>OU898278.1:6127347-6392138 GCA_918026665.1 Diabrotica balteata | reverse complement strand
TTCGTTTTTTCCTCTTATTTCCTATTCCCTCTTCTATTTTCCGTCAATGTGTATTATTATTATGGCTTTTCCTCTAGTTTTGATCTTAAGGCCTATTTCTGGTCCCGGTTTTTTCACGATTATTTTTTAATCACTTGCTTTCATTGTAGATCCTTAAATCTTCCTTTACTCTGTTCTTTACTTGTATATTTAATTTTTTGAAACCAATAATGTTTCGCTTTCCTTCGCTTAGAAATGTGCGTCCATTTTCCATCACCGTTTTGTTCCTTCACTTATTCGGTCTTCTTTATTTTTCGTTTTCTTTGCAACAGTTAGCCCTACTTTCAAGAGCTTTCGTTGCATTTCTTTATTAATTGTATTATATTATTATTTGTATTAATTGTATTAATATAAAGAACATCCTGATTAAATAAGAAAATATTTTAAATTCGGAGTAAAAAAACAGACCAAGATATGATATGTGAAATATACTAATACCCTACTGATCATACACACAACCCTTTTAATTCCCAACAGTTTAGCGAATACAAACCCTATATTTAACCGGAAGTGTATAAAGATGGCGGTGCTTTGCCCATCGCCATTTTTATTGTTCCGCGGTGCATTTCCAAAGGGTCGCGGTCCCGTCTGTGAAATGCATACCTGCTAAATGGTTTTGTTAAGAGAGGAATAATTAATGATATATTTTGCAGTTTCCGCTAATTATTCCCTTTGAGCTTTGTCGGTATGGAGCAAGACAGAGAAATTAGATTCTATGTCTATACATTAGATTTTTTGGTTTTCAGGGTAATGTTCCAAATAATATTTTGAAGACTGATAAATCGGAAATATTAAAAATAGGCACGAATAAGGTAGTACAGAAGTTACAACGCCAAATGCTTAAATAGTATTCTATTATACCCCTGCATATATATTATATAAGAGCAATATTTTTACTTTTCGGCCACTTTTGTAGGGGATTTTTACCAAATTTTAGTATATCATTGTACCTTAAAAAAATGGCGCATAGCTATAGTTTTAGCCCTCTGAGTATCCTGGGTCTGAAATATTCCCCTTGAACGGATCAAAGGTATCCCTTTTTAATCGGAGGCAGTGGCGCACCCAGGAAGGTTTTGAGGGTTAAACCCCCTACCCCTCTAGGGCACTATTCCCACACTGTTACTCACAAATTTTAAGGACTCAAAATAAAAGTATCATAAAAGAATCGGTGACCAACTAGCCCTCCCCCCCCCACATTAAAATTCTAGGTGCTCCCCTGATCTGAGGTATTAAATATGTGAATGCTAATTTTTATTAAATTGCAAATTTTTAGAAAGTAACGAAAATTTATATTAAAATATAATTATTGAAAAAAAGTTTTCTCAGTATCTTAAATAACCTACCACATTTTCAACGATAACTGCATTGCATTGAGTTACTGTAATCTTCGCTGCATAATCATCATAATATGAATTTTTTAAACAATATTTGTCATATATTGAGTTACTACAGTTTTCTTCGCAAAATGTCTAGGTAGTGCTATTTCTTCTTTGAATTACTATTGACTTCTTTGTATTTTCGTGAATAACCTACATAAATATTCGCCTGAGCTTTTTGTGAAAAGTGGTTGAAGTTTAAAATATGAATAGAGTTAAACGCATATTATCTAAGAAAACTACTCAATCGAGTTATCTAAGAAAATTAGTGAACAACCTAACCCTGGTAAGTAAAAATATAAAAGCAATAATATTATTACTTTTTTGACACTTCAAATTTCTTTTTGCTGTCTTAAAAGCTATTAATACCTAGTAGGTATTGTTAATATCTGAATTCTTGTGACAATTAGAAATACCCATGAAACCAACAGGAACGATAGAAAGTGATTTTGTTCTGTCCTGTTCTGTTTTGATGAGGACTGAACATGAATGTAAAGACAATAAGGCTAAAAAAGAACTTATTGTAGGAAATAAACATGAAAATAGAGCAGACAAAATAATTCCATCTAGGGTCATTAGAGCACCATGCACCGAATATTGTAGAAATGGATGTACGGAAAAATTTTTGGAAAATAAGAGGCAAAAAATATTTGAAAATTATTGGGGACTAGCAGATCATACCAGAGAATGGGATTTCATCACAAAATGTGTTCATTAAAGAGAAAAGAAACATGTAATAAAGAAAACTGAGTCAGGGCGCAATGTTTCCCGAGAATATAATTTTCTGCTTGATAATAGTATATGCGGGGACGCCATACTGTACGACCCCATAAAATTGCAGAAGATATTAAGGAAAATGTAAGAACTCATATTAAATTGTTTCCATTAGTTCCTTCCCATTATAATAGAAAACATTCAAAGAAAGTGTATTTGCAAGATGGTTTAAATATTATCTAGTAAAATGTACAGAATGTACAAAGAGTATATTGGAAAAAATTCAGTACAGAGTGCAAGAGAACGACAATATCGTGAAATTTTCAATCATAATTCAATTTAAACCAAAAAATGATCAGTGTCAAATATGCACGGGATAAATTGAAACACTTAGCTAACAAAGTTGCAGTCCCGAAAATTGAAAGATGTGAATAAAGAAGAAGCTACTGAGGATAAAACTGCAGAAGGTATTAGTTACCTCTCAATCAGAAGTAAGTACATTTTATTATAAAAGTAAAATTGCAACCTATAATTGTACAGTCTACGACATAGGTAGCAATAAATGATTTTGTTACGTTTGGTATGAAGAGTTGGCGAAACGGGGATAACATGATATTAGTAGTTGCTTGTCAGACTTTCTAAGGACACAAAAAAATAAAGGGGTTGAAAGCACCGATGACACATAGGTTTTTGGAGAAGGAGAGTACTCAAAATGAAGGAGATAGTATCCATCCAGTAATACAATCAGCTAAAAAGCGACAGTGTGCTGTCTATACCCCCAGTGAATGGATCACATTGATAAAAATGGCGAAAGTAACTGGCCAATTCTACACAATAAAAGAAACGTCCCAAGCAGACTTTGTAAAATTTCCTGATATGGTAAAAAATCGATTGATTGATTTTAATGCCAAAGTCGATAGGGGTAAATGTGATAATGCGGTCGGTTATTTCGGTCTGGGTAACAAAAATGAGCGAGGAGAGTTACTAATTGAATTTTGTAATGACCACGATTTCGTCATATCAAATACGTGGTATCAACTCCCACCAAGAATATTGTATACATGGCGAGCACCAGGAGATCGTCCAAACAAAAGATTTCGCAACTATATAAAAAGAGTAAACCGCTTACCCTGGTGCCGACATTTCGTCTGACCACAACCGCCTACTCGCGGATGTAAAGCTTCGATTGGCAAAGGTTAAAACGCCATCTAATAAAAAATACATAAACACTAGAGAATTAATGAGAGATGAAGAGCTTAGATCTACGTACAGTAAGCACATCAACGAGAACTTGAGAAAAATACAAGGAAATTCCATAGAGGAAACCTGTGAGAAAATAAAAATATCTAGATATAGATACTTAATCTAATGGAGCAACGTAAACAGTGGCAGACAGCAGACAGCAAAATACATCATTATCAACAGAAATACAATTAAAAACGCAACGGAAAGCTAGATAAAAGAATGTTGTGAAGAATTGGAATCACTACAAGAAAAGGGAGACAGCTTTGGACTACATAAAAAGTTTAAAGAAATTTCGAGTATATACAAGAAACACCATGGATTCGCCTGAAAAATGATCAGGGAAACTAAGTTCATATCCAGAAAGAACTAGCTAAAATCTGGGCAAACTATGCTTCGTCCCTCTTTGCGTGTAATAGACCGAATCTGCCAACTACTAACTTACCCACGAAAAATTTATCCGACCCTCCCATTCTTCGCGTCGAGGTGGACTACGCTATAAAAGGCAAGGCCCTGGATCGGATGGAATTACTACGGAAGCCATAAAACTATTGGAAGATGATAACATCAACATGCTGGTAACAATTTTTAATGCCATATATAACACCGGCCACATTCCAACGGATTGGCTTTATTCAACCTTTATAATAATACCTAAATCACAAAAAGCGACAAAATGCAAAGACCACAGACTAATAAATTTAATAAGCCATTTGCTTAAGGTGTTTCTTCGCATCCTCCACAGAAGAATGTTCAGAAAGCTGAAAGATCTAAGCGGTGAGACACAATTTGGTTTCAAGAGCGGACTGGGTACACGTGAAGAAACTTTTTGCTTGAATACGCTTGTACAAAACTGCATGGATCAACGAAAATATATAGTCATAACATTCCTCGATTATGAATAAGTGTTTGACACCGTAAAATGATGCAATGATAAAAATGCTACACAGCGCTAACAGCGACGAGAAAGATATAAGAGTTACCCAGAATCTCTATTGGAATCAAAAAGCACGAGTGAGGCTAAACAAATCAACCAACACAGAAGAATTTGAAATTTTAAGAGGGGTGCGACAGGGGTGTATCTTGTCTCCTCTGCTCTTTAATAATAACAGACATCGAACATGATATGCAGTTGATGTTAAATAAAATGAACACCGTAGGCAAAATATATGGCTTGAAGATAAATGCTGGAAAAACTAAATGCATGGCAATAAGAAAAAATGCACTTTTAAGAATACAATTGCAAGTAGATAATGCTCCAATCGATCAAGTGAAAACATTTAAATACTTGGGAATGATGATGAATGACCAATGGGATCTTCAACAAGAAATAAAATGCCGTACCGAACAAGCAAGACATTTTATCAAATTTAAACCGCTACTATGTAACCGCAATCTTTCCTTCAATCTTCACTACAGGATGGTTAAATGCTATGTATGGTCCATATTGTTATACGGCATGGAAACATGGACGTTAAGAGTAGCTTCCATTAATAAGTTGGAGGCCTTCGAAATGTGATTGTTGCGAAGAATGTTCCGCATACCATGGACAGATAGCGTGAGAAAGAGAGAGAACTACTCAATTTGATCAACGTACAAAAAATTGGATACCTCGGCCCATATTCGGAGCGGCAAAAAATACGCAATCCCTCAGTTAATCATCCAGGAAATATTGAAGGCAAGAGAGGAGTAGGTCGCAAACAAATGTCTTGGCTACGGAACATAAAGAACTGGACAGGCATAAATAACACTGGCGATCTTTTGCATGGCGCAAAAAAAAGACGTCTGGTCTTAAGATAATTCGCCAACGCACTATAGGTGGCACTATAAGAAGAAGAAGGTAAAAAATCAGAACTGGAGAATGGACGAAACTTTTAATTCAGTAAAAATTAATAAAATGTGGGAATTGTCGGGCTACCAAAATAACCTAGTACTGTTCAATTTAAATACGAGTTTACAGAAACCAAAGAATTCTATGTCTGAAAAAAAAAAAAGAATGTCAACTTCAAATTCATTCCACGAAACTTTATACTTCTCAAAATCCGTAAATATTTGCTGTCTTTTTCATTTTATACTTCTCCTCTACCTGTTGATAGTAAGAAATTAAAAGGTTTATTAAGGCTTTGCAGAGGTGATCCACTTTTAATACCGGGTTTGTATCGTAACTTCTTTTTTTCTTTACGGTTAAAGGAGGGAACACAGACGAAGAATGATATACATCAAGACTCTAAAAGTTCTAGTAGCAGCGAATCTGAAGAAGATGACTTTGAGTAGACATAAATATAACCTATTTTATGAAATTTATGATATAATTAATAATTATAAAGTTCGTACAAAAATTGTCATTGTCGTATGTCAATTTTTCTCTAAATTGTCCCGACGAAAAATGTAGTAACTCATATAAAAAAGTGATACATTTTGAGAACTGCTTTTAAATAAACATACCTTCAAAAGTTTTGTTTTTAACAGTTAATTGTCAGGTTTTCCTTTTTAAATAAATCTTAAAATGTTTCGCCATTTTATACATTTACGTTTTGTTATCCGATTTTATTTGTTCCAGAATTCTTTGTTGAAATCTAAAGAGGTAAAAATATTTAGTGTCAATATCCCTCTTGATTCCCTCCATTACAGATTACAGTCCCCGTTAATCGGCCCCTGTTAGTTACGATTTTCGAGAGGCGCGTATACATTTCCAAATCCATTTGTGGTGCTCCAAAATTTTAAACGGTATTCATTGTTCTCCGAAGCCGGCCAATAAATAAAGCAATATGGCTCATAATAAGTCTCTATTTATCGCTTTGGCTGTGCATTCAAATAGGAAAAATCCACACGGTTTGAATTTAAAAGCTTGTTATTTTTTTCGATGAATATCCGACGTGTATGAAGCGATCGAAATCTTTCAATAGCTCATTTTACACTCTGCCGGATACGTCAGTTCGATTTACGTCATATTTTTCTGTAATGATGTAGTGCCTTTTTGTTCTATCTAACGGGCAATTTTTAAATTATGAAGGTAAAATGAAATTGAATAGGTCTTATTTGGAAACATGATATTTTACCTAGGATAAAAAGGGAACACATCTATACAGAGGGTTTAAAAACAACTGAAGGTATGCGAGCATCTGTAATAACTTTTAAAATCCTCAAATCACATTAACGAACATTAAAATTTAAGAATTATATAATTCATATTGCCATAAATTCGTATTATCGTAATATAGCAAATAAACCAAATTATGTGAGATAAACTTATGTCGGTCGTAAGAATTAGAAAATTTCTAATATTACAATGGACGTTGTTATACTTCTCTTTTATTTTACTTATATTTTAAAAACTGGCTGTACATTTATGAACGTGATTTTCCCCAGTTTTGGAAACCTACAGGTTGTCCAATAACATCTACAGCAGTGGAGATCGGGGTTTTTTGACATATTTTTCCAATAATTAATTTTTACTGATTTATTTTTTGCATACTGTTAAATTCAAGTATATTAGCTGGTTTTATACTACTTTAGGTATTTAACACTCTTCTTCTTTGGGTGCCGTCTTCAATGAAGGTTGGCGATAACCTCAGCAAAATCATTTCTGTCCCTGGCTTTTCTTATTAAAGATTGAGAATCCAAACCAGTCCACTCACGAATGTTCTTCAACCAGGACGCCTGCCGTCTACCAGGACCACGTTTTCCTTCTACCTTCCCCTCTATAAGAAGCTGCAGTAGCTGGTATTTCTCATTTCTGTATATGTGTCCCAAATATGAGGTTTTCCGTGTTTTCATTATTTTAAGAGTTCTCTGTCGTACCCATCTTGTGTAGGACCTGCTCGTTGCTCATATGCGCTGTCCAGGGACTTTCAGCATCCTTCGAAATAACCACATTTCAAAACTTTCCAAACGCCTGAGTGAGTTGATTTTGAAGGTCCAGGCCTCCATTCCATATAGTAAGGTGCTGTAAACGTAACATTTCAGCATTCGGTATCGGTTTTGAGATTGAGTGTTTGGGACGTAAACATTTGTTTCATTTTTAAAAAGACATTTCTTGCTTGTTCAATTCGCGATTTTATTTCTATGTCTGGATCTATATCTTTCGTTATCCAGCACCCTAGATATCGAAATTTCTCGACATTTTCGATAATGTTACCATTCACGTTTAAAGCCATGGGTGGATGGATGGATGTTTTGGAGACAATCATTGTTTTTGTTTTCTTGACGTTAATGCTGAGGCCGTATTGTTCTCCGATCGATCTGACGCGATCTAAGAGTGTCTGGAGATCTTGTGCGCTCTCTGCAATTAGGACCGTGTCGTCGGCGTATCGTACATTATTTAGAACTCTGCTCGTTAATTTTAACACCTTCTCTTGATTGCTCTAGTGCTCGTGCAAAGATTTCTTCCGAATATATATTGAAAAGTAGTGGTGACAATACACCACCCCTTCGTACACCTCGCTTGATATTGAATATTTCTGTGTCACCGGCTTCTGTTCTAACTGCTGCAGTTTGGTTAAAATACAGCGTTTGGATAATTTTAAAATCGTTCTCGTCTAGTCCCTTTTTGTAAAGGCAATCCATCAGCTTATCATGTTTTACTTTGTCGAAGGTCTTTGATAGTCAATAAAACATAAAAGAGATCCTTTTTTTTGGTCTCGACATTTTTGCAGCAGTATAATAAAACTGGTTAATGCTCCCGTGTCCCAAATCCATTTCGGAAGCCAAATTGTTCATCACTGATATCCTGTTCACATTTCTTATAAATGCGTTGGTGAATAATTTTCAAGAATAACTTTTAACATATGCGACATTAAACTAATAAGTCTGAAATCACCACACTTCTTTGCTCCCTTAGTTTTTTGGAAGGGGAATAAAGACTGATTTTAACCAGTCTTGTGGAATTTCACCGCTTGTATATACATATTGATTAAATAATTTGACGATTATATTTAAATGTTTCTCTTCCAGTAGCTTTATGACTTCCGTATGTATGTCATCGGGGCCAGGGCTTTCCCATTTTTTTGCGTTTTTGATTGCTCTCTCTACTTATTGTTTTAATATAGGAGGACTGGTTTCATGGTTTTTTATATACTTATGTTGTTTAGGTGTGTCTCCGAGAATAGTTCTTCTATGTAATGTCTCCCCATACGTTGTTTAGATCGCTTAATTTCCCATATCGTTTCCATTTCGCGTCGTTGGTATTAATCTACAAGGGAGTCTTTGTTTTGTCATTCCAGCTAGATCTTTTATTTTTTTTGTGAGTCGTTTAAACTGTCGTGTTTCTTTATTAATTCTGTCGATCTCTTGCAAGTTTTCTAGCATCCAATTTTCTTTGCGGTAGCTATTTCTTTCTTTGATTTGACGAATGTATCTCTCCTATATTTTTCATTATTTTATTTTTGTAGGCTCTTCGAGTATCCATCATTCCCAGAATTTTTTTGTGTCATTAAGGGTTTAGATTTTCTTTTGTTATTAGTGTCTTTTATATATTTCTCGGCGCTAGTAAAGCATTCTTGACTTCAGTCCATAAGCCTTCTGTAGTTGGTGTTAAACTCTCTTTGGAGTCTTTCACATTCCTCGTTGAGTTTAGTCTTTACCATACTTTGTATAATTTTCTTGTTTAAGTAAATTGATGTCGGTTTTTCTTTTGACAGTCTTTTTTAGCATTTGGAACTTTATTTTTAATTTAGCCACTAATAGGTTGTGATCCGATGGAACATCTGCGCCTGGGTATGTTCTTGTATCCTTATTGCATTTTTATATCGCTGGTTTGTAAATAATGTAATCGATATTGATTTCGGACACAAGTTGTTTTTATTATCTGCGGGTGATTTCCACGTATATAGCCTCCGTAGTGGTAGCTTGAACCAGGTGTTCATGATAGTTAGTTGTTTCTCCTGGCAAAATTGGTAGTAGTCGGTCACCTCTATCATTGCGATGTGCCCAGTCCGTAATTTCCACAAATATGTTCCACTTTTCCACAACCCGCTTTGGCATTAAAATCTCCTACGATTAATGTTGTTTCATAACTCTTTGTCATTTTAAAGTAATTCTTGGAGACTCTGCATAGAAACTGCTCTATTTCATCATCCGACTTGTCAGCAGTTTGGCGCATAAACTTGGAGTATGTTTATGTTTTACGGGCTTACTTTGTAATTTCAAAAGAAGCATTCGATCAGAATAGGGTATGAAATCAATTACTGCTTTTTTTTTCTGCTCTGTTACTATAAGGCCTACACCATTCCAGTGGTCTCTGCTGTTCGTTCCCCGAAGTAGTATATTATGTACGTCATCGATGGATACATTTACAGAACCAAACCATCTCATCTCACTTATACCTAGTATGTCCACTCCAAGTCTTTTTCATTTCACGAATGGTATTTTGAACTTTACCGGGTTCAAACATACTTTGTACGTTCCAAGTGCCTATTCGTACCAAGGATTGGTTATTAATGTATTCCACTTTCGGGTGGTTCCTCCTCGCGGGGATTCTTTGCACCCCCTGACCACTTAAGGTCTGCCGCGGATTAGGGGCCGTTAAATTTTTGTTTTGCATAGGTTACTTTACTAGGGAAAATATAGTGCAGTAGTTTCCCGTGCTTTCTGCACCGCAGTATCACAACCGTTAAATCATAATTGATTACCGACCGTTTACTATCCGGTATCAGACCGATACAGAGATCTTGTCTCTGCCGCTCTGATCCTGTAATGACATAGCTGCTGCCCTATGCCATGCTCTCAGTTGATCCGCGGGTGTTTATTTGGCAAAGCCTTATTCGCACCTGTCCTACATATCTGTAGGACGTTCCCTATCAGCCATTGGACGCGCCGTGTCGAGGTTGAGAGCTACCCCCCTTCGAGTGTGTTTTCCAAGAAGTACTGAGAAGCTCCTACTCAGTTCAGAACCTCTCCTTCTTGAAACTAACACCGGCACGGTATTTAACATACACATTCAATTTATTCGAATTTTCCGTAGAAAAAAGTTTCAAGGAAATTTTGACTGCCTAGGGTTAGTCGACTTAATATTTTTTTAGTGATATCATAAGGGTAATAACATTGACACAATTTAAAAATAAACTCAGATTCAATTTTTCACGTCTATTTTGACTATTGACATTAAGAAAATCTGAGAATTAAAAACCAAACTCACAAATCATCGTCTGAAGCACAATTGATGCATATGAAAAAAGTGATTTATATTACATTTGTTAGTGCATTCGACATAAACCATCATTCATCATCTTTAGTGCTATTTCGATAGTGTTCTTTATATATCTACTAAGCACTTAGTTTCACCCCCAGACTCCGACGATGTGTGGTTATGATAAGCTGCAGACGAAGATGGAATCAGGCTTTCTTCCCAGAAAAAAATTCTTCGACCACCTCTAATTTTCGTGTTTTTGATGTCTTTCTTTTGGTTGCATGTTCTTTTTGCATGCGTACCTTTCTTTTCTCCAGCATTCTGTCTTTTTTTCCGCGAAAGCATCTTGTATCGTAGTATTGGTTAAAATACCAGTTTGTATTTTCTTTCGTGATTTTTTCGAATCTTGTCGAAGATCTGCTTTTGAGCAAAGCAAAATTTACTTCTTTAGAGCAAAAACAGTGTCGAAATTGCAGGTTCTATTTTTGTCGATGCGACTGTGTTTGCAGACAAATTGTCGTTGTCATCTGAAAAATGTATGGAAATTTTCGGCAGATTGTGTAAAATAAGTCGCAAAGAGAAATTGCTAATCACCTCGCTTACAACATTAAATGCTGCGTACGTAGTAGAACTAGCACTTTTGAATCCATATTGTGAGTTGATAAAGTAATTATTTGACTCAAAATAGGAATAAAATTGTTATTTGATAACCTTTTTATAAGTTTCCCAAAAATAGAAACAATGCTTATGGGTCTATAATTACCAGCTTTTAAGGAATCAGCTTTTTGTAGAAAGGTAGTACTTTTGAGTATTTTGTACTTCTGGAAATACTCTAGTTGATAGAATTAAATTAATAATTAGTTAAGACGAGTGAAAGGTGTCATAAGTATTTGGTAAGTGTCTTTTAAAATTTGCTATTAATATTCGTGAACGTTTTCCTCCACAACGGACGAAAAAGAAAAGGACTTGCTCGGAGAAAGATAATTTTTATAATTAAAGTGAACATCGATATTAATAGTGGAAAGAGATGTTATTATATTATCAGCAATTGTAGTAAAAAACTGATTTATTTGGTCTGGAGGCAGATCAGGTTGTACCGAACTGGATCTCGTGTAGGGTCTTTCGAAATTGATTATTTTCCAGCAGTCTAGTTTTATTATTGGAATTAGTAATAAAATTACAATAAGCTGGCTTTTTAGCAATTTGTAATTGCCTATTATATTCAATTTTTTGTTGTTTATATACTCTGAACAAATCGGGATCCTTAGTGGGATCTGCAATGTGTTTAATAAGAGAAAGATTGGATTTGTAAGACCTTAATTCATTACTAATCCATTACTAAACCATTGCACAGGTATTTTTTAACAGTTTGTCGTACTTGTTTTGTGAAAAATACTTTAATATTAAGTTGTTATAAGTTTCGGTAAGAAAGACTGTCAAAATATCAGGATCATTATTAATATAATAGAAAAGTCCATCTTTGTACTAGCTAGCGCACGTTTAAGCTTCTTTAACCCAGAAGAAGTTATAAACCATTGAAATGTTTGATTAGTATCAACAACTTTATGCTCAGAGTCAATAAATAAAAATTGAGCTCGATAGTTCGAAAAACAAGTTTCAAATACGCCCAGTCCAGATATTTTCAGAACAATTTGTCATAATGTTGTCGATTATGATTCCAGTATAAAAGTTTATAGTTACTTTTAGACCAGAAGATTTTGAATATCAAAAGAAGGGTCAGATTCAATTTTAAATTGGTTTTTATTGAAGGTACATAAATTGCACAAAACTCT
Organism: Diabrotica balteata; assembly: GCA_918026665.1. NCBI lineage: Eukaryota > Metazoa > Arthropoda > Insecta > Coleoptera > Chrysomelidae > Diabrotica > Diabrotica balteata. Next base: position 6,379,848 of record OU898278.1, on the reverse strand, counting down.
GCTCTATAGATTCAAAATGATTTTAGCTTGCTTCATTGTTAAAATATTTCTATCGTTTTCAGTAGTGTTGGATTCTTCATTTGCTAGTGTAGGCTTGTCAGTTATATATGATGGGAAGAAGTCATTCTATGTAAAGATATCCTCATTCACAGGAGACATATTCCTGTTTTAATGAACACTGCCATGATATTGATTGGCGTAACAGATAGAGGCAAACTCAATTTTACAGTCCCAGGAACATCATATAAGAAAAATGTCTTACCTGGATTTTTCACTATCCATTTTTTCATTTTTGCAGCCTGACGCTGCTTTAATGTATTGCATTTGTTTTTGGTGCAAATTGTTTGATAATTGTGATATCAGTACCTATATTTTTTACTGAACACAGTTTTACCAATTTTTTATAAACAAATTAAAAATATTGTTCTGAAGCTATTTTCTTTTGGCATTGTAAATTAATTACTATTTATAACTGGGAATAAGCCACAATTAAAGATAAAAATACGTTTATTGACGTTTCAATTTCCAATTCGGAAATCGTTCTCAAAATACAAACAGTAAATTAAACAAATTTTGTTTTTTTGTTACATAGTGAAAAAATTCTTCTAATAATTTAATTTTATCTGACTCATTTATATTGACAATTCAGACATACATTATGCATTTTAAAGTAGACGACTTTAAAATGATATTGCCAATATTGTTGAGTTGCGCTCCTGGGACGACTTTACTTATAAGATAGTTCATTCGATTACATGAAATCAACTTTAACTTGAGAATATCCGTCAGAAAAAATCATAGCATGTAATTCGTCTTTAAAAAGACAAACACATGACATGATGACAGTAAAATTCTCCTGTTAGTGATTCCATAGTAAATTATGAGGGAAAAACCAGGAAAAAAACCTCATAATACTATCCCGACATTGTAAGTATTTGTTCGTGAATTTAGTTTACCTTCAACAAACATCAAAATTCTGATTTTATATGTTACGTTATTTAAAAAACATAAATGATGTATCCTCTATATGTTACTGACTTACTAATACTGGTATTTTCTTATTAATAACTTCCTCTTTCAATATTGGTAACCAGATCCTACTACATTCTGCCGAGGAATTTGCGACACAATTGGCCTCATTTAGCATAATTAGAGCCGCTTCTTTGATTTTTCTTTTTTTACCATCCGTTTCTTTTAGGACTATATTTGAATTATTCCATTGAACTCTATGTTCATTATCCCATGCGTGTTTACATATTTGAGATCTATCAAATTCTCTATTTTTAATATAAGATTGATGTTCACTTATTCTAACATTTAATGGCCTTGATGATTCACCTAAATAAAACTGATCGCATTCACAAGGTATTTTATAAATGCAATTCTTTGTTCTTTCTTGTTCATTGTTAGGTTTGGTTTTGGACAAAATAGATCTCAACGTGTTTGTTGTTTTGAATGTTGTTGAAATGTTGAATTTATTTCCTATCCTAATGTTTTTCTGATAATCCTTTTATGTACGGTATGTAACTCTTTTATGTAAATCAAAGAAGCGGCTCTAATTATGCTAAATGAGGCCAATTGTGTCGCAAATTCTTCGGCAGAATGTAGTAGGATCTGGTTACCAATATTGAAAGAGGAAGTTATTAATAAGAAAATACCAGTATTAGTAAGTCAGTAACATATAGAGGATACATCATTTATGTTTTTTAAATAACGTAACATATAAAATCAGAATTTTGATGTTTGTTGAAGGTAAACTAAATTCACGAACAAATACTTACAATGTCAGGATAGTATTATGAGGTTTTTTTCCTGGTTTTTCCCTCATAATTTATTATGGAATCACTAACAGGAGAATTTTACTGTCATCATGTCATGTGTTTGTCTTTTTAAAGACGAATTACATGCTATGATTTTTTCTGACGGATATTCTCAAGTTAAAGTTGATTTCATGTAATCGAATGAACTATCTTATAAGTAAAGTCGTCCCAGGAGCGCAACTCAACAATATTGGCAATATCATTTTAAAGTCGTCTACTTTAAAATGCATAATGTATGTCTGAATTGTCAATATAAATGAGTCAGATAAAATTAAATTATTAGAAGAATTTTTTCACTATGTAACAAAAAAACAAAATTTGTTTAATTTACTATTTGTATTTTGAGAACGATTTCCGAATTGAAAATTGAAACGTCAATAAACGTATTTTTATCTTTAATTGTGGCTTATTCCCAGTTATAAATAGTAACAAATTAAAATATTTAGGAATATTTCCCTTATTTTGATATTTTGAATACCTTGTGCGAGGGTAATTATGCATTCAAAAGAAAAAACTTATATCATGAACTGCTTAAGTTGTCTCTACTATTACTTTTCGACATCATAGTTCCTTTTCCATTTCCTAATATTAACAGAAACCTACTTGTTATCTTCTATGATAGAAATCGACTTTGTTACAGTTTATATACAACTTTAAACATTTAAAAATTCTTGAATACCTTTCTTTTCTTTGTGGAACATTATTTTTTACTGTTTGACTTTTAAAAACGCTCATTACATCAAAGTATTTTATTACATCTTTTATTACAAGCCCTAAATACCCTATTTTATCTACCAGTTTATTTGCGCGGAGATTAGAAAGAACTGGTAAAAGATATAATTTCGATGAAGTGAAAAACATTTTTTCACTGCGGCTTCGCATTACGGTCTGGGGATATAGAGACACTAAGTCCCAGAATCATTTTTGTTGACTCCATGGAGTGTCTGATTATGTAATATCCTGCCATCCTGCCATGCAAACTCCCCAGGGACACTTAATTTTCTTCAATTCTCCATTTTCCCTCTTTCCGGGCGGAAGGACGATTGTCAATTGCTCACATTGAGAAATAAAGAAAAATGTGTATTAGAATATACAAATTGACAATTCAGTAAGACAGATACATATCTATGTATTTATCAAAATTTTTTGACAATTTTGAAAAAATTGTGCAACTGCTTTTTTTGTATTTGTTTTTGTTTTTTATTTAAAGATCATTCAAAATACTATATATGTCTACGTATAAAAGAAATTAAGCAGTAAGTATTTCCTAATTCACCCAACTTAACTTAAATCTTTTGTGTCTGTACTACCATATAAAAATTCTTACAAACTAAATGTATTTCTAGATGATTGTAGGCAAAAAAATGTCTTTTATCTTTTATCTTTACTCTTTAAGTGCTATTCTAACGATGTAGAGACGTCAATTCGCTATGCTTTATTGATTACCATAATGCTTTATTGATTACCATATAAAGCGTTCAATACAGTAGAGCACGACAAGCTGATGGATATATTAACAAATGTTAAAATAAGCACCTCTATCAATAAACAATTTTAACTTGAATCAAACATCGTTTATCCGTACAGAGGCAGAAAAATCCGATGATATCAAAATCAAACGTGAGGTCCGACAAGGATGTATACTATCACTCCTGCTGTTTAATATATACTCTGAGGAAATCGTTCAAGAAGCAGTAGAGGATGTTTAAACCGGAATTTGAATTGACGAATATTGTACCAATAACATCCGATATGTAGACGAAACAGTGATATTCGCTATGCAAATCGGGACCATTCCCTAGAAATTAAATGTAGAATAGAGAAAGCAAGATCTGCATTTTAAAAAATGGCTAAGCTTTAAATGCCATGATTTATCAATACTCATAAAAATTAGTGTTACCACGATATTATATCTTTTCTATACCATTCTACGAAATTGAATTATAGACTCTCACAGATGCTAGCTGAAGTAACCTAAATCTTGAGCTTCACATTTGGTATGAAAAACATGCGTTGAAAATTTGCGGCAAAGGTCAACGTTAAAGAGAGATGAATAAACCATCACGATGATTGATATTTCTGTATTGTGAATATTGTATATAAAAGCATCATCATCCATCATATAACGGGGGTCCTACGGCGATTGCCGCTTCCCGCATTTCAGCCTCCATCTTTTCCTATCTCCCCAATCTCCCTCTTCTAAGCCTCTAGATTGCATTGTTTTTGTAATTTCTCTTCTCCAGGAATTTGGTGGTCTTCCCCTTTTCCTTCTTTCTGGCGAAACATACATTAAGGCTTTCTTTGGCCACCGCTCCTCCTCCATTCTCATCACGTGACCATACCATTGTAATTGCCTTCCTTGTATTCTATCTGAAAGAGTATCTCTAATTCCTGTACGGTTTCGTATTTCCTCATTCCTGATTCTTTCCATTCTCGATACTCGACATGACCTTCTAAGATAATCCATTTCCACAACGTCTACTTTATCTCGTTCATTCTTTGTCATCGTCCAACATTCGGCACCATATGTGGTAATTGGTTCTACAATTGCTCTGTATACGCGAAGTTTGGTATGCATCTTTATTTTATTAGACCACAGTAATGAATTCAGTATTCGGATGCATTTTTTCCCTTGGGTTATTCGGTTTTGTACATCTATCTTAACTCTGCCATCTGCTGATATGATGCTTCCTAGATATTTATACTGGTTGCAGCCTTTTATGACTGCGTTTTCAAGCCTCAGATCTGTGGTATTTCCTCCAATTTTTAAATATTCTGTTTTGCTTATGTTTACAGTAAGCCCCCATTTGGCATATTCCTCAAATAATTTTCGATTCATATAATTTATATCTTCCTCATCCGTTGCAACCACCACCTGATCATCTGCAAACAACAATGTATACAGAGTTTCTTGTCCCACTTCGATGCCCATAAATCTACATTTATTTCTCCAATTCCTCAATGCTTCTTGGACGTATATTTTAAAGAGTGTCGGTGACAAACAGCATCCTTGCTTTAGGCCTTTAGTGACTTTAAATTCATTTGAGGTTCTGGTTCCAATTTTTACACAACTAACTGCATTTTCGTACAATTTATATATCGCTCGGATATACGTCGAATCCAATCCGGACCTTTTGAGGACCTCAAACATTTTCTTTAACGGGACACTATCATATGCTTTCTCAAGGTCTATAAATACCAAATGGGTCTCTTTACTTCTTTCGACACGCTTTTCAATTATTTGTCGTAGGATAAATATATTATCAAGGCAGGATCTCCCGGTACGAAAGCCGCTTTGTTCTTCAATATCTTGTATCTGTCTTTCAACCCTCTTCTTTAATATTCTGCCGTACAACCGGCCCACAGAGCTCGTCACACTAATACCTCTATAATTGGAACAGTATCTTTTATTCACTCTCTTATATATAGAGCTTATATAAGATTTATTCCAATCTTTAGGAATTTCCTGGTCTCCACACATACATTTATTGAAAAGGTCTACTATTAATTCTAAAAGTGCAGTCGGTTCCTGTCTTTCGTCTCTGTTGTCTATTAATTCCCTTATCTTTTCCCATCTGTACTCTACTCTATCCTCTTTCAGCAGTTTCGTATAATATTCTTCCCATTCATTTAACTTTATGAGAGAAATGTTGTCTTCATTTTTCTCATTTTTCCTAAACTGTTTTAATGTTTTCTAAGCTTGCGCCACTTTTGTTCCACCCATAAATCTGTCCAGTTCATCACACTTAGCCTCCCAGTTTATATTTTTCGCCTTATCCACGTCTTTTTTAACTTCTCTATTCCATTTAGCGTATATTTCTCTGTCTTGAGGATCTTTGAATTGAAGCCATATGTGATATGCTTGTTTTTTCTTGAGAACTTTCTCTTCTAGTTCCGTTGACAACCATTCAGGTTTTCCTTTTTTCCGATTTTCAACTTTTCCCAGTGCTTCATTTGCCGCTTCATGAATATATTTTTTAATTACCTCATACAGACTTTCGGGGTCTAAGTCCTTTGTTTCTATATTTTTTATTTTCTGAGCTATTCTAATTTTATATAAGAACTTTGTCGAATCTTGTTTAAAGCTTTCCAGTTATATTTTATGTTTTCTATGGTTGTTCCTATGTCTGTTACTTCATCATTTTTGTGACTTGATTGTTTTCTCTTAAATGTCACCATTACTCTTGCAATAATCATATGGTGGTCACTTCCACATTCTGGCCCTCTAAACACCTTCACGTCCTTCGTTTTTAGTTTAGAATCTTTACGATGAATGAAATAGTCAATTATTGATTTTAAATTCCTGATAGGCTGCGTCCATGTAAATTTATGTATATTCTTATGGGGGAAGAAACCATTTAATATTAAATGCATTAATAAACCTCTATAAAAGCATTAGTTGGAAATATAAACAAAAATGGTCATATCTAGACCAAGAATTTCATTAAGGAAGTTATTATATAGCTGGTTAAAATCATCCTGGTTTAAGCTACGATAATTCTCTTCAGACGAGTTGTCCAATAAGGACGGTTCAGATAGGTCATCTCTGGCTGATCTCCTGGTACTGCTTGGTACTGCTCTAAGTGTCCATTGTGCTTACTTGAATTTAACTTGGGAAAATACGTCTATAAAACACTATACTCTTTTTTTTAAAGCAACGATATAATAACCAAACTATAATAATTCGTCAAATAACCAATAAATAACATTTGTAACATAAATAATATAAATAACACCTGAATAAAATAACTAGGAAAAATTATTTTTTTTGACTTTGTGACAATCTTTCATCAAATTAAAAATTAAATCTGACTTTTTTTATATTAATTTTAAACTTTGTAACTTGGCGGCCATTGAAGGCGTTTTCTGAAATTCTGAAGTAGCTCCAGGAACATACCCCCAGGTTTGGTGACTAAGTGGTTGGCAGGTTGAATTTTTAGTCTTCGTTCTCAGGACCCTGTAGTTCTGCATCTCTCGTTGGAGGTACATGCCGTATATCGTTGATGTGGATGGTTCTATTGACGTTTTGATCCCAGTGGTCGGATCCCCTACTACACAGAGCATGGTGTGAAGATCAGTCCATGTACCGCCAAAGTTACCTGGGTAGCTGCTGTTTTTTCTGCTCTAGACTCTCTTCTCTTTTCTGCAGCCGTTTCCTTAGATCTCCTTGGACGGTATCCAAGCAGTAGTTCGGCAGGTATTTCTTTGTGGCGTCATTTCTCCGTGTCCTCAGACTAAACACGATGTCGGAGATGTAGGTATCCTGCATCTTGCGTGCTCTTGATACGCTTCTTGAGCTCCTGCTTCTTCACGGGATTCACCTGTTAGTGGCATATTAAACTCTGCCTGGATATTATTCTTGGTAAAGATATATTTCCCAGAAGTCGGTTCTGCACTGGGCTGTGTTGTCGGTAATGATCACCTTCGGACGTACCCATCGGTTGCAAACCTCGTCTTAAAGAAAACTGATGACGTCCCTGTATTGGCTGACGTTGTACATCGGAACTCTAGCCAGCTACTGAGGCAGTTTGTATCCAACAGCACGTATCGGTTGCGACTTCCTCTGGCTTCACGGTATGATTCGAGGAGGTAGAAGGACACTGTCTCCAAGGACACCATGGATTGGTTGAGAGTCTGGGCGTGACTGGTGCCTTCGGTTGTTTGGCTGAAGCCTTGGTTGTCACACACATTAGGCATGATGTATTGCCTGACGTCCTTAGGTAAAGTGAGCCAGTAATATAGTTCTTTGACGAAGAGATACATATTTCCCAGATCTCTAATGATACCGATTTATACATTGACTGTTCCCCTAAATTGTAATGTTTCCACCTTACACTAATTATATATATATATATATTATATCATATATATATATATATAGTATATTATAATAATATATACATATATATATATATATAAATATATATAATATATATATATATAATATATATATATTATATATATATATTATATATATAGTTAAATAAGTAATGGCATGTCTCGCAAAACAAAAAACCAAAAATGGTAAACGAAATTCAATTCCGGAGTAAGCTCTGTACGGTGCAGCCAAGTTAGAAAAGGAGCATATTAACTTGGGAAAGGATCACTACTTATATATATATATATATATATAATATATATTTATATATATATATTATATATATATATATATATATTATATATATATATATATATATATATATATATAATATATTATATATGTGGCAGATTCAGATAAATTAAAAAGAAATAATTATTTTTTGAACTAAAAACATAACAGTATTTTGCCAAAATTGCATATTTTTAATAACCAGAACGATATTTTGATTGCGGTAACCCATATAAACCGACCGGTTTGCCCTTATTTGAGGAATTTACTAAAATTCCTTTCGAAGTTTTCATAAAACAAATTCTGGAAATGATGTGATGCGATGCAGTGAACGACAGAACTGAAAATATTATGTTTGTTTATACACTTCATGCTCTGTTTGCTAAAGTTATTTCGTCACGGGAATAGCGCCATCATGTAAAATAAAATGCTAAATTATTCTCTTCGAAATGTTACACGACGATGAAAACAACGAGTATCTTTTACGTAAAATATGAAAAACTCATTTATATAGCTATGGATTTTTTATGTAAAATTTTTTCTTTTAGTCAAAGCTAATTTATCTATAATTTTCGTCAAACATTTTGTCAAAGTATATTCTACATATCCTAAAACTTTTTGCTTCGTTTTCTTTATCATTAATTCTTTTTAAAGCTCATAAAAACCATTGTCCTTGATTTTTCTCTGTGATATATCTTTCTTCATTGCTTCTTCCCTATTGCTTTCATCTTTCTTCCTTGGTAGACCAACTGATCAGAAAAGAAGAGGATGATCCAGAACAAGGTTCCTTGATAACATCGATGAAGACTATCGATGAAGACACATGGACGTGAGAAATATGGGAATACGTGCTTGGCGGAGGAAGGCGATGGATAGGAACTACCGGAGAGAAATTCTTGTGGAGTTAGGGACCCACGCAGGTTGTAAAGTCAGTATGATGATGATATATCTTCCATTTTAGCTGTTATTTACTATAAAACTTTCATGCTTTAATAAAGAGATTCTAAATAAAAAAAGAATACTAATTAAACTAATACTAATAAAAAAAGAAAAGAATCGTCCTGCATGGATTGAGTTGAAATTTTAACAGAAGGTAGCCCAAGATAGCCCAAGGATCAAAATCTATATCGAACTGAAGTGCACTGAAGGGTTTTTAGGGGTGAAAACTATCCCTAATTGTCAAAAATTATAAAATAACATATTAAACCTGAATATGGGTAAAATTTGTTTGAATTAATTAAATAATGATAGTTTCGTGCTTTTGAATAAAGTTTCATCATATTTTCAACCCTTAAAAAGCGACATTTGTTAGAGATTAATGTAAAAAAAAAGTGTGTAATGCGAAGAAAATGATTTCGCCTTGGATCGATTTGGATAAAAATTTAGATTTAAGCTCAATTCACCACTGCTTTATAGTTTATGTCATGTCGACGAACCCTGATTGTTCTTAGGGGTGAAAACTACGCCTAATTTTAAAAATTGTAAAATAACATTACAAATCTTAAGATGAGTGAAATTTGGTTTGGATTAGTTAAATAGTGATTTTTTGTACTTTAAAATACAATTTCATACATTTTCAACCCTTAATAATCAATTGTTATGAGTGCTATAGGTGAAAACAATTTTTTGCCAAAATTTTGCAACTTTTCAACTTTTGAAAATCATCCTTTACAACATTTCAGTTTTTATAAACTAATTTAATAGATATAAATTGAAAAAAGTAGAATTAAGTACAAAAAAATTTATCAACATAAAAAGGCGCCATATATTCTTATACATTTACATAAATAGTTGAAAATATTTACATTTATAGGTAAAACAATTATAATATTAATTTTATTCGTCCTCAATTACATCTTCATCGTGATCTATGTCATCCTCATCTTCTTCAATTATTGGTGGACTATTATTGCACCCTTCACCTGAGCACCCAGAACAAGTAGAGTTTAGTATAAACCAACTTTTCTGCACCCACATGAAACGCCGCATCCTTTTTTGCATTGGCAAAAAATAATTTTCAAAAGTTCATCGGGTGCAGGTTGTTTGTTCATGCGTACGGGTAATAACAAACCATCTTTGGAATACCATCCTCAATCTGTTGCTCTGATATTTTCATTGCCAAGCCATAGACATATGAGCAGATGTTTTATTCTGTTGTATGCGATTTCAAAATAAGAACGCTTAAAATTTTGAATGTATAACGCCCCACTACCTAATATACCGGTTTTGTAGATTATTATGCTCCGAAATGTACTGTACTATACTAATGGAATTTTCCGGAAAAAAATTAATTGCTTTTTTTAACGTATTTTCTTCATTTTTAACGATAGAGTGATTCTTCAAAAACGATTTTGTAGAGGTTTTTAAGAGCTACAAGGATCTGTGAATTAAATCTTTTTGGAACCCTTGGTTTTTAAATCGGCTTTAAACGGCTTTAAACGGCTATATCTCGCCAAATATTCATTGTACAACAAATCTAAATAAAGGAAAATTTTAGTCATTAAAAAAGCTACAATTTAGTACATTTTTTTTCATATATTCAGTATTTTCGGGGATATTTAAAAAAAGAAGGGTAAAAAATATGAAATTGTAAAACGTTTCCTCGTTTTATGCTGTACTTTTTCTAAAACTAAGCATTTTAAATGGGTCAAACTTCTTGGACGTATTAACATTACATGTACAAAGAGAATTGCAGAAGAGTGAAGATCGATTTTGATTATGGCGTGATTAGGGGTTGTTTTTATCGATTTTTTCGTAAAAATGAGGTATTGACCTTATGTTCATCATAACTCACTCAATTTTTGATCTAGAGTCTTTTTTTTTTATGATAGGTCTATTTATGCTCTTTAAAAAAGGTTTTGTGAGTTTTCTTCCAAAAATGCTTTATTTCCTGGACTATAAGTGGTTTGACAGCATAATAAAATCGTAGATTTATGTGTACCTTTCAATTTTTATGATTTCAGAATCCAGCAGCTTGCTGAAGTATTGGATTTTTATAATATAATTGTTTGACAACCTTTTGTTGGTCAACCACCTATAGCAGAATTGAGCTGAAATACATAATATTTCGTATGTTCCGAATTTATTTCGTTCAATCTATATAAGCGACATTGTGATTACTTACTTTTCGCGTCTAGTTCAATCAGTTAGAAAAGAGTATTCTGAATGGCCATGCCAGTTGCGTGCAGGAGATCGTCTTCATCGCAAAGTTTCTATAACAGAGAACAACTAAGTGCATGTGTTGAATATTGGACGCCACACATTCACACATGGTATCGAAGTCAGGCAGTCTCCACTTCTTCGTGTTGGTTTTACACTTTACACTATTGGTTTGGATATGATTAAGACTCCTTCACACAGGTTAAGGAAGATGAAAGTTCCTCTTAAGGATTTAGGTGGCTGGGAATAGCTTATTTCCATTTATAAAGACGAGTTCTTTCTGGTGTATCTTGCAGATGTGTTGATCTGAATAGAAATCTTTTCCTTAATTTGAGTTTTTATGCGGTAGGCTGATACTTGTGAAGTAGATGTCGATAATCTGGAGTTTAGTTCATTCGTTCCACATCTCTAGCTACTTCTCTTCGGATATCAGGTGGTAAGCTCCAAACTTTTGGTACATAAGCTTTGGAGAATATTTTTTATGGCCGTTAGTTGACCTTTAAGTTTTTAAACAACGTTCTCTGACTGATAACGTGCATTACATAAAACAAACTCCTTTGTATTTAGGAGAAGTAAAGTGATCAAGAGAAAGCACTACATAATTGAATGTTGATTTTTTTTGAAGCGTCTCTACTACAAAGATGGAAGGAGCACAAAGTTACAAGGTTTTTTCGGGGTTTGGCTTTAGATAGTGGAATTTGTAATATATTGTCATTTTGTTTAGGGATTTTAGTTTATGCCGACATCTGCAAAAGTCTTACTTGCTCTGACCGGACTTCTGTGTTATTCATCTACTATTCTAACCATTTAGAAGTACAAACAATATTTTGTTCTGTAGAAAGATGCAGATAAGATATCTAATATCACGTCATATAGTTTTAAAAAAGTCTCCTGTGATTTACGGTGTCGTAAGCGTCATCGAGATCTACAAATATCGTTCCAAATACCTGGTGCCTTTGGTTCCTGTCTTCAATTTGTTAAGTAAAATTTAGTATTTGTGATGTATATGATCTTTATATATATATATATATATATATATATATATATATAATATATATATATATATATATATATTCGGTTTTATAACGTCCGACTCCCAAACGCCACTGTATTCTGTCTTGAGTTAGGTCTTCGTCCAGATTTCGAGCGCTAATTGCTTTCCTAACTCCCAGTTCCAGCTCTGTGGTGATCTTCCTCGTTTTCCTCTTGTCTGGGGTTGCCGCATCATCATTTTTTAGGCAATATGAGCTGTTTTCTCTCAATATCCTCAAGTATAGTGCCCTCTATACCTATTTGTTGTTTTATCACTTCATTCCGTATTCTGTCGGCTCTTGATATTCTCATCGATCTTCTAATGGCATCCATTTCCGTGGCTTCGACCTTTTTCTTATATTTCTAGTTATTCTCCATGTCTCAGCTCCATAAAGTAGCTAGTTTTAACCATTGTCTCATAGATGTTCCATTTTCTTTGATATTTCTTTACTCCTTTAAAACATGCTATAGCTCTTCGTGCTTGTACAATTCGATGTTCTATTTCTCGTTCGTCTTTTCCACTACGGTCGAAGATGACGCCCAGGTATTTATATTCGTCACATGGATTTATTTTTTGATTGTCATCGATATCGAGTTGTTCTGCTGCAGCTCCCATTGAGAGATATTTTGTCTTTTCTAAATTGATATTTAATCCCCATTTCTGGTATTCTTCAATTAGTTTTCTAAGCATGTATTCCATGTCGTCTTTGTCATTTGAGATCACCACCTGATCATCTGCAAACTGTAAAGTATATATGTAATCCTGATCGTTTAATTGTATACCCATTCCTTTGACTTTCCTTTTCCATTGTTTCAGAGCTGCAGAGATATAAATCTGAAATAGAGTCAGAGAGATACAACATCCTTGTCTGAGACCCTTAGTAACTGCAAATTTTTCAGCTAAGAGGTTTCCGAATTTCATTTGGGAGTTTGAACCATAATATAGATCTTTAAGAGCACTAACCAATGTTTGATGTATGTTTGATGTGCCCAGGACTTCCAATAGTTTATTTAGCGGGACTGTGACATATGCCTTCTCAAGATCTACAAAAGTCATATGTAACTCTCTATTTGTCACAATTTTCTTTTCTATAATTTGTTTAAGACAGAAAGATGTTATCTGTACATGAACGACCTGCTCTAGATCTTGTCCCCGTCTAAACCCGTCTTCAGACGATTGATAATCTTCCTCTATCAGGTCCCGTAGTATTCGACCGTATAGTAGACTCATTGAACTTGTGACCGATATCCCTATATAGTTTTTAACAATTTCTCCTGTGACCTTTTTTATATATTGGGGTCATATATGCTGTTTTCCATTCATCTGGTGTTGGATGTCCATTAATATATTCGTTAAATATCACCGTGATTATTCTGTGTAATTTCTCTGAGCCATTCTTTATTAATTCCATAGTTACTCCCTCTGATCCACTTGCTTTCCCATTCTTCATCCCTGCTATAGCTTTTTGAACTATGTTGACATCTATGGTAATATGCTCTCCCAGAATTTCGATTCTATATTTCTATATTCTATATTTCTTTTCTACATTTTAGTATCATATCAGTCTAACTCCTACCACCATTGATGAAGTGTAAATACGAGAACATTGAAATAAAATTTAAGATAAAAAATACACTGTGTTTTAATCGCTAAAACGAAACCTTTTATCACATTGATAAAATTTAGAATCACTTAATATTGCTAGAAAGTTGAAGCAAGGGGTGAGTGCGTACTTACCTAAAATAAATTAAATTATAAATGGGTAGTCGACCCCGTCCATTTTAATTAATGTCGATATTGCCTGTTCTATAATGCACTTTAGCTACTGCTTCGTAAGTTCAGGATTGTGTCCATACTCGACATGTTTAATTTCTCCATTGATGTTCATTCGCTTTGTGATAATTGCTATAAATTTGATAAATACTAAGCAATTTCAAATCATTATGTCATACCCGACAAGGTATCAATCTTGTTTTTTCTTTTGTTTTTCTTTTTTTTCTATTTAGAATACTAATATGTATTTTATTTAGAGACTGCTGAGAAATTTGTTTAAAAAAAACAACGAGGATAGATGCCTTTAAACTAAGAACAAATATTGGATAAGTGGATAAGTTTGAATCTGATCCTTCACATAATCAAGATCAAATTGACGAGATTAATAAAAACCTAAATAAAAACCTTCTCGCAGCAGGACTACAGGTCGCAAAGAAAACACGGACTAAAGAAGACAAAATAAGCAATAAAATTAACAGCTAATGACGGAAAGAAGACAACTACTAGCGCAAAACAAACGCCATAACTCAAGAATATAGAGAACTTAATAAAACAGTTAGAAAAGAACTAAAAACGCGACATACAAAAATGGAACGAAAACTTAATAGAGCGAGTCATTGAAAACAACAGAGGCTTAAAATGTCTAAGACCCGCACTGGGAGTTCAAAAAATCATCAAAATTAAAGACGCTAACAATAAGGTAGAGAAGGACAAATATAAAATAACAAATATTGTCGAAGACTTCTACACATCCTTGTACTGCTCGCAAGGCCAGCCTAATGAAACAACAAAGGAGAACGTCAAAAGAAAAATAAAAAACGTGGGATCAGAAGTACTACCAAATATAAAGGGATACGAAATAGAAAGAGCTTTAAAAGAACTAAAAAATAATAAAGCTCCACGATGGTATAATTGCCGAGCTCTTGAAAACAAGCAAGACATTAACAATCCCTGTACTAACAGAGCTATTTTTTAGCCTAAGCGCTAGTTAATTGCCGAATAGATTCACGGTACAGAATGTTTATCCACAATATATATCAAAATGCCACTATGATAATTCAGCTAGACAGAGATTTGCAAACTCCATTAATTAAAATTTGTAGAGGTGTTAGATAAGGGATACAATCTCACTCAAACTATTTACTCTGGCGTTGGAAGACATTTTAAAATCTATAGACTGGGACAATAAAGGGATTTATATAAACGGGAAATACTTAAATCATCTAAGATTCGCCGATGATGTACTCCTGATAGCAACAACTATGGAACAACTACGAATAATGATTTCAGACCTAGAAAAAAGGGCAAAAATATTTAACTTCTCTGCAAGCATTACAAAACTCCCGCTCCAAAATATGAGGAGAAATCTGTATGACAGATTTGGTTAGTGCTTAGCACAAGGAGGTGGAATATTTGAACCCTTAATTCATTAATCTGCTTTCCTAATTTTTATTTTTTTACGAACTTAGTAGATTCTTAATTAGGTAGTATTTGTATGTTTAAGTTTAAGTTAAGAATTTTATTGTTTTTTTTTTATTTAAAAGTACAAAATATTTTATTATGATTTTTTTCTTCTTTCTTGTCTTAACCATATAATTTGTACAATTTTCAGTGACAATAAAACATATTACTTATTTATTTGTATTGCTATGAAGAATCAGTTTTAGAGCATTATAATAAATATATTTTAGAGATGGAATTGCAATAAATCTTAATTTCTATGGTCAACAAAACAATGTCGTTATCTCTATATGATCCATAATAGTGATGAGAGTGCTACTCTCTATGGTTCTGCGGTCCAATAATCTTCTAACAAAAGATATGTTTCAAAATTCTTTTATAACACATCCGTGGTACACTATTTTTTGTCTGCTATGAATGTATTAATAGTCCCCCTAGATAGGAAGCAAGTGCCCCCTACCCACTATGTTCCTTATCGTATTATCTTAATTAATTATCCATTAATTTTGTATTAGGGAGATATCAATGACTAATGTCTATGCCATTAAAAAAAATGTTTATATCTTTAAAGCGCTTATTGAAAATGGCAAATGGCCGAAACGTTTAGGTAATAATTAAGTGTTTTATTATTTATTATTTTTAAATAACAAAAAATACTCGTATAATATATATATATATATATAATATATATATAATATTATTAATTATTCTATTTTTGCTATTGTCCCCTTCAAATAAATATTTTATACGATTTCATTAACGCAAAGTCAGCGGTATCGACTAAATAACGCCTTTCTTTAATGAAATACCGCTTATTACAATACTGAGCTGTAACGTATCCCTTAAATCCCTTAAAATCCTTTGCTAAGCCCTCTCTGCATCTCCTGTGTTTTACCCCCTAGGTAACGGCATCATCGCCATATCCAGCTTTTCATAATAAATACTCTGGGGAGCGACACACACACACACATACTCACTAAGGGTAGATTACGATCGCAGAGGGTTGTTCTCATTACATTAGGTCGCCATGATGGTTTTGTGACGCAGTAGCGTCACTAGTGCTGCTGCTCATTGGTGCTCGAAGCCTCTTTGCGATTGTCAAGTGTTTGTTGTATACGCCAGACGCTTTTTAGAAATATATTGGATGCTGGAAATGGATGGTAGATGGAGTGATATGGGTACTTATATGCAAACGTCTCGAACGGGGGTTGAAATTGAATATACGGATCAGTATTATAATTTCAAGATCTTATAAAATTAGATGAATACTCAAATGAATTAACTTTGTGATATCAATTGCTTTTGTTATTCTTATCAGGTACGTGAATTATAATTATATTTAAAAATAATTACGTTACAGTTTATTATTTTACATTTAATATTATAAGTAAAGGTCATGGTTACAAAATGGGGAAGAAAGAAATCTCAATATTATGTTATGCAGACGGCGCCGCATTAATCGCCGAGACAGAAGACGAACTCAAAAGATTAACACACTTCTTCAGTACAACATCCAAAGAATCAGGAGAAAAAACCAAATGTATGACAACATCTAAATACCTACTACTACTATTTTGTTACGGAGATGTTGAAGAATAACTATGACAACAAAGCTTAAAGGCAAGTAAAGCAGAGGGATCTCTTAATGAGACAATCTGGAAGAACAAACACCTAAGAGAAGACACAAAAACAAGAATCTATAAAGCAGCAATTACACCTATATTAACTTATACGGAGTAGACAAGACCTGACACATCTAAAACGAGACGACTACTGGAAACAACAGAGATGAAAATACTCTGACAAATATCAGAGAAAAGTCTATTGGATAGACAGTATAGAATAGATATAGATAGACAATATAGAAGACATAAATGGATGGGTGATAAAGAGAAACAGGAGTGGAACGAACACATTAGTAGAATGATAGAGAATGGGATAGTACAAATAGCAGACTTGGTCTGCCAAAAGTATTGGCAGACCAAGAAAAAGATGGTGCGACGATTTAAACAATTTAGGAGGCTAATATTGAAGAAGAAGAAGAAGAAGAAGAAGAAGAAACATGCTTTAAAGCCTATATACAAGAAGGAAGAAGAGGACATTTAATATTTTGTTGGTTGATGGTTAAAAAAATATCCAGCGGACGAATCTACACGGTCAAGCGAATGACGTCGTTATTGTAGCTGATATTGAGCTAAACAAGGTTTGTACTCCTAGTAAGTATTAACCACATTTTTCATTAAACTTAGTCAAAATTTTAACCTATGTTCTTTTTAATTAAATGGTTAACTATTTCTAGGACACTGATGATGGAACATGGTTTTCGAAAACGTTTTGTCTTTTTAACTTAACCCGTTTGGGCCTAAAATATATACCTATTACAAAGGATTTTTAATTAAATTTTTAATACATGGTATACAGCCAACTACGGGAACGTAGATTCCTTGTGTATTCCTTCACTCAACCGTTTTCTCCAATTTTTTTCCTGTTTAGCCAGTCCCCTTCCTGTAGGTTTTTCTTCTCATTGCTTCGTCCACTTTATCTCTCAAAGATCTTCGGGGTCTGCCTCTCTTTCTTCTTCCTATCGGGCTCCACTCTATTATTCTATTTATCCACCGATTTTGGTCTGCTCTTCTGACATGTTCGTACCAGTTAACCTCTTCTGTTCGATGTAGTCTATTATGTCGGAGTTCATTCCCATTCTCCTCTTAATCTCCATGTTATTTATTCTATCTCTTCTTGTTACTCTGCAGCTTCTCCTTAGGAATTCCATCTCTGTTGCTCTTATTTTGTTTTTGGTTTTCTTATTTATTGTCCAATTTTCACACCAATAAGTGAGGATGCTTCTTGTCATGGTATTATATATTTTTTTCTTTGTTTTCATGCTGATGTTCTTATCCCATAGTACCGGGTTCAATTTTCGTATGCAGTCTCTTGTTTGTCCTAGTCTATTTTTTATATCTTCCTCCGTTGTTCCTTTGTTTGATATTATGAAACCTAAATACTTATACTTGTCTGTTCCTTTGATTTGTTTACCTTCGTCTATTTCCAGCTGTTTTATTTTTGTATTCTCCGTTGTTAGGTATTCAGTTTTCTTTACATTTATTTCCATCCCATTCTTTGTATATTTCTAGTTTTCTCATCATAAAACTGAGGTCATCCTCAGTTTATGTCTTGTGCGATCACTATTTGGTCGTCAGCAAAACTTAGCGTGTATAGATATTCGTTCCTTACTGTATACCCATTCATTCGCATTTTCTTTTCCATGGTTTCAGGGTTTTTTTCTAGGAATATTTTGAACAGGGTGGGGGATGTGAGCAACCCTGTAGTAGTCCCTTTGTCGTTTTAGAGGGACTGCATATTCTATTGCCCGTTTTGATAGCTACTTCGTTATTCTTGTAGAGTGCTTTTACCGCGTTTATTAACTTCGATGTCTTCCATTGCTTCCCATAGCTTGGTTCTAGGTATTCAGTCATATGCCTTGTTAAGATCAACAAAAGCCAGATGGACGGATCTATTTTTAACCATTCTTTTTTCTATTAGTTGTTGTAGTAGAAATTAACTACATTTATTTAATTTCATGAAATAGCGATCGCTAAATGGGCGTGGGCCAGATATGTTGCCAGATTGTAGATGGATCGACTAGATGGATGGATGTAATAAAGCTAATCATCACAAATTGGATGTGAGAAGCTCAAGATGGAAATAGGTGGAAAATTTTACGGGGGGTCTACGTTCAGCAGTGGATAAATATAGGCTAGTTGATGATGATTATTTTGGTTTAAAATGGTGCCGTTCGTGCCCAAGAGCTTTTAAATTACTATACTTTACACAAGAACTGGATACAATTAGACCCGATATAATAGCGATTCAAGAGAGAAAATAGACTGGTTTGGAGATAATAGAGAGAAAAGTTTGGCAGTTGGTTTCTAGTCAGTAAAAAGCACAGCAATTGGTTCTAATTTTTAAATTTATAAACAATAGAATACGTTATCTACGTCTTAAAGGAAAATTCTTTAACTATATCTTACTTAGTGTACACGCACCTACAGAAGAAAAGAAAGACGATGAAATAGATAAGATGAGAAAGAGAATTTTATAACACCTTAGACAAAGAATATAATCGATGTCCACGTCATCACGTGAAAATATTTGCTGTGGACCATAATGCAAAAATTGACAATGAGCAGCCAATTTCTAGCCAACTAGAGGACGTGAGATCTTTCATGAAGAATCAAACGATAACAGGTTAAACTTACCTTTTGTCAAAACTTACACAACTTGAAAATTCACCAAGGAAAGATTTCACCCACAAAATATAATTAAGTAAAAAAATCTCCGTTGTTTATGCATACAACGTCACAATGACCACGTTCACAAGGTCTGTCGTTGACTAAATATTATAAATCGACGTTGTCGCACTGCACAGTTAACAGAGAATCTAAAATATGACGAATGGCCCGTCTATACCGATGGCCCATATCTCACGGACTTACCCTAAAGAAGAATAGAGTGGATATAACATTTTACCATCCCATATCGGATTTGCAGATTGAGTATTTGGTTAATCAGAAATTTTCTCATCTTCAAAAAGGCTGCTTTTGATTGCTCTATTCTTGAGCGAATATCTGATTTCGGACTCGGATCTTCCGTAATCCAGACTCCTTAATCCAGATTTCATTTTGTCCACTTGCTCAATATCTTCATTTTTTATCTAGATCCTTGTAATGACTTTGCCCCTCTTACTGATAACCATGGTTTTTGTTTTCTTTGATAACCATTTCTCACTATCTTAACATCATTTTTGTCAAGTCCTTTTCTCTTTAGACAATAGACTGTAGTCTTGAAATTTTTGGGCAAGAGATATGAAACTATACAGAGCTTCCACTGTTCCGAAGCCGTCACGAAAGCCAAACTGTCTATTACTCATATCCGCTTCGCACATTACGACTATTCTTGCATGTATAATCTTTAAAAATGTTTTTAATAAGTATAACCTTAATCTAATTAATCTATTGTCATTACAGTGTTTGGGGTTCTTGGTTTTTGTTAGCGGAACAAAGCTCTATAGCAACCATTCTGTAGGTATCTCACCAGATTTGTATATGTTGTTAACCAGTATAGTTATTGCACTTAAATTGTCTTCGTCTATAAGTTTAATCAGCTCGATATGAACTTTATCTAGCCCAGTGGTTCTGCCAGATTTTGAATTGTTTATAGCATGTTGGACTTCAGGTTTTAATATTATTGGAGCTTCCTCTTTATCAATTTGTGTTGTTTCCGTTCTTGTGTCCATGAAAAGATCTTTAATATGTTTAGTCCATATTTGTTTTATTTTAATTGAGTTATTAATGGGTTCATTGATTTTGTCAATTAATCGGTTCGGTGTATTTGTTCGCGATTTTCTAGATAATTCTTTCACTTTTTTATGGAAATTATAATGATCACATTTTAACAATTCTTCCACTTCGATACATATTTCCATCCTCCACTTTTCCTAAGCCTCTTTTATCTTGTTCCTTATTAATTTATATATGTTTTCTCTGTACTTATTTGGGTTTTTGTTTCTATATTTTCTTCTTTGTTCCTTGATTTCCATTTACATTGTTATTATGTAATAAAAAAAATGTTTCACATTCATCATCATCATCATCATCCAGCCTCTATTTATCACGTCCACTGCTGGACATAGGCCTCCCTTAAACTCCTCCATTCCTCACGATTTTGTGCTCTTTGTTCCCAATTTTTAGTGATACGCCTGATGTCGTCGGCCCAACGTGTAGGTTGTCTTCCTCTACTGCGTTTGTCTGCTCTTGGCCTCCAATTTGTAATTTTGCTCGTCCATCGTGAATCGTGCATTCTCGCTACATGGCCTGCCCAGTTCCATTTTAGTTCCGCTATGCGTTCCACAACATCAGTAATACTCGTCCTTCTTCGCAGATCTTCGTTTCTTATTCGGTCCCTCAACGTCACTCCCAGCATAGACCGTTCCATTCGTCTCTGTGCCACTCTCAGTTTCGAAGCCGTGGTCTTGGTTAAAGTCATAGTTTCCGCCCCATAGGTCATGACCGGTAATACGCATTGGTCAAACACTTTTCTTTTGAGGCTGATTGGTTGAGCCCTAAGTGTGTCTCGCAGTTTTCCAAAGGCTGCCCATGTTAAAGTAATTCATCTTTGGATCTCACATGTTTGGTTATCCCTGCTGATTCTTATTTCATGACCCAAATACGTATATTTCTCCACCAGTTCTATCACTTTGTCTTGAATAGTCAAATGGTTATTGGGGACCAAATTTGTCATAAACTTAGTTTTGGTCAAGTTCATTCTCAGGCCCACCTTCGAACATGCAAAATCCAATTCGTTTAACATATCTGTAGCTTCTCCTAAATTATCTGTGATAAGGACAATGTCATCTGCAAAACGAAGATGGTTAAGCTTTCGCCGTCTATCGTTACTCCTCTGTGGTCCCAATTGATCATCTTAAAGGCATATTCTAATGCCGTTATGAATAATTTCGGCGACAATGTATCTCCTTGCCTTATTCCCACGATTTTTTTTTATTGGTCGGGTTTTATTGTCTATTTTAACAGTCATAGTGGCATTTTTGTAAATATTATAAATAAGCTCACTACACCTATGATAAATCCTGCTGTCATTCATTGCTTCTATAAGGCTGTCTAATTCAATCGTGTCGAACGCTTTATGAAAATCTATGAAAGTGAGAACAAGAGGTTTGTTATATTCTATAGATTTTTCAATGAGTGTCTTTACTGTGTGGAGGTGATCATTGGTAACATAATTTGAGCGGAATCCTGCCTGTTCTCCTCGGTTGGTAGAAATCTAATTTTTTCTCCAATCTTGATGTCACTACCCTATGAAGAGCGTGTATATGTGGTTCAACAGGCTAATAGGTCTATAATTTTCTAGATCCGTTCTATCTCCTTTTTTATGCAAAAGGATGGTTGTAGCATTGTTCCACTCTTTGGGCACCTCTCTTTGTTGTAAACATAGATTGAATAGTTTCCTTAATTTATTTAATAGCATATCTCCTCCATTTACGATAGCTTCTATTACGATTCCATCCTCTCCTGGGGCTTTGTTATTTTTCATTTTTCTTAATGCTTTTCGAATCTCATCTAGCTTTATCTCTGGCATTAGTTCGGAACCTTGATTCTTGATCTTCTTTGAAATGGCTGTTTGTATTCCTGTTTTATCTTCTCGTCTACTTCTATATAAGTCCTCGTAAAACTCTTCGACGACCTGTATTAACTCGTCTCTACGTGATATTATTTCATTTTGCTTGTTTCTTAATTTATGAATTTCGCATTTCCCATTTGTTAGCTTTCTACGTAGAACTTTTAGGCTGTTATTTTCCTCTATAGTGCGTTTAATATAATCGGTATTAAATTTCCTTAAATCTCTCCTAATTGCTTTCGAAACAGTTTTGTTCATTTTTCTTAAAGTGTTGCTATCTACATTCTTATCGCTTCTCATTTGTCTTCTTTGATCCAAGAGCGTTTCAGTATATGGACTTATTTTACTACCTGATTTTCTTTTAGGACAGTGCATTCATTGACT
Organism: Diabrotica balteata; assembly: GCA_918026665.1. Taxonomy (NCBI): domain Eukaryota; kingdom Metazoa; phylum Arthropoda; class Insecta; order Coleoptera; family Chrysomelidae; genus Diabrotica; species Diabrotica balteata. The sequence continues at coordinate 6,356,915 of OU898278.1, read as the reverse complement.
TTCTTGTAAGGCGTTTATGATGCAGTTATTCAAGTCGTTAATATCGTTAGCGGAATTTTCCTGCAATAGGAGATTATTTATTAAAAATTATTAAAAAATATAAATTTATTTTTAATCATTATATTCCTTTCTCTTTTTATATTGATTTGAACTTTCGCTCATATCATCCTGTGGTCGCTGTTTGTGGTGAACTTGTTGAGTACTGTTACATCTTTAATTATTTGTTTTTGATCACTTATGATGTAGTCGATTTCGTTCTTTAAATGTTTCACATTAGGATTTTTAAAATAAAATAAAACCCCGCTTAAAGCTTGTGGCCATTACGGAGGATTATGGACTTATTCAGGTGTGATATTGTGTAATAATATTGTGGTTTTGTGCATTGCAGACGATAGAACGCTGTAGTTGAGCTGCTCAGTCTCCGGAGAATATAACAAAACCCGATATTTCCACGAATTATTGCTGTTCATGTAAATAAAATAAATGAACAAACCGACGTAAAATCCTTTTAATTTAAAGGGCTAATTAATATTCGAATATAAATTCGGATGTGATAAATCCGGCGTGTACGTGAGAGCTGCTATATGCGCGCCAGGGTACATATCAATTTCAAATATTTGGTTAACAAATATGCAGCTGCATTATCGATGAAGCTGTTTTTCACAAATATGCCGAACCAATTAGAGATTTTCGGGATAAAAGTTATCGAATTTAATGAACTGTTTGTATTCTAATCAATTTTTGATGGGAATTTGTGTGCATGTATCGGTTTATTTGTGCGGTTTTCAGTACATCCCAACATAAATTAAGCTCTTCAAGTAAATCGTCCATAAATGCTCCCAGATAATAAAATACTCTATAAATAACATTTAATTACACAAGCTTGTAATGAAAATAAATAGTTAAATGTGATAAATTGCCATATTCTAATTAAGATAGAACCTTTTGTTTTATTTAGAAAATCGTATGGAAAAAATGGCCATTAGCAAAAAATTTATACAATTACTGCATTACAGTTTGGTTTATTAAATATTGTGGTATTTATTAATGTCTTTCAAGAAATTCAGTATTGTTAAAATTACAGTCTGCACCTAGAGATTCTAGAAATGTTCCTTGTATCTTGTTGTTACTTCGTTGTTGATTGTAGAGGAGACATTCACGTAGTATGTGCATTATTGTTAGTGTCGTATTACACGTTTCACATTGGGCCGGTTCGCACTTTTTAATTAAGTAATCATGCATTAATCTAGCATGTCCGAGTCTGAGGCGCGTTACCATTATTTCTTGGCTTCTTGACACATTCCATGTCTCTATGCTGGGTTCATCATCATCATCATCAGTTGGCGCTATAGCCCTTCGTGAGCCTTGGCCTGCTTCAAAACATTCTTCCATCCTTCCCTATCGATTGTCTGCCTTCTCCAGCCCCTCACTCCAATCTCCCTCAGATCTTTCTGTACATCGTCCAGATATCTGAGTTTAGGTCGCCCCCTTCTTCTTCTTCCGACCGGCCTGTTTAGCATAGTTATTTTAGTGGGATCACTCTCATCCATCCGCATAACGTGGCCCACCCACCTTAGTGGTTTATTTTGATGGTCTTGACAATATCTGCATGCCATATATGGTCCTCAATACTTTTCTTTCAAAGACTCGTAGTAACTCTTCATCTCGGTCGTCATTGCCCATGTTTCCGATCCGTATGTGAGCACTGGGCGTATAATTGTTTTATAAAGTTTGCACTTTGTTGCTATTGACATACTTCTCGCTCTTAGTTGAGGGCCCAGGCCAAAATAACAGCGGTTGGCCACGCATATTCTTTTTTTATCTCTTTGGATGTGTTATTTTTGTAGTCTACCAGTGATCCTAGGTAGCAGAATTCTTCTACCTTTTCTATCGTTTCGTGTTGCACCTCTAAGTTATTTTGTTGAATTTTTGATATGGCCGGCATATATTTAGTTTTCTGGATGTTAATCAGAAGTCCAATGTTTTCTGCGGCATTTTTGATACGTGTGAAAGCCTCAACTGCTTCATTTTGGGTTCTTCCAATTATGATGATATCATCAGCGTATGCCATTTTTTGTATACTACGGGTATATATCGTATCTTTTAAGTTTATTCCCGAATCTCTCATAACTTTTTCTAACGCTAGGTTGAATAGCGTGCACAATAGCGCATCTCCCTGGCGCAGTACTCTGTTGGTTTTAAATGGTTTTGAAACATCCCCTTGTACGCGCACTTTACATTCGACTGTCATCATTGTCATTTTAATTAATTCTACCAAACCTTTTGGTATTCCTAATTCGATCATCGCCGAATATAATTGGGACCTATCAATAGTATCCGTACGCTGCCTGAAAGTCTACGAAGATGTAATGGCAGTCTATGTCGTACTCCGTCGTTTTTTCTAATATTTGTCTGATGGATGATATGTGATCAATGGTAGATTTGTTTCTCAAGAAGCCTCTTTGGTAGGATCCTATTATATTGTCAGTATACCGTGCCAGTCGTTCCTTAAGTATCAGGGACACAATTTTGTATGCTGTATGCTGGGTTTCACTTGTTTTAATTTTGAATTCGGCACATTCCATTTATTTTTACACGCACTTAAGATTGAGTTTTTTTTTACGCTTTTATATCCGTTGATACCGAAAAGATGTTGAAAGAAAAGATGTTTTTTGGCTGTATAAGTGTTCCTAGTGGTATAAGGTAGTCCTGTAGGCGTAATCCATCCTTTGAAGAGAAAACGATCGCTTGTTCAGAACTGGGGTATGTATGTTGGTTTAGAACTTTTGAGTAGGATTTAACTGTGTTGGTATGTTGTGTTACAGAGCTAATTACGTTGAAACTTCCATTTGATGTTACGGACATGATAAATCCTCTATATGCGATCTTAACAGGACTTTAAGTGCAAGAAATGAAAAATAACGGAAGTCCTGGTAAAAATGATATATGCATAAAAATGATCAAGTTTGGTGGAGAACAACTACAAAAAAAAATATACCAACTACTAGTGCAAGTATGGGAAAAGGAAATAATGCCATCGGGGTGGTATGAGGCCCGCATATGCCCTCTGCATAAAAAAGGAGACAAACTGAAGTGTGACAACTATAGAGGTATAGCCTTACTAGACACGGTATACAAAATCCTGGCAAGAATATTGAGAATTAAACTAAATTGCTATAACGGAAACAATCGGAAACAATACGGAAAAAGGACGGCCGGCTTTAGAAAGGACAGATCTACTGTAGACCAAATCTTCTCATTAAAGGAGATACAAACGACTTGTTATGAAGGTAAAGTTCCCCTGCATGTTTTGTGTGTGGATTTTAGACAAGCATATGATAAAGTCAATAGAGTCAAAATGTATCGAGCAATGGAACATTTGGGAATACCAAAAAAAACTGATTCGGCTAGTTAAAATGACACTAAATAAATCTACGTGTGAAATTGCTTGGCAGGTCACATATCGGATCAATTTACGGTTGCAAAAGGCTTGAAACAGAACATCCTTTATCCAATACATTATTCAATTTAGGGTTAAAAACTGCAATCAGAAAATGCAGCATGAAGGTGGAAGAAACGATCATGAAAAATGAACACCAGTGCTTGGCATTTGCTGACGATCTAACGATCCTAGCAAAAACCGAGAAAAAATTAAAAAGAGTTGTGAAGAAAATCATTGAAGAAGCACATAAATTCGGATTGGAACTAAATGAAAACAAATTCAAATATATGATCATGAGAGGGACAGAAGGAAAAAAGAAGACTTTAGTGTGAGTCTGTAAGTGGTAAAAGCTATAGTTTTAATAGGGTGGACAAATTTGAATACCTGGGTGTAGTTTTCGATGAAAATGGAAAAGAGAAATGGGAGCTCGAAGCCAGAATAGTAAAAGGGAATAAAAAATTAGGTATTTTAAAAACCCTACTGAACTTAAAATAAGTTTCTACACAAGGTAAATTCAGAATATATAAAACAGTAATTCGACCCACAGTAACATATGCAGGTAGAACATGGACATTAAATAAGAAGGAAGAGGATACTCTGCAAAGATGGGAAAGGAAAATATTGAGACGCATATTCGGAGGACGGAAGACGGAAAATGGTTGGGAGAGAAGAACCAACAATGAATTAATGGCTTTATACAAAGACCCTACCATTACCAAGTTCGTCAAGTCAAAAAGAATCAGATGGTTGGGACATGTGGAAAAAATGGCAGCAAATAGAATGCCTAAACCAGTAATAACCAGAAAACTAATCGGCACCAAAAGAAGAGGTAGACCCAGAACGAGGTGGAATAGTAAAGTATAGGAAGACCTTAAACACGCGAAGGTGAGGGACTGGAAATTAAAAGCACAAAATAGAAGCGAATGGAGAAATATTGTCCACCAGGTCCTTCAGAGTAGTTAAGAATGTTGTATATAAATATTTAAGTTAAAGTTTTGTTTAAAATAATTGTAATTAGTTAATATTAGGATTATGTTTTAAAAAAATGCCCTAGGCCTTAACGGCCTGTGAAAAATTAGAATGAAAATGAACAACGGGTTAATGACACATGTATTTATTTTATACCTAAAATTTAGCAAAGTGTTAAACATTATGGAGAACACCAATGCAGTTTACCGTGCCTTTTATTATAACAAAAGACGTGTAAGTTGGTTGAATGTACTGTATATTTTAAATTTCATAGTGCGTTTTGTTGAATGTTACTTCTTTTTGCATTTCATTGACAAAAATCAATTTTTTTGCATATTATTGACAAAAATCGAATATATTTATGCGCATAACATATAAATATATATATATATAATTAATATATATATATATATAATTATATATATACTGTTATGTTGGATATGCATATTTCCTTAAGTTTGTTTATCATGCTAGTTAATTTTTAATTCTTGTAAAATGCACCAAATTTAAATATCCATGGCAATGTATAATTTGTTTATACTTATTAATATATAAAGCCAAATCCGGTTCTGACTCCCACTCTCTTTTAGGCGCACATCGCCATCTCACCATGTAAACCGACAAAACGCAAAAACAAAACAACGCCGTTTTTAATCAAATTAACCCTCATGGCGGAAACCCGTGGACAATTCGGAGATTAAAAGATAAAAACAAACAAAGCCCTGCCAGCCCTAATTAATACGGTTGCTTCTTTATTTACAAAAATAAAAAAGAAGAAGGAGGACGTAACAACAAAGCTGGGTACGAGATGTGGCAGCCTCCACTTTACTGTTTTTTAAGCATGAGAATGGCTCAAGTGTTTCCTATTTTGACTTCATACGTACCCTCTCGTATTCGGAAAATGAAAATGAAAACAAACATGGTGCAGGAGATGTGAATGGGTGGTGTGTATAAATTGCGGACGCTTGAATATAGACAGGCGTATGGAGGTTGGGAAATTTTAATTTGACTAAGCAAATTATATTGAAAGCTTTTTTATTTACTACAATTGTTTCAGTCAATAGTAAATAAATAAACTACTGGGTACAAAAATAAGTAATAAAGAAAACTATACAAAATTTGATGAATTCTTTGATAATTTGTTTATATACTTACAACTGCTCTCAATCGAGCAAGGATTCTTATTAAACAGACGAAAACTAGTAGAAACAGGCCATATAATTATTGTAATCAGATAGATCAAACCAAAATACGACAGAATGGAGATGAGTAGAGAGAAGTCTCAAGAAAAGAATTTGTAGAAATTATCAATAAGGATATTCTGACATGAACACAATTAATAAAGAAATGCAACAAAAGCTCTTGAAAGCAGGACTGACTGTTGCAAAGAAAACAAAAAATAAAGAAGACCGAATAAGTGAAGAAACAAAACGGTTGATGGAAAAGTGACGCACATTTCTAAGTGAAGGAAAGCAAAACATCAATGGTTTCAAAGAACTGAATAAACAAATAAAGAAGGGAGTAAAGGAAGATTTAAGAATCTATAATGAAAACAAGGTAGAAAAAATAAACGAAAAGAACCGAGGCCTGAAATGCTTAAGATCAAACTTAGGAAAGCCTATAATAATCTCATTGAAGGATAAAGATGGAAAAAGAAATAAGAGAAAAAACGAAAGCCTAAAAGTTACTCAAACATTTTAACCGTGACTTATATTCCTCAAACAAGAACCCAGATAACATAACAAGAACTTGAGAAAAATAACGTTGAACGACATAAATTTAGAAACAGTAAGCGAATACATCTACCTGGGACAGATAATGAAAGTTAACAAAGAGAATCAAACTGCCGAAATTACCAGCAGAATAAGGTTAGCGTAGACAGGATTTGGAAAACTGAGTTGTATCTTGAAAAGCACTAAAATAGAACAATATTGAAAACCAGAATATATTTACGATCAGTGTATCCTACCTATACTCACGTATATCAACAAGAATATTCTTGTTGATGTTCACGTGGACACTCACCAAGTCTAATATGGATAAAATAGTAGAAGCACAAAGAGCGATGGAAAGATCAATGCTCGGGGTGAGACTTATAGACAAAACAAAACAAAAAAAAATGGATTAGAAGCAAAACCAAAGTAAAAGACGCAGGATAGCATGCTGCCAAATTAAATTGGAGCTTCGCAGGACACAATACCCCACTAAAGGATAAGGGATGGAACCATGAAATACAACAATGAAGGCCATGGTTAGAAAGAGAAGCAAAGGAAGGCCACAAATGACATGGGCGGATAATATTAAGAGGATCGAAGGATACCACTGGAAGCAAGTGGCACAAAATAGAAGACCCTGGATTGATTTGGGGGAGGCCTATGTCCAAAGTTGGATTACTTAAGGCTGAAGAAGAAAAGAAGTCCTAATATTTATTAACAATTAACTCGGTAGCTAGAAGAAGGCCTATCTGCTAAAAGTGTATTTTGAGAGAAAAGCATTCAAAGATTTAACATCCATGCCTAAGGCGAACCAACACTTGCTTTCTTTAAATCTGTAGTTTTAAAAATGTTCAATTCATTGATAAAATAATAGATAAAACCTTTATAAAATATGTCCTTTTTTATTTTCAAATAAAGAGTATTAAAACAAGTTTTCATAGCCCATTTGGCAGTTTAAAACGTCATCTGCAGAAGAAAGGACCCTAACTTTTTACTGTTGTATAGCATACTACAGTTATATATTATAGTATACAAAGGTTTAAAATAATAATCAAGGTCTTTATACAACAAAAAAACTTATTTTGTTTACATTTTATTATATTTAATATAATTTTATGCTAAATTTCCTCACCATCTGAGCCATCAGCACTACTCTCATTGTCCTCTTCAGACTGTCATGCTTTCTTGAAATAAAAGTTTATAGAAGTTTCTATAAACTATTCCCCAAATGCGATGGTCAGATGACCTGAAGAAACACGCCGGGTCAAAATGGATAAGAATTGCCCAAGATAGAGAGGCATGGAAGAAGGACAAGGAGGCCTATATCCAAGGATGGATGTTTAGGGCTGTATAGATAGATAGATAGAAGTTTCTACTTTCCTTAAGATCTGAAACAAGTCTCTCACGTCTTTTATTTTGAGATCCCGTCACATCCCATAACTACACCATCATGAATGTATCGAATCAGTTAAATATGCTTAGCGATCCAATTAACGATCGGCGCTCAGTTGGTTACGGGCCAATTAGTGTCAAATGGGCTACCGGACATGTGTTTGAGAGTAACCAGGCAACACTACAACTGCAACACAGTTAAGAAAAGCAATGGGAATAGCAACCTGGAATGTTCGAGGATTATTACAACCAGGCAAACTGCATATACTACAAAGACAAGTCGAAAGAGAGGATATAGAAATATACGGACTTATAATAAAAAAAATATAAGGACACTTCCGAAAGGTAATCATGTTGTATACATATCGGGAGCAAATAACACAGGAAGAAATGGTGTTGCAATTATGGTGACTAAAAAAGTTTCACAATACGTGTATGATTACCAACCGATAAATGATAGACTTATAAAAATAACCTTACTAGCATAATCAAACAAAATGCACATTCTTCAGGTGTATATGCCAACCTCAGATGCGTTAGACAATGAAGTGGAAGACGTATACTCCGTTTTTGAAGACACAATAAGAAATAGTTCATCTAAAGAACCATTCATAATCATGGGCGATTTTAACGCTAAGATATGAGAAACAAGAAATGATAACATCCAAAATGTAGGAAACTATGGGTTAGGTATTAGAAACAGCCGAGGCGAACGTTTAATATATTTTGCAACCGAAAACAGTTTGGCCATTGTAAAAACTTCGATGGTACACAAGGCAAATATCGAACACAGTGGTTAATCAAATCTTGCCCAAGTACTTTCGATCACAAGATCATCCTCAGGGGCATTTCGTCAGTTGTGGTCTATCCAGCAGTAATAGAATGTTATAAATGTAAATTGGGACATAACAAATACACTAAACAAAGACAAACAAACACTTTAAAATTTAAGAAATGGAGAAGCTACATTTTATATAGAAGCCGGAGACAGAATCTGTATCTAATCTTGATTCTGTCTCCGCTTCTATATAAAATGTTGCCTCTCCATTTCTTAAATTTTAAAGTGTTTGTTTGTCTTTGTTTAGTGTATTTGTTATGTCCCAATTTACATTTATAACATTCTATTACTGCTGGATAGGCCACAACTGACGAAATGCCCCTGAAGATGATCTTGTGATCGAAAGTACTTGGGCAAAATTTGATTAACTACTGTGTTTAATATTTGCCTTGTGTACCATCAAAGTTTCATTTATTCGAACATTCAACCTTATATTGATTCATTGTAAAAACAATGTTTTAAAAATCATGCCCGTCGTTTATCGACGTGGACCAGCTCAAATGGAGAACACAAGAACCAAATCGACTACTTATTGATTAGAAACAAATAGAAGACATATTTTACAAACGTAAAAACTAGATCAAGAGCTGAATGTGGATCCGATCATAAATTGTTGTAGGCTTGCTTCAAGATAAAGCTAAGAAGTACAATGCCGCATCAAAATCAAAGCAGGCTTAAGATTTCAAATCCGAAACATTTAGAGATGCATTAAAGGAAACTAGTATATTAAACACAGAAGATAACCCACCAGAAATGTATGAAGGTTTCAAAAATGCCATAAAAACCTCTGTAGAAAGAACCAGAACCGAAAAAAAGATTATCAAAAGAAAACACTGGATGACAGACAGAACGCTGCAACTTCTCGAAAAGAGAAGGAGAATAAAATCTCTCATATATCAAAACGACAGCAACCAAAACGAATTAGCAAGGTTAAATTCTTCTTCTTAGGGTGTCTGTCCGTTCCGAACGTTGGCGATCATTCTGGCTATGATGACTAAAGATTAAAGATGACAAGGCCAAATAAAGAAATTAAAAGGTCACATATGTATTAATAATCCCAGAATATGCATTTTTGACACACACCCCATCAGAAACAGAAACAATGGATTTTCCAGTTAGATCAGAATCTCCTCAACCAGGTCCCTCTGGTTGAAAAAAAAAATCAAAAACGTAAGAGAATGCTAAGCGAATGGACACTATTTGAAGATATTACTCTAAACGACACTAGTAGTGATGAAAACATGAGTGATATTGAAAATGAGTGTGTTGGATGCAACTAGGACTTTCGCCAAACATGTAAAAAAGGTGATTGTTTAAAATGAATTTTTTTTAAGTGCTGGTTACATGAAACTTATACTGGCTTCGCTAATCTCTATAACAAGTACGGAAAGTCTCTTGATATTAAAAAGAAAAAGGTTTAGCTTGGTTCACCTTTCCTAGTCCTAGTCCTAGTCCAGTGTCAATCTTATACTTATACCAAAACAAATACCAATGTTAATTTATGTTATAACATTTTTTTTTCTATTCTGATGTTTATTTAATAAAGAAACAGGCTTCAGTTTTCTAAAAGGTGGTCCATCTCTCCTTCCTTTACCCTACAAGACAATTAGAAACAAAACACATGTACTTGTAAGAAAAATGCAAAATAATCACTGGGAACAGCTTTTCGAAAGAGATGGAACATGATTTTTAACGGTCTGCAAACGGAAATTTGGTGCTTCTTAAGAGGTCAAAGAACGGAAGTAAAGGAACTAATAGAAACAAAACACATAGAAAAGGATATGTGGATTGACTACCTAAAAAAGCTTTTTGCAGAAGAAGAACAAATGACTCTAGAATCGGAAACTACAGAAATTACCACAAACGAAAAACTTGATATAAATGTACACGAAGTTAATAGTTAAATACTGTTTTAAGTTTTCAGGTTATCCTAGATGAATTCCCCCTATCAATACGAAGACAACACATTTCTTTAAATTATGCCGAGAGATTGTCTTCCACAAATCCCATAATTATGAAAAAATTATAACAAGAACGGATATCAGAATACACTGGCTATAACAAGATTTTTACCGATGCGTCAAGAACTGAAAATGGACATGCAGCAGCCTTTATTCTAGGAAAGTTTGAATATGCAGTTCGCATTCCTCAATTCTGCAGCATCTTCAAGGGAGAAGCAATCGCCACTTTAAAGGCATTAGACATGTGTAAGCGTTATGCAAGCTCTAACTTTCTTATCATTACTGACTCTTTATCTGTTCTTCAGAGCTTACGGCAAATATATCCAGTACATGCTGTAATGCAATAAATACAATTAGCAATTTATCACCTACAAAACAGATACGTGAACGTTAAATTTCTCTGGGTACCATCACATACAAGCATCATGAAAAGCAGGAAATGAAAAAGTATATGAATTAGCAAAGAAGCTGCTACTGACGAGCGAACTGAAATAATGACTACAATTCCATTCAGTGATATTAAATAGCACTGTGCAAAAAATTGGCAACAAATGTGGAATACTAATAAGTCTAACCTTAAAAACGTCAAAACTAGGATTGGCACTAAACTACAATTTCCAGAACACAGAAGTCAACAGGTGATTATAAACCGACTAAGAATTGGATATACACCGTTAACTCACCAGCATCTCATAATAAAAGAACTACCACCTGAATGTTCCTATTGTGAATTTCCAATAACTGTTCAACATATTATATTGATTGAATGTCCTCTTTATTCATACGAAAGCGCCATCGACAATATACCAGAAGAAGCAAAGAAACTTAAAGATATTTTAAACTGTAATGTATCAAATACAATCAAAATCCTTAAGGACATACGTTTACTACACAAAATTTAAGTTATATTATATGTATCATTTTGTAATTTGTAATTTATTATTTGTAATTTAATACGCAATTTGTAATTAGTATATTTAATAACAACTGTAAAATATGTAAAACCCGCTAATAACCTTTAATGGTTGATGCGGAAATTCTAAATAAAAAAAATACTATGCTAAAACTTATAAACTAAATTTTATAAGTGCTAATAAATCAGAGGATATGTTTAGCAGATGAACAATAGGGTTTTTGTAGTGGAAAATCGTATACAGATGCAAAATTACTATTAACTACTGACTGACTTCCATTTTTGAGTTTATTCCCATAAATGGTCCATATCTAAATAAATATTATCCATAATTACGCATATTTTGGAAAATTTTATTGGACATATCAGTCGCTATTTATAAGGGGCCTCATGTCATTTTTTTTTCAAATTTTCGTTTAACTTAGAAAATGATAACCCATATGTTCGCACATCGTTTGCTTATGAAAAGCCCCATGTCTTGTTATTCTTTTATTAGATATATTAGTTTAAAATTATTGTTTATTTTTGAAAAGCCTCGTGTCAATGACAAGGGGTTTTCCATAAATAAAAGCACTGTTTGGAGATTATTAATTAACATCTTGTTGTTTTATATTATAATCAACTGTTAAATAATAAAATAAATATTTCTCTTCAGTTATTATTAAAGTGATTTAACTTTGTTTGCATTTAACTCTTTAAATGTTTTGAAATAATGTCAGAGAGAATAAGTGTCGTTGAAATAGAAGCAGATAGCAAGAAGCAAAAGAGGGGTGTTCGTTACCATGAAGAATATAAGGTTAATCGAATTAAGAAAGCTAGATGTCGTGGTGAAAAATATATAAATTACAGAGGAAATGTTGTTGAATCACGCAAAACAGGACTACCATGCTCGTAAGTTACGTTTTATCTTATAATGTACTATTTTAGACAAGAAATAAGATCATAATTAGAAGTCAGTTTTAAAAACCTTGCTTAGTTCCACAATAGTAACCTTTTTCAAATGTTGCAAATGCACATTGAGATGTTTCGAGAAGTTATGCGAAGAAGACCAAGGTGAAATTTTATGCAGAGGGGTAAACTTTTTCAAACAAAAATGAGCAAGACCTTTTTTCTCTCTATCTAATTAGCCTTCTTCGGTCCATCTTTGGACATAGGCCTCCCCAATCCTTTTCCATTTTTCCCTGTCTGTCGCTACAGTTCATCCATCTAGAGCCTACGTGCTTCTTGATATCATCTACCCATCTCATTTGGGGACTTCCTCTGCTTCGTTTATATTCCCACGGTCTCCAACTTATAAGAATTTTGTTCCATCGGTCTTCTTTTTGTCTTATATTGTGTCCGGCAAATCTCCATTTCAATTTTGCTACTTCTTGTCTAACATCCCTCACTTTTGTTTTCTCTCTTATTCCACTCGTTTCTCTTCTTATCCATTAATCTTATGTGCAACATTTGTCTTTCCATTGCCCTTTGGGTTTTTATGATTTTGTCCATGTTTGCTTTTGTAGATGTCCACGTTTGGGAACCATAAGTAAGAACAGGGAGTACGCATTGATTATATACTTTGATCTTAAAATGCTGTGGATACCTTTTGTTTTTAACGAAAAGATATCCACTTAAAAGGATCCAAAGATTCTTAAAAAAAGATCTTTTTTTACTAGTCCTTAATAGAAGCAGGGCTCGTACAAAAGAGGAGATCAAGATTAAACACTTCCGAAGATGAAGCTGAAGATGTTTTTTTAAGCCTAATCATTCTGTTTAGCATAAAAGTTCTTTTAAATTCTATACCTTACTTCGTGAGAAAAGGATCAACATCTGGAAAAAGGCTTTTTTAAGTCTGCACGGTTTTGGTGAAAAAAGAGTAAGAAGACTGCAAGATATTCTTCTAAAAGGTAAGTCTCCTAGAGATTTAAGTTGGATACAACAAATAATCGGAAGACCCTTCCACAAGATTATACGGATCTTGTAAAAGAGCAGATTCAGTATTTCCACTGAAAACAGTCACTATTCTTCTAAGGAAATAAATATATAGATGCTAAACTGACAAAAAAAATGTTCAATTTGTTTCAAAAGAAATATAATGAGTTAAACGTGAAGTATAGTTTTTACTACAAACTTTTCAAAGAACATTTCAATTATAGATTTGGAAGGCCCTACATTGACACTTGTTGTGAATGTAAACTGCTTAATACTACAATAAAAAATCCTCAGTTAAATGAAACAGCAAAACGAGTTGCAGTTGCGCAGCTACTTGTGCATAAGAGGCGTAGCAAAAAGTTTTATTCATCTCTTCGACAGACGAAAGAATACTGTGCCGAACATGAAAATGCGATGCTGTTATATTTTAATTATATGGCAAACATATCGCTTCCCACGATTCCAGTGCAGGAAATATACTACCTTGGACAACAGTCCGTCTATCCGTTTGGCGTGCACAATAGTAATAATGACACTGCAACATTTTATTTATACCACCAGGGAGTTGCTGGAAAGGGAAGTAATGAAGTTTGCTCTTTCTTGAAGAAGTTATTGACGATAATGTTCCAGCTAATGTAGATGAATTGTACTTATACAGTGACAACTGTACAGGACAAAATAAAAATCATACGATGATTAGGTTTTTAATGCAACTTACAGATAGTGGAAGATTCAAAAAAGTTGTCTATAGACTTCCAAAAAGGGGTCACTCCTATTTGCCATGTGACAGGGTCTTCGGCCTTGTAAAACGAAACCTAAGGAAACATGATAGATTTTACACTTTGAAAGATATAACAGAAATAATACTTTCATCTACAAAACAGAGGAAATTTAACTATGGATTTAGTGGAAAATGCAAATGTTTTGGATTTTTAAAGTTGGTGGCCCAAATTTTACAAGAAAAATACTGTTTCAGAAGAAAGTAAAATTGAGAAAAACAAAAAAAAGAATAAATGTTTACTATTTCTTCCTACCATGAATTTACTTGCGAAAGATTTATAAAAGGAGTGGTTGTCGTATCTGATTTTATAGGTGGATTTTATTAGCAAAACCTTCAAATTATTATCGAATCCACTGTCTATTGCTAAGCCATCCTCCCCTTCCTCATTAGCAAGAAAAACTCATGAATCAAAGGTACCAATTCATCAAAAAAAAAAAAAATTAAGGACCTGAAGAAACTTTTGCAGTATGCCAGTCAATAACACAAGTGGTTTTACAATAAGCTTGCCCAATGGCCTACAGTTGCAACCAAAAAATGAGCAAAAATGTATAAAATGGCAATTAATTGTAGCTAAGTGTATTGCTCTAGAACTGTTTTAATAAAGTAATATTAATTATAAATAAACACGGTGTAAATTCATCCACCAATCAAAACTTTCCCCGTAAAACAACACTTTTTGTTTATGAAAGGCCTTTTGTCAGCTATTTTCAATAATAAAAAAAAAATACAGTATTGATTTTAAAACCTGTAACTTACATGATTTATTTTGAGTTTTAAGGTCCATAAAATGTTTCGAAAAATCAGAAAAGTATAAAATCGTTTTTGATAAAACTAAACAGTTTTTTCTTGTTTTCCAAAATTTACATTTTGTGACAAGAGACCTTTCATAAATAAGCGATTCATATATTTTCGCTGTCTAGTGAAAAATAACTTTTAAACATAAAGAAAGCCTTACAATAATCTACATCGACGCTTTTATATTAATACTGCTTAAAAATCTCCACCACTGCCGTTAACCCTAGTAGGCGTTCACTAACCTCCCTGCACATTGACTCATTCAAAGAAGGGGACATTTTCATCAAAAAAGGGTGCTAATCTAGAGCTTCATGGCTCCCTTGACAGCAGCCATTGCCTAATTAGAATTTTCATTATGTCATATCAGTGCGACGGAACATAAGTGCTTCGCTGATGCTCCATACTCTCTTATTTGTAATCACGATGACAATACCCGTCATACGGTTTCTCTTTAACCCCCTCGCTTTTGTTTCGTATTTTGATATTGCGTCCTTGTTTTGATAGTTGCTCGGAATTGGTATGTAGTAGTTTCGTGCGCTCAAGTAGTTATCCATTATATACAAGGTGTTTCATTAGTATGTATAAATTATTTATCTGATAAATTCTTGAAAATTTATGTATGAACAAGGAATAAAATGATTAACATATATTTAACAACATGTACATTAATGGTAAAATTTCCCAAAGAAAAAAAAAACAAATGTATAAAACATGCTATAGACTAACTTATAAGTATAGTGATACACAGCAGAGTATAAAAACCAATTGGATTAAATTCCGAGCTATTCTTGATGGCAGACTGGATCTAAATATCCACTAAAATCTGATGGCGATATTGACGAAGCAGTAGATCAATTAAATAGAATAATTCAGGAAGGTAGGAAAACATGACTTTATTATCTTATAAACCTAAGCAACGGCAACTTTGGATATGGAACACGAAACGAAAGAGGAGAAACATTGATGAACTATATGGAAACGAACGGTCTATATGCGATAAATACATTTTTCAATAAAAAACCACAGAGAAAATGGACGTAGATCGCACCCAATGGTTCAACAAAAAATGAGATTGATTACATCATATTCAAAGAAAAGAACATAGTACAAGACGTTAATGTCATAAATATGATTTCCGTAGGAAGTGATCACAGAATTGTTAGAGCCAAAATCAAAATTAACGCCACAACAGACAGACAAAAATTTAAACCATCTAAAAAAGAGATAGATACAGAACTTCTTAAAGAACGCAAAGAAGCAATACATAAACCAGCTAAAAAGAAGTGACATATCACAGCTAAAGGGTTTGCAACTAGACGAATTAAACGATAAAATAACAACAGAATTACTAGAAGCAGGCCTGAAGATTGCTAATAAACAAAAGCGAAAACAACAAAAAAATAACGCTAAATCACAAGATATGCTAAAAAAAACGACGACAACTCCTGAATGATAACAAAAGAAATACAGTGGAGTTTACCGAACTGAACAAAACCATAAGAAAACAGATAAAGGAAGATTTAAAGAAATACCAAGAAGATCGCATTAAGAAAATCATAGAGAAGAACAAAAGTTTAAAAACAATGAAGACAAATATAGGAAAAAGAAAACTAACCATGCTTAAAGCTGAGAACAATGAAGAAAGAGATCTAGGAGAAATAGTAAAAGTCACAGAAAGATATTACACAGACCTATACAGTTCTAAACAGAATCTCTCGAGGAAAATACAAAATGTTGGCTCAGAGGTATTACCAGAAATAATGAAGATGAAATCGAAAAATCCATAAACGACATGAAAAGAAATAAAGCGCGTGAGGACAAAATACTGGCGGAACTGCTAAAAGAAGGAGGAAAGACAATAAAAAAATGCTAAAAATACTGTTCAACAAATGTCTGTTTAAAGGTAAAATACCTAAACAATGGAGAAATGCCAATACAATCTTAATACATAAGAAAGGAGACCGAACAGACCTAAACAACTACCGTCCTATTTCCTTTTGTCACAACTATATAAAACCTTCACAAGAATAATAAACAACCGACTAACCTATAAACTTGATAACTACCAACCAGTGGAACAGGCCGGATTCAGGAAAGGATACAGCACAATCGACCATCTACATGCGCTTAAAATCTTAATTGAGAAAACCAATGAATACAACCTTCCGCTGTACTTAGCATTCGTAGATTATGAAAAGGCTTTCGACAGCATTGAACACTGGGCGGTGGAAGAAGTTCTGGTCAATAGTAGCATAGATTCAAGATACCGACAATTGATACATGATATTTACCAAAACGCAACCATGACCGTAATTCTGGACGACAAATTAATAACGGATAATATAAAAGTTAAACGAGGAGTCCGACAAGGCGATATAATTTCACCTAAACTGTTTACCTTGACCCTCGAAGATATAATAAAATCAACAGATTGGGAAAACAGAGAAATATGTATTAACGGAAAGTACCTAAATCACCTTAGATATGCGGATGATATACTTCTGATCTCCTCGGAACGACAAGAACTAGAATTAATGCTGAATGAACTTCATGAAAAATCACTGCAAAAAGGCCTAAAAATTAACTTCAACAAAACAAAAGTAATGACAAACACGGAAGACCAAGAGGCAATAAAAATACAAACAGAAAAAATAGAACAGGTAAATGAGTATATCTATCTAGGACAAGCAATCAGAGCTAACAGAAAAAATCAAACAGCCGAAATATCGAGACGAGAAAGAATGGGATGGGCAGCGTTCGGCAAACTTTCTTACGTTCTAAATAATCAAACAATCCCTCTATACTTGCGAAGCAAGGTATATAACTCCTGTATAATACCGGTGCTCACCTACGGAGCACAGACATGGACATTTACACAGGCCAATTTGGATAGGATAAGGAAGGCACAAAGAGCGATGGAGAGACAAATGTTGGGTATATCACTTAAAGATAGAAAACGTAACCAGTGGATCAGAACCAGAACAAAGACAGTAGATGCGATAGAACAAGCAGCAAAACTGAAATGGAAATGGGCTGGACACAATGAACGTCTCCAAGACGGACGATGGAACAATGCCATCGGAAAATGGCGTCCATACAATGCAAAGAGATCAAGAGGCAGACCACAGATGAGGTGGAAAGATGACATCAGGAAACAAGGAAGTCCCACATGGCAGAGAACAGCTCAAGATAGGGAAAGATGGAGAGAACTGGGGGAGACCTATATCCAACAATGGAAGGATAGAGAATAGGTTCAAAAAAAAAACCTAAGCAAAATAAGACAGTTCTTCTACTGTTAACTATGAATTTTTCTAATCATGAAACAACAAAAGCCGATATAATCCATACATATAATTCAACTAAAGGGCTGTAGGTACGTTGATCAATGTCTTAGAAGATTTGCTGTAATAGGAAGGCTAGAAAGTGACCGCTATACATATTTTACAATATGATGAATATTGCAGTAAACGATTTTGTAATATACATCACAATGCAACTAAAAATAAACAGGAATCATTATCAAGATTAAATTTCATGCTAAAACTTCGTGAACAATTAACGAAGCCGTGGCAACAAATAAGAGTCCAAACAGTACCAGCTTTATCAAGAAGTCTCAAGGAAAGTCTTTCGATGCTTTTGAATTTAACACATGTTGCTGAAGACCGCCGAGGTATCCAAGGGAAAGAAAAAGCGACTGTAGTTTATGCTCTACAGCAAAGAAACACATGACAACTACTAAATGTTGCAAGTGTGGGAGTGTCTTGTGTCGAGAGCATCAAATAAAAATTTGTATGGAATGTGGACATCAATAGAAGGTTATCGTTTCTTTATTTGTAATGTTTATTATATGCACAGGTTAATTGTGTACATATTATTACAAGATTCGGTTCTGTGTCAAAAGTATCTATTTTATGTTGTTTATGTTTGGATTATTAGTATTTCAATGTTTTTGACTTGTATCGTTCCTAAATAAACTTCTCTTGAAATTAAACCATTTTGTTTTAGATAGATATAAAATAAAAATAAAATATTAGGCCAAAATCAGTGAGTACGAAAATTTAATTATAGTTAGCATTTGCGTATGTTAAAGAAACGTAGAAACAAAAGATGACAGGAATAATATTGTCGAATTCTACTAAAACTGTACTGACGGCCCAGAAATTATGAAATGCGAAGTAGAACATGCTATAAATAAGGCTAAAATTAGAAAAGCTTGTGGTCCAGATGATACACCAACTGAGTTGCTGAAACTAATAGAGAATGATAACATAAAAGTAGTAGTAAGACTTTTTAATTTAATATGTAACACCGCAGTGATTCCCGCAGATTGGCTCAAATCCATCTTTATCGCAATACCTAAAAACACAATGCGAGAAAATGCTCAGAATATCGATTAATTAGCCTAATGAGCCACACTCTTAAATTTTCCTCAGAATACTTCACAACAGAATTAGACACAAATGCGAAGAAGATCTTGAAGATACCCAATTTGGTTTTAGAAATACTACGGGAACAAGGGAGGCACTTTTTGCGCTAAACATCCTATTACAAAAATGCCGTAACCAAAGAAAAGATGTATTTGCATGTTTCATGGACTTCGAAAAGGCATTCGATAAAGATTCGCATTCGATTAATGCAAATACTGAAAAATATTGGAATAGATGACAAGGATATTCGTGTCATTAAAAATTTGTACTGGAATCAACCTGCTATCGCAAACATTGGAGATAACTACACTGATGAAATCCCCATACAACAAGGAGTCAGACAAGGTTGCATTTTGTCGCCAACATTGTTCAATGTTTACTGGGACCAGCTATTTAAAAAGGCACTTAAGAGACAACCATATGGAATAAAAATCAACGGGGAACTACTTAATGTGATTAGATATGCAGACGATACAGTAATTCTATCAGATAATATTAAAGGTCTTCAAATTCAGCTTGATCGTATTCACGAGGTAGGAGAGGAAATGGGCATTAAAATAAACTCAAACAAAACCAAATATTTAGTGTTTAGTCGTGACGCACATCCCGATGCAAAGCTTTAATTGAACGGAGTCCAACTGAGAAAGTTCACAAAATGACATATTTGGGAACTGTGATAACGAACCAAATAGATCCAGACATAGAAATAAAACGTAGAATAGCAATGACCAAAACTACTTTTATGAAAATGAAGTCATTTCTTTGCAATAATCATCTTAGTTCATAACTAATGCAAAGAATGGTTAAGTGTTATGTTTGGTCTGTACTTTTGTATAGTGCAGAAGTGTGGACGTTAACAGTATCGATCATGAACAAAATTGAAGCATCGGAAGCATCGGTGGGTTCATAGATGAATGCTGAAGATACCTTGGACAGCAAGAAAAACTAATGAAGCAAGAAGTAGAAGCGTCAACAAAGACAGAGAACTGCTAAAGACTTTTAAACATCAAAAAATGTCTTATCTGGGACATATAGTAAGGGAAGTCGATATAAAATTTTAAACTGATCCTTAAGGGCAAAATAGAGGGCCGTAGAGGTGTAGGAAGAAAACAAGTTTCTTGGTTAAAAAACATTCGTGAATGGACACAGATACCAAATGCAGGACAATTATTCCGTATTGCAGAAGATCGAGAAACCTTAGAGCTTAGATCTGGCGAGTAATCGCCAACGTCGGATAGTTCTGATATGGCACGCGAAGAAGAAGAAAGAAACGTTAATATTCTAGGCTTAAGAACAAATACAACATAAGCAATAATAAAAAATAGAGTCAGTTAATATCAATTAATATAACGATAATCTAAGGCTAAATATGAAGTTTTAAACGCATGCTAGTTTACTTATGGTGATCGATTAGTGCATTATATTATTTTTTTAGAGAAACTGGTATTTAAAATAGCTAATAACTAGTAAATTAATTATCACATGCAAATATTTCTTACATTTTTGTAAAACATTTAGTATTTAGGCCAAACTTACCGAAGTTAGACCAATAAACGACAACAATTTGAACGTATGAGCGACAAAACCGTACGACACAACCCACGGCGAAGTTACTAATCACAACGAAGCAAAAAGTACTTCTTTCGATTAACAAGCCGCGACTGAACCAAATTAGGTACAATTCTTTACAATATTGCCGAAAGAAAAGAAAAAAGATATACCCCACTCAAAGGTTATTACGTAAAAAGAAATGAATCCGCGTACACATCCTTTTGTAAGCAATGCCGTATCAGCAGCTGGTTTTGGTTGTTCTGCCTCTAGATATATCTGTTCTCGTATTGTATTTGGCTATTCTTTAAATGCTACCGGTTATTATTACCTTTGTTAGGGATTGAAAATGTTTTTTGTTTGACGGACTCGTATACAGTCTGTTTAAAAAATTTTAACCAGTGGGTTGAAGAATAAAGAGAAAAAATCTCTACGAGTGTGTTAAAATGATACACGATACAAAATATGGATGTATTTAGGAATTTTAATCAGGATTTTTGGGAATTCATAACTGTTTTAATTTTATTATTTATAAGTTTTTTATAATAACAAAGTAAAAAGGACAAATCCCAGTGGTTGGATGTATAAAATTTTTTTTATTTTACATCCAATGTTTATTGCAATCTGTTTCATTACAAACAATAAGCAATACCTATGTATAATTTAGGTACCGGTGGTCCAATAACCGATCTCTCGGCTATATATCAGAAAACTATTCATGTTATAACTTGAGAAGAAAAAATTCCTTAGTAAAAGTGGCCGAGAGAAATCGCTGGAAATAACTTTCAAGATTCTGGATTAACCGCTAGGGGGCGTAACCTGCGAAGAAAATTTTAAAACCAGTTTTTTGGGAAATATGTCCAATTATAATAAGTGTTAAATAAGTAAACTAGAAAGAGGCATAATATTCTGCACAAAGTTGTTCAAGTACTTTTTTTTTATTTTTTCAAATAAAGGGTGGGGGAGAGTGGGAAAGTATTTGTGGATAAATACCTATAACTTTGGTTTGGATCAACGATTTTAACAAAATTAGTGTCATTAGAAAGAGTATGGAAGAATTAATATTACATCTACTATAAAATAATTGCATTTAGTTTTAATTGTCGTAGGTAGAGGGTACTTTCGAATAGAAAAAATTAAAATTTGTTTTTCTTTAAAATTTTTAATGGAAACACCTATTTATTGTAAATTATAATGGAACTGGAATAAATTCGTAACAAAATGGCGCAAACCGCATGTTAATAGCTTTTATTGAACTCGAGATATGAATAAAAACGCATAAACATAAGTAAGTATAGTATTGACACATCCTGTATTATAAAATAAATTAAAAAATAGTCAGTAGATACTTTCAAAATTTTTTATAGCAGAAAACTCTTAATGTTGATACCTATTTTGACCATTGTTATTTCATATGATTAAAAAATTGTTTTTTCGAAACTAAGTAGGCTACGACAATGAATTTGACAGGGAGTTCATATTGTTTATTTATTGACAGCAGTCAAAATATTGTTAAGAAGTGTTATATGTATTATAATTCGAATTGAAAATTGCACTTTTTTCAATAGATATTAATATTGGTAATATTAGTAATTAATTATCAGTACTAATAATTCGTGATGAGTATATCAATTGTATGATATGATTGGAGTTATTTCGAATATCACCAAAATGGCGCTATTGCTCACGTATATATTCTGTAAGATATCCTGGCAGGAGATATTGTGGCAAAGAAGTAGAGATTTCGGACTACTTATATGTGGATTCTGTTGAATTAAAGCAAGAACATTGATTGAATTATCTTCGGTAATAACTCTACTACGTCGTTTAAAACAAGGACGAGAAAAAACTACCATTTGCTTCTTAATCTTTTTGATGACATTCGAAATAAACTCCAATCATATCATACAATTTGATATGCTCATCACGAATTATTTGTACTGATAATTAATTACTAATATTACCAATTAATATCTATTGAAAAAAGTGCAATCTTTAATTCGAATTATAATATAGCACTTCTTAACAATGTTTTGACTGCTGTCAATAAATAAACAAATGAACTCCCCGTCAAATTCATTGTCGTAGCCTACTTAGTTTCGAAAAAACTATTTTTTACAAAATAGGTATCAACATTAAGATACTTCTGTTATAAAAAATTTGAAAATACCTACTGACTTATTTTTTAATGTAATTTATAATACAGGTGTGTCAATACTGTACTTACTTATGTTTATGAGTTTTTATTCATATCTCGAGTTCAACAAAAGCTATTAACATGCGGTTTGCTCCATTTTGTTACGAATTTATTCCAGTTCATTATAATTTACAATAAATAGGTGTTTCCATTAAAAATTTTGAAGAAAAACAAATTTTAATTTTTTTTATTTGAAAGTCCCCTCTACCTACGACTATGAAAACTAAATGCAAGTATTTTATAGTAGATGTGAATTAATTCATCCACACTCTTTCTAATGACACTAATTTCATTAAAATCGGTTGACCAAACCAAAGTTATAGGTATTTATCCACAAATACTTTCCCACTCTCCCCCACCCTTTATTTGAAAAAATAAAAAAAAAGTACTTGAACAACTTTGTGCAGAATTTATGCCCCTTTCTAGTTTACTTATTTAACACTTGTTATAATTGGACATATTTCCCAAAAAACTGGTATTCAAAATTTTCTTCGCAGGTTACGCCCCCTAGCGGTTAATCCAGAATCTTGAAAGTTATTTCCAGCGATTTTCTCTTGGCCACTTTTACAAAGGAATTATTTTTCCTAAAGTTATAACATGAATAGTTTCTGATATATAGCCGAGAGATCGGCTTATTGGACCACCCGGTACAATAATGTATATGTTTTGTATATGTATATACAACATTCTTAGCTACTCTGAAGGACCTGGTCGACAATATTTCTCCATTCGCTTCTATTTTGTGCTTTTCTTTTCCAGTCCCTCACCTTAAAGTGTTTAAGGTCTTCCTCCACTTTATTAATCATTAATCCACCTCGTTCTGGGTCTACCTTTTCTTTTGGGGCCGATTAGTTTTCTGGTTATTACTAGTTTGGGCATTATGTTTGCTTCCATTCTTTCCACATGTCCCAACCATCTGATTCTTTGTGACTTGACGAACTTGGTAATGATAGGTTCTTTGTATAAAGCCATTAATTCATTGTTGGTTCTTCTCTCCCAAACCATCTTCTGTTTTCCGTCCTCCGAATATGCGTCTCAGTATTTTCCTTTCCCATATTTCCAGAGTATCCTCTTCCTTCTTATTTAATATCCATGTCTCACCGGCGTATGTTACTGTGGGTCGAATTACTGTTTTATATATTCTGAGTTTATCTTGTCTAGAAACGTATTTTGAGTTCAGTAGGGCTCATAAACTACCTAATTTTTTATTCCCTTTTGCTATTTTGGCTTCCAATTCCCATTTCTCTTTTCCATTTTCCATCGAAAAACTACACCCTTAATTCAAATTTGTCCACCCTTTTAAAACTATAGCTTTTACCACTTACAGACCTCACACTAAAGTCTTCTTTTTCCCTTCTGTTCTTCCCATGATCATATATTTGGTTTTGTCTTCATTTAGTTCCAATCCGAATTTTTGTGCTTCTTCGATGATTTTCTTTAAAACTCTTCTTAATTCTTTCTCGATTTTTGCTAGGATACGTTAAATCGTCAGCAAATGCCAAGCACTGGTGCTCATTTTTCATGATTGTTTCTTCCACCTTCATGTTGCTTTTTCTAATTACAGTTTCTAACACGACTGCGACACAAATTCCTCGACAGAATGTAGTAGGATCTGGTTACCAATTTGAAAGAGGAAGTTATTAATAAGAAAATACCAGTATTAGTAAGTCAGTGTAACATATAGAGGATACATCATTTATGTTTTTTAAATAACGAAACATGTAAAATCAGAATTTTGGTATTTATTGAAGGTAAACTAAATTCACGAACAAATACTTATAATGTCGGGATAGTATTGTGAGGTTTTTTCTCCTGGTTTTTCCCTCATAATTTACTATGGAATCACTAACAGGAGAATTTTACTGTCATCATGTCATGTGTTTGATTGATGTGTTTGATTGATTTCATGTAATCGAATGAATTATCTTATAAGTAAAGTCGTCCCAGGAGCGCAACTCAACAATATTGGCAATATCATTTTAAAGTCGTCTACTTAAAATGGCATAATGTATGTCTGAATTGTCAATATAAATGAGTCAGATAAAATTAAATTATAAGAAGAATTTTTCACTATGTAACAAAAAACAAAAATTTGTTTAATTTACTGTTTGTATTTTGAAAACGATTTCCGAAGTGGAAATTGAAACGTCAATAAACGTATTTTTATCTTTAATTGTGGCCTATTCCGGTTAAATAGTAATTAACCCAATATCTTATTAATTAACCTGTAGTTAAAATTAAATTTGTTTAAATGATAAAACTTATTGTCTTAAATCTGCAAATATCTAATATTGAAAAAGAAGTGAGTTATTAAATTAGTGAATTAATGATTAAGGTTGAATTTATGACATCATAAGTAGTATGAAAATTGAATGATTGATCTACCTTAACCAATTTTCACCATAATACACCGACTGATTTTTTTGCATTTCTTCTGCACCAAAACTTTTTTATTCGATTCTAAATATTTTTTCAAGTTCAAATGCATTTTTTTTAAGTGTTCAAGTGGGCCGGAAATTTTATTAACAAATAACATATCAAAAAAACAATTTTCTGAATAGCTTAGAGTAAAATATTTTTAGGCGTCTCTCATCAAAATAAATACTTCAAACAAACGTCAAATAATGATTACATTACTTATCTAACTTGATCCTGTCAAAGTTTGATGTCTCCGCCGGCAGCAGTTTTTTTCCCATTTCTTTACGCGGACGGAAAAATGTTGTCATGGCAACAATATGAAACATGTCACAAAGCAACGATACAAATGTCATAAACAACAATTAAACATCATTTTATTTATAGTAATATTAAAAGTACAATTAGTTAATGAGGCATTTTCAAAATTGAAACCGTGCAAAAATGTTCCCGACTCTTGATACGCATTGGTAATTCTTGATGATACTGATGGTAGAGAACAACTTTCAGCAATCATTCCCGATGTTGCGGATCATAAGGATTTAAAATTTTTGAGCATTATCGTTCGTATTTCTTATTGATTCCTCTATATATCCTTCGGCAACCGTGTTTGATTTCCAGTCCCCATGTCGTTTGAGGCATTCTAGATTTCCGCCTCCATCATTTAAAAGTGTTGCTTAAGTTCGTCGTAAAGAGTGACCCGTGTATGCGCTTGCATCGTTTAAATTTAAATAACTAGCTACTTTTTGGGCTACTGCGCTGATCGAATGTATTCCCATGACGCTTTGGTAACACTTTCCATTTTGGTACTTGATAAAACATCGGTTTTCTGTGAAATTTTCAGGCCGCAGTGATGCATACTTTTTATATAGTTTAATGTAGTTTTGACCAATCATCGTAAAAGATCTAATTTGTCGTGTTTTACTGTATGGGATTTTGATAATTATTACATTTTCTTTATCCTCAATGTCCACAGTCTTCATTTTTACCATTTCGTCACATCGACAGGCGCCGCGCCGGTAACCTTAAATAACCTTAAATAAATTTTTTTTTCAGAAAGGCACGTTACTTTAAAAATTTGCTTATATCCACATTTTTTCTAATAACTAACTCGGATTTATCATAGAGTATCGTGACCACATTGTAGAAGATTTCCATTTATTTTCATTTTCCATTATATTAAAATATGCCAGTAAAACGTCTTCGGTAACTTACCGTACTCCTCTTGTATCTCACTACTCTTGGAAGTGCTTGTACGCTAACCGATACTTTATTCCGGACTTGGAAGGCCCCAGACGTGCTACTGCATCATTAGCCGCGGACTCAATTTCGTTTAGTTTTCCATTTTCGCACTAAATTTGCGCTTTGCGGTTGCAACAACAATAAGCTGTCTTTAATAATTGCAAACAACTGTCAAACAACTGTAACCAGGGAGACGCAAATCCCACCGACGACTTAATTATTTTAATTTCTAACATCTAGACGACTTTGATAGTTGTCACAGTTAATTTCGAGTAAAAATAGCGTATGTATTGTACTATTTATGGTTGAAAATTGCTAAGTTTGAAGAAAAAATAATATACTTTATTCTGCAAAGAAGCGACTTTTCTTGACTTGCCCTCTATTACGCGCCTCACTTCGTTCGGCGCGTTATATCGGGCGCGTCAACAACAGTCATGCTTCTCCGCCTCATAAAGTAATATACTATTTTTCTATCTTGGTAATTTTTCGAAAAATGCTTCCTTTTCAAGTTATTTGTAGTTTATTCATTGAAAAAATGCCTTAATTAGTGATTTTTTTTTCAAAAGAGTGGGTAGAATCCATATGATTTATATAATTTAATAA
The DNA here is from genome assembly GCA_918026665.1 of Diabrotica balteata. Lineage (NCBI taxonomy): Eukaryota > Metazoa > Arthropoda > Insecta > Coleoptera > Chrysomelidae > Diabrotica > Diabrotica balteata. The sequence goes on along the minus strand of OU898278.1, from coordinate 6,329,763 downwards.
TGCGTTGAAACTCCACTTCCAGATCAAATTCGAATATAAACATTTTATACGTTGGCAATGGCTACGGATCTGGAAGAAGTATCGTCAAATAAAAAGTTAAGAAATAATAATTTGTTGAATTAGTGTTAGTCTTATTACGCTGTTAAACCTTTAAAGACTTTCTAAAGATTCTTCTACAAACAAACGTTGTTCTTAATACCTTTAGCAGGTAAGGAGTTAAAAAAATCTATGTAATTTCTTGAGTGACACACATCTAAGAGGCTTAAAGTACCTTTACAGGATCAAAGCATTAAGAATCATTTAATAAGGAGGCCGGTAACAATAATACAAAAGAGTTTGATTTCTTCCGCCTTTGTGTATAGCGTTTGTCTAAATAAACACTACAAGATAAGCAGATGTAACGGAGGATATTTAAATAAACGTAGTACAAAATATAGAGAGCTTGCCCACTAAAAATAAAGTACAGTGTAATAATATAAAAAGCTATTTCAATATTATTTAAATACACTTACGATTAGTTTGGTTAGTTTAAGATTTTTCTTCTGTTTAGAATTTTTTTCAGCTGATAGATTTGTAAATCAAAATTAAATAAGACATTAAAATTGAAGTATAAGTCATCATAGGAGAACAACCACACCAGTTTTAAAACCGTGTGAAAATAGAAAAACTAAGAGGATGTACTCTGCAAACGCATATTGTATTTATATATTTTGAAAAGGCTTTTGACTATGTGTATAGAGACAAACTATTTAAAATTATGGAAAAAGTATCCAGTACACTTAACCCTTTCAAATCTGATGGGATGTATGTATCCCAGTCATAAAATCATCAAGTCTCTTGATCTAAATATAAACCGTTTTACATGAAGTTTTATAGTAACCGACTTTTATAGAACTTAACATCAGTTTTGAAAGAATAATTTGTGTAACGCAACATTGAAACCGTTCTCGTGCTGTGTTTGATTGTGATGTTGAATCGATGGAATGTGCTTATGTAGTTTTGTTAATAATTACCACAGTTACAGTTGTACGCTGTTACTGTTGTTGCAACAGTCTTATTTCGTTTTAGATGAGTAGAAAGACATTGACGCAGAAAGAGCTAGAGGAGGAGGCAGCAGCCATTTTTGCTAGCGATACTGAATCAGAAGTCGATCCTTTTGAGACTAGTGACTACAATCCATAAGGAGACGTAGAACCGGAGCGTCACGAAATGGAGTCAGGTTCCGAGGGCAATAAGATGGATGAAGGAATAAGATGATAAGTGACGAAAGTGAAGAAGAAAGTGTTTGTGGCGAAAATTATGAAGAAGGCGAAGATACGTAGCAACCAGGTATTTGGTTTCATAACGATGAAACTTTTTTACCACGTTTTGGCTTCCATCAGAAAAAAAAAGTCGATCGTTACTCTTCCGCATACTATGACTGAAATATAAATATTTCTAAATGTTTTTCCCAGAGCCTCACTCGACATATTGCACATTGTACGAACTTACGTTTAGAGAAATTTGGAAACGACACCAAGAAACAAAGAATTCCTACTAATGAACATGAAATTATGATTGTATTGGGTATCACACTAATCATGGCATACAATCGAGATCCATTTTTTAATAATTATTGGTCGCAAAATGATTCTTAGGAAATTTAGTAATAAAAAGGGCAATTTCTCGAGACTGATCATTGCCACAATATATTTAGCTGATATGGTAAGCTTGACAAGAGAGAAAATCAGATTACATCGAGATATCACTAATTGTCTTTAAGTAACATTTCCAAATATTAAACAGAGGCGGTTTTCAAAGCATTGATGAGTCAATGGCAAAATTTATAGGAAGGTCTTCCCTAAAACAGTTTCTATCCCATGAAACCCATTAAACGGGGAATAAAGATATGGGTTACGAAGCGACTTGGCAACAAGATATGTCTACAATTTTAATATTTACGATGAAAAGGAAACAGGAAATGATACTATAAGGGAGAAAGATACTTTATTATTGGGAGAAATAGTAGTGACCAAATCAGTTAGTACATATAAGGTGAACTGATGTATATTGTGTTTTGACAGATTTTTCTCATCTATTAGACTACTTGATACTCCATCTTATCCAGCGATAGGAACAATAATTGCCACGAGAGTAAATGTACCTAAATTTGTTGAGAAGTTGCTTCCTGGTGACTCTAAGACTTGTTAGCAGTAAGCAATTGCTTTGGAGATCAGCAAGTAGAAGTGAAATGAAAAATGAAGGATAGCTCTAAAATAAATATGCGATGTCCTGAACTGCTCCACATGTATAATAAGAAAATGGCGGCGTGGACCTAACAGATCATATTTTGGGCTGTATGACTTTGATAGCAAGTCTACTAAATGGTGCAAGAAAGTATTTTTTCGCTTTCTGATTATGGTAATGGCTGTTGGTAATTCTCATGCATTACACAATAATCTAAAAAGGAAAGAAAAAACACCATTTTTGTCTTTTCTAATTAGTGTAACTCTAGGGGCTTATTTCATTGGGAAGAAGCCATGCTGCTGTTAAAAAAAGCCTCGAATCACTTGGACGTCTTCCAGCAAAGAAACAAAAAAAAATGTTCAACGTGGGAGATCATTTACCTATCGAAGGAAAGAAACGTAAAAGATGTCAACGATGTTCTTCTCAGAAAAAAGAAAAACCAACCACAACACTATGTCAGAACTGCAATTGTTCCCTTGTGCAAAACATGTTACACAACCTTTTCATTTACATTAAATAAAGTAATAATTTGGTGTCTGATGGGTTCTGATGGTGATTATAGTCCCACTTATGTGTTACAAAAAAGTATGACTGTGACATATGTCCCGGACAAAATGACGGATCTCAAGGATAAAATTAATCTCAATCACTTTTATTTCATGCCGATCCTGAAAAAAAAATCGACTAGAAAGGGTTAAAATGCAAGTAGTCAAGGGAATACAGAAGTAGTTTATATCACTTTGTTTTTTTCCACGTTTGTATTTTTCTTACTTAATATTAGTTGTCTTCATACCGTTCGATGATGACTGCCTAGATAAAAATTATTTAATGAGGTCACGTCTTGGTGATTTCTTATTAAGTCAAGTCCAGACCTAATCCCAATAAAATAAAGGTTAGCTGTTTTCACTTAACCAACCAAATAGCCTATACATCCATACACAGCCTGCACAATGCCACCATCTTTGTTTTTTGTGTTAACGTATTCGTTACCAACTCCCCTTTCCATCGATATCTTGCACGTTGTTGTACGTTGAGCCGTTTAGACGTTACAAGCTTAGTGTCCTTTTGGCAATACATTGCATTGTTTTTTCTCTGTGTCTACGTACGTACGTCATGATGGGACGAGCCGTTTAGGTACTGCAAGCTTAACGTTCTTTTGGCTTGGTTATCTTGAATATCGCCTTGGCTGAGGTGTACTCTGGACATTCTATTATTGTATGGTTTTTGGCACATTGATGGAGATTATGTAGCCGTGTATAAGTCGTGTATGCCCAAGTCGGAGTCTGCTGATAATTACCTGGTTTTTTCTTTTTGCTAGTATAGGAAAATTTTTTGAAGATACGTCTGGTTTGATGCTTTAAGATTTGTGTTTGTTTGATCCCATATTTCTTGCCAGATTTTTTTACATGAGTTTTAAATAAAGTTTTAGTATCTAATATTGGTATAGCTGTGGTAGTCGGAATAATCACATGGTTTATTGCTTCAAACGTTGTTTTGTCTGAGTACATTACCAGTTATTCCGACATGGGATAGGACCCAATTAAATAATATGGTTTTCCCAGAAAATTGGAGCTATTGCAACGAGAGAAACACATTTTACTTGCTATGATTGTAAAAAGTCTACATTTTTATCATGTAGTAAGAAAATATGCACAAAATGTGCTTTAAAATAATCGTAACGAAAATAAATGTTGTTTAAAATTAGTGTAGTTCACCTGTTGTATTTCAGTACTATTGCTAAATAAAGCTATTTTAATACCTTTTTCTTATATATAATACTTATATTGCTATATTCCTATGAGCGAATAAAGTACATCCAGTTGTAACTTATTTCAGTGAAATTTTTTCAAATACCTAAGCAACTGAAATTGCACCCCACTGGCTAAATAAATGACATAAAAACTCCAGAAAAATAGTACATTGTTTACCGGGTAGGAAAAGCTTAACATTCCTGGACGACTGTGAAGATTGCTAAGTCGAGGCGCAAGCCGAGACTTAGCAACACAGAGTCCAGGAATGTGGCTTTTCCTACGAGGTAAACATACTATTTTTCAGCAAATCGTTTAAAATTCGACAGATATTGATGATTTAAAAAAAACGCGATAATTTTATTCCCAAATAAAATGGTGCTTTGAAAATCCTAATAAAATTACTTGGGTTACTATGGAAACGTATTTAGGTTGAATTGTCAAACTTGACGGTTATTAACTTAGCTTATTAAAACTGTACGGAAATATCATTTCCTTACAGTAAGGAAGTCCTCACTTTTTCTTCAAGAAATTTTGACAGGAATGTCAAAATTTCCTCGGCGATTTGCGGAAAAAAAATTTATTATTAAGTAATTGATTTGTCTATTTCGGTGGATAAATATACTAGTAGTAGTGGCTTTCATTATAACATATTATCTATGTTTGTTTTATCAAAATAGTTTATTTAGAGACTCCCGGAAATCGTACCTTTTATATTTTGTTGATTGTTATAAAATACCCTTAAGCGCTAAACACCATAAAAGGCTCAAACACATAAGAAAAAGAATTAAACATATCAATTACTCCTGAAATGCAATACTTTTCGAATGCGGTGTCCCAAATACACAAAAGCTATTTCGTCCTTTTTGCTCTCGTATTTTTACCATTACTCCGTCCTTTTTTAAATACCATTCTAAATCGTAAAATCTGCTCCTTTGTCCGCATAATACACCAAAACTGATATAAGTAGGTCCTATCTGATTCTAGATAAGTTATTTTATTTCGGTAAATGGCACAAAACTGGAAACACAAAAGGTTTTTTGTCCCTGAAGCAAATTGTGCATTCGGCAAAATACAATATATCGGTTAGTGTTTGTTTTGTGTTATTTGTCGAGCCCTTCAGTTAGGCTCTTGAGTTTGAAAAACTTCTTTCTAGAGAATCCTGGTATTTTTTCTACTGTTGTTAGGATTTCTTTATTTGTGTGTTTTTATTAAATCGATCACGAGAGATTTTATTTATTACTAACAAATAACTTTGATAGCCATAAAAACGAAATTTATTCGTAGAAACACCAATAATATAATAATATAAACGATTGTTTCAGAGGACAAATTGTATTTTTTAGTATTAGGCCTTAAGTTTTCTTGTTAGAATTTTAGGTTAACTGACTCAGTACTAGGAGGCTTTGCAGTGGAGCTGGATACTCTAATAGAAGGTATGACAAACAATTCTGAAATTAAGCAGTATTTGAGAAACTCTTGCATTAGCTTACTTCAACAACAACAATTTGAGTACAAATGTAGTTTTCATCGAAATCAACATTATTTTAACCAACAAAACGATTTGCTAAAATCAATTAAACAAAAAATCGTTAGAGATTCTCTAGTACTCAGCTAGGCTGATAAGGGAAATTGTGTTGTAATCCTAGAACAAATTCAATACGTAGAGAAAGTAGAATCTTTAACCCCTTTATTAATCAAACAAAAGCAATGGTTAAATTGTTTAATGATATTATTACTAAATATAACAAAAGACTTAGGTATATGGACTTCCTAAAATCCATAAACACAATTGTCGCATAAGGCCTGTTGTAAGTTTCTGTAACACTCCAGTTTCTATATTATCAAAGTTTATTTATTCACAGTTCAGTCTACCAACAATTTTAAACCTAAATTCTTTAGATCTAATAAAACGATTAAATAATATCAGAATAGAAAAGAGTTTTTATTTAGTTTTTTTTTTATGTTTCCAATTTGTTTACTTCTGTACCAAAGATGAAACTGTACATAATTGATGGATCGACCGTTACTGATGGAAATTCATTTTATGTAACAATAAAAATCGTTTAAAACGAATTACTGTACGTAACAATAAAACACTGAAAACTTTTGTTTTCAAAATTCCACAAAATTTATTTTAAATCTTATCACTACAGCTGTTTCGGCTGATTGCCTTTTTCAAGTGATCTATTTTTGGCTTGGGTTTACAAATTTATAGTCTCTAATGAAAAAGGTTGAGGAGGGGAGAACTGTTTGTCTCAAGTTGGTCATTAGAATTATATCTGTGTTTTTTAATTTGTTGATTTCCATAGATTCTAACAAAGATAGCTTAAGGCCTTTATTTTGAATGTGAAGAATTTTAAATTTGTTATTAAAAGAATGATTATGATCTAGATAGGTGAAGTTGCGTATGTCGAATCTGTTTTTCTATTCTTGAAAGCCCTTTTATGTTCTGTTATTCGTTTATTAAAGTTTCTACCAGTTTGACCGATGTAAGTTTTTGGGCAGTCGCCACATTGAAGTGTGTACACACCACTATTTAAGTGTTTTTTATTTTGGCTTTGTTATTTTTAATATGTTTGCCTAGTTGTTATTTGTTCGGAAAGCTGGTGTTATTCCTTTCTTTTTTATGGTTTGTCATTTTTTGTTGTTATTTTGCCTGTATATGTAATCGAGCAGAAGGTACTCGGTTTTTTCTCTAGTAGGGAAATAATAATATTTCAGGCTTTCTTGTGTAGTTTTTGATTTAACATTTTTATTAATTGTTTGTTCGTTGTATCCGTTGTTTTACTGCTAATTGCTTAATTATATTTAATTCTGTCTGAAAGCTGTATTTTGACATCGGAATTTCTGTTAATCTATGTAACATACTATGATAAACTGCCAGTTTATGTTGTGTTGGATGGGATGATGAATTGTGTATAGTCGTGTCAGTATGAGTAGGTTTATGAAATATGGAGAAGTCATGTTTGTTTTGAAGTGTGCTAATTTTTAAATCTAAAAAATTTATGGATTGATTTTGTTCTGTTTCTATTGTAAATTCAATATGTATTCAATATTCTGTTTCTATTGTAAATTTTGTGGAAGTTTGAAAACAAAGTTTTCAGTGTTTTATTGTTACATAAAATGAATTTCCATCAAGTAACGGTCGAATCCATCAATTATTTCAAAGTTTATTTATTCACAATTCAGTCTATCAACAATTTTAAATCTAAATTCTCCATCACAAATTCTTTAGATCTAATAGAACGTTTAAATAACATCAAAATAGAAAAGAGTTTTTATTTAGTTTTTTTTATGTTTCCAATTATTTTACTTCTGTACCAAGAGATGAAACTTTATCTTTAGTGCACAACCTTTTAAACAATTGCAACATAACAGCAAACGACAAAGATGCCAGGATACATCTTGATTAGGACTTCTTCCAATTTAATCAAAAAATATATAAACAAACAACAGGTTTAGCGATGGGTTCTCCATTATCACCTTTTTTAGCTGATATTTCCTTAGACAGCTTAAAAAAGAAATTTGTTAAAAACTTCTTTTTCTTCTGGTGACGTCTTCACTAATGAAGGTTGGCTTATAACCATTACAAATTCGTCTCTATCTTATGATTCTCTTAAGAGTGTCTGTGTGTTTAACCCGGGCCAATCGCGAATGTTTTTCAGCCAGGATATTTGTCGTCTACCACAGGGGTCACCAAATGGCGGACCGCGGTCCGCATCCGGTCCGTGAGCTTGTTAAATAGCTTGACCGAGTTAAATATATGTGTGACAAAAAATATCCAGAACTAAAATCTTTGGCAATGAAACTGTGTACTATGTTTGTCTCAACGTATATGTTCGAAGCCGCTTTTTCAAAAATGAACTTTATTAAAAATCGGTGCAGATTTCGGTTGACAGATGAATATCTCGTCTCCCTAATGAGAATCAGTTGCACTAACCTCACTCCAAATTTCAGACAGGTTATACAAAATAAAAATTTTTATTCTTCCTTTATTTTTAGACTTATTGTAATCATTAATTTTGAATGTAATTAAACTAATGTATCCAGAATGATCTCCTGAGGGGGATTACAACTACTGGAAGGTTTCTGGGTAACCCACCCTCCGGTTATGCTACTGTCTGGTTTAGTGCTGAGTGTCTGGACTGCGAAAGTGTAGTAGGTTTTCGAAACGGACCCTTAGGGAATATAATTGGTGACCCCTGGTCTACCAGGACCCCTTCCTTCGATTTTACCCTTTATAATCAGCTACAGAAACCCGTACTTATCATTTTCCTACAATTATGTGCCCCAAATATGCTGTCTTTCGCCTTTTAATGGTTGTCAAAAGTTCTCTGTAGTTTTCCATTCTGTACAACACCATTTCGTTCGTAATAAGATCGGTCCATAGTATCTTCAAAATTCTCCTAAAAAGCCACATATTAAAAGCTTCCACTTTTTTCATTAAGTCAACATTAACAGTCCTGGCTTCGACACCATAAAGAAGAATAAAATGGATATAACATTTTACTATCCGGTATCAGATTTGCAGATTGAGTTTTTGGTTACTCAGAAATTTCCCATCTTCAAAAGGCTGCTCTTGACTGCTCTATCTTGATCGAATTTCGGGTTTGTTCTCAGTAATCCAGAGTCCTAAGTATTTCATTTTGTCCACTTGCTTAATATCTTCATTCTTTATCTGGATCCTTGTAATGACTTTGCCCCTCTTACTGATAAACATAGTTTTTGTTTTCTTTATGTTTATTGTTAAACCAAACTGTTAACCAGTATCACAAATTGTGTTTAGTAACGTCTGCAGGTCTGTCTCACTTTCAGCGATAATGACTGTATCGTCAGCATAACGGATGTTATTTATATTTTCCCCATTTATCTTGATCCTTTCTGTATAGTTTTCAAGTGCTTGCGTAAATAACTCTTCGGAATATATACCAAATAGTAATGGTAAAAGTACACGTCCCTGTCTCACTCCTCTACTTATCTGTTGCGCATCTGTGCTATTTCCATCTAATGTTACCACAGCCTGTTGGTCCCAATAGAGATTTCTCACTAAGGTTATGTCATTTTTGTCGACTCCTTTTCTCTTTAGTTGTTAATGTTTATTTTTGCCGAAAGCTTTCTCATAGTCTATAAGGCACGAAAAGGATATTTTTGTTGGTCTCGACATTTATGGGCAATAGTTGTGAAACTATACAGAGCTTTCACTGTTCTGAAGCCGTTACGAAAGCCAATTTTTCTATTACTCATATCCGCTTCGTATTTTATGAATAATCTTGCATGTATAATCTTTAAAAATTTTACATCTTTGTACATATTTACACTATTATGTGCACCTTTTATCAACCTAAAGATCAAAATAGGTATTTTGAAGGTAACACCAAATTTTCATAAAGAAACTCCCAGAAATACTGATTTAGTTAATTAAGAAATATCAAAAATTTCTCTGGCCCAGGGGCTCTGCCAGATTTTGAGTTGTTTATAGCATTTGTGTTGGTTCCGTTCTTGTGTCCATGAAAAGATCTTCAATATATTTAGTCCATACTTGTTTTATTTCAACTGGATGTTTATTCATTTTGTCAACTAATCGGTTAGGTGTATTTGTTCGTGATTCCTCAGATAATTCTTTCACTTTTTTAAGTAAATTATAATGATCATGCTTTTTTGATATTCTTTCACTTCCATGCACGTTTCCATTATCTATTTTCCCTTAGCCTCTTTTATTATGTTCCTTATTAGTTTAAGTTTTTTGCTATACCTTATTTGGGTTTTTCTTTCCATATTTTCTTCTTTATTGCATGATTCCCAGTTTTTCCATAGTTATCCAAGGTTTTAGGCTTTCTGTTTTCTTTTGTAGAGATTTTTTCTGTGATTTTATAGCAGAATCTTTGATTAGGTTCCCATAATGTTCACATTCTCAGTTCACTCTTTTTATTTTTGATGTTAATTTCTTCATTTCGTGATTGATATATCTTGAAGCCTCAGCACGGATTTCATTTTTTTTGAGTAACTGATTATTCACCTTAGAACTTTTGAATTTTATTATCTTTTTCGCCGTCAGTTTCATTTTTAAGACAAGAAGGTTATGGTCTGAGGGGACATCAGCTCTGAAAAAATCTTAACGCTTACAATGGAATTTCTAAATCTTAGATTGGTTAGGTTGGATCCAAAACTGCATGGATCAACGAAAAGATGTAGTCATAACATTCCTCGATTATATAAAAGCGTTTACCGTAAAACATGACGCAAGAATAAAAATACTACACAACGCTAACATTAACAGGAAAGATATAAGACTTATCCAGAATCTCTATTGGAATCAAAAAGCACGAATGAGACTGAACAAATCAACCAACACAGAAGAATTTGAATTTTTAGAGGGATGAGACTGGGGTGTATTTTGTCTCCTATGATCTTCAATCTCTATGTAGAGAACATTTTTGTAGAGGCACTGGAAGGCTCTGAGTGTGAAATGAAGGTCAACGGGTCAACAGTTAAACAGTCAAACTGTTAAATAAAATAAACACCGTAGGAAAAATATATGGCTTGAAGATAAATGCTGGACAACTAAATGCATGGCAATAAGAAAAAACGCACTTTTAAGAATACAACTGCAAGTAGATGGTGCTCCAATCGATCAAGTGGAAACATTTAAATACTTGGGAATGATGATGAATGACCAATGGGATCCTCAACTAGAAATAAAATGCCGCACCGAACAAGCAAGACAAGCTTTTATCAAATTTAAACCGCTACTATGTAACCGCAATCTTTCCTTCAATCTCGGCTACAGGTTGGTTAAATGCTATGTATGGTCCATATTGTTATACGGCATGGAAACATGGACGTTAAGAGTACCTTCCATTAATAAGTTGGTGGTCATCGAAATGTGGACGTTGCGAATAATGTTCCGCATACCATGGACAGATAGGGTAAGCAACGAGGAAGTCTTAAAAAGGCAAATACTGGGAGAGAACTACTCAATTTGATCAAGGTACGAAAAATTGAACACCTCGGCCATATTCTGAGAGGGAAAAAAATACGCAATCCCTCAACTAATCATCCAGGGAAAGATTGAAGGCAAGGTATTCAGTCTACGGGTGTGGTCTGGTAAACGAAACCGTGTGTTCATAATCGCCAGTTTTCTAGTTGACAAAATTGAGCCAATCTGTCGCCTCTAGCATTTCTTAATCCTGAACCATAATCGCCTATTATATTGTCGACTCGGCCTTTTCCCATATTTGCATTTAAATCACCACTATTATAGTAATTGCTTCCTTTCTTGTATATTGTAGAAAGTTATTTAAGTTGTTCATAAAATTGTTCTATTTCAGCTTCCATTTATCTACAGTTGGAGCACACAGTTGTACTACATTAATGTTCACTTTCTTACCCTGTATTTGTAATAATAGCATAACAACAACAACAAAATAGTTTTTTGGTCAAGATATAATGATGATTTTATATCTCTGATACAGGGAACCCAAGATTATGCTTCAAAGATTTTGGATTATCTTAATAATCTCCATCGTAACATCTCTTTTACACTGGAACCAAAATCTGACAATAAGTTGAACTTCTTGGATATGACTATATCTTGTAAAAAAGATTCTGTAGAGATCATCGCACTAACGTATCGATATTAGAACAACTTAAAGTAAAGGATAGATTGCTTAAACAAATACAACAGAGATATTTGGAGTATTTTGGACACATTGCTAGAAGAACAGGCATGATGGAAAAACTGATAATCGAGGTAGAGTTGAAGGAAAAAGACCTAGGGGAAGATCTCCAGGCCGTTGGATAGATCAAACAAAAATATTGATTAACCAAGGATTACATGAAGCCGAACCAACTATCTCAGGACAGAGGAGGATGGAGGGAAATCGTAAAAAAACTTTGAAGACCTGATAGTGTCAGCACATCCCAAAAGGGATTAGGACTGAGGATGAGAGTATAATATTTACAGAAAACCTACTCAAACAGATCATGTGATACATAAAACATCTAATCATCTTTGAGAATTAAGGCAAATATCGAGCACAAGTTTAATCAAATCTTGCCCAAGTACTTTCGCTTAATATAGCATCTTCAGGGGCATTTCGTCAGATATGGGCTATCCAGTAAGCGTAAAATGTGATAAACATGAATGTTCACATAAAATTGTACAAACACTACACTAAAACAAGAACAAACAGTTTAAGATTAATTAAAATAGTTCTACGCTCTACATTCTTTGGCGGTAACAGGAGAGAGAAGTATTTGGGCACGATAGCCGGTACGAAAGTACTTGGGCAAGATTAGATTAAACTTGTGCTCGATATTTGCCTTAATTTTCAAAGTTCATTTATTAGAGCATTCAATCTCATATCAATTATCTAATCATCTGACCCAACGTGGCTGCTTTCAACAGTTACGTGTATATCTTTCTCAAATTTCCACTTTTATAATTGAAAACATCAAAATTTCCTTCAAGTCACACAGTACGTTAGGTTCCTTTTTAATCAACACCAAAGATGGAATAAACAACTCTTGACAAAGTGGTATTTATAAATTAAAATGTGATGATTTTGATGCCTCTTATGTAAGTAGAACCATTCAAAAGTTATCTACTAGAATCACAGATCATTTGAAAATACCAAACTCTTCAAGTTTTGTATTGTTATGTATTGTATTGTTTGTAGTTTATGTTTGTTTTGTATTGTTTGTATTTTAACCTTTAATTGTGGCTTATTCACAGTTTAATAGTAATTAATCTTCAAGTTTTGGTCACCATTTATTATCCAGTAAACAGAATTTTAATATAAATATTGGTTCATCTATTTTACATGACATTAGTAGAAAGAAAAACTACTTGGAGTTGGAATTGTTGGAAGATTTGGAAATTACAAGGGAAACAAATGAAAACTCTCACTGTCTTAATACTCAAATTAGTTTAAATTGTACTAAATTTAAACCTATTTTTAAAAACTTTATTGCAGTTTCACCTCGTAGGGGACTCTACTTGACTGTTTAGACTTCCTGCACTGAGTATACCATTAAGCGTTTATTAATTTCATATTTTGAATAATACTACTATTTTATTCTTCAATAACTTGCAAAATAAGCTTGTTCAGGATCAATTGATCTATAGTTGGCGTTGATTACACTCTCCATATCTCTTCGTAATTTAGATATACCATCCCCACAGTTGTATATTTCAACACCTTCCACTGTTAGTCTTGAGTAATGCTTTGACATGTTAATTTTATAGTTTTCCTATAGATTGTGGGTTCAACTGAACTATTGGTATTATATCCCATTTATACACTTTGTCTTCAATTTTGATTTTTAATTCTATGTAACCTGTTTGTTTCTAATTAGAGTCTACATAGTATGACTCTTTCTACAATATTGCTGACTGCTGGAAGTAAGTTTATGGGCCTGCAGTTTTGAGGAAACGTATGATTTTTACCTGGCTTTGGAATCATAATAACGTGGGCTTCCTTTCATCGGTTTGAGAAGAGCCTGAATCCGAGTATCGCATTTGTGATGTTTGTTTAAAAATACTATTGCTTTCGCTGGCACATATTTTAGAACTATTGAAATTTTATCTAGACCAGGTGCTTTTTTCGGTGAACTATTTTATATTAGTTCTTGGAGATATGGGTGTGATCATCTCGTCTGCTTCTTCAAGCATTTCCTGGTGTTCTTTGACTTCTTCGATGAAGTCTACATCTTCGTCTTGATGATAATTTAGTGTACTCTCTCTCTCTCTCTCTCTCTCTCTCTCTCTCTACTATCTCTCTCTCTCTCTCTCCCTCTCGAGAGAGTCCTCCTTATCACCTCGGCTTTTTCTTCAATGGTGTAGACGACGCCGTTTTCTCCATGTAATTGGGGATCTTCTGTCGTTCCTTAGTGTTCTTTGCAAATATATTGCATATTTGGACCTTGTTCATCAATTTCTTGTACGTAGTTGTCCCATCTTAGTCTTTTGTGTCCTACCAATGCCGTTTTCACTTCTCTGTTTAGACGATTTGCCATGTTTTTGTTTTTCTGGTTTCTTGTTCTTTTGGCTCTCCCTTTGGCTCTGTTTTTCCCAAATCATGTCTTTTGTTTCTTGTATTATATCTCTAAACCAGGAAATGAAACATATTTTGATGCCCTTAATTGTAGAAGGAAAAAGATTTGATATTTTTTGAAAATGTTACTGATATAAGTAAAGAGAAAAACCTGATGTTATTTGTGACATTGGGTAAAGCAAGCATTGTGGTGAATAAGCAAGCTTTTCAAACAACAAATTAAAATGCCAAAAGAAACCACATAAAATTCTCTTTTAGTCTGATACGTTCTATCAGATCTAAAGAATTTTTAACGGAAAACTTAGGTTTAAAATTAGGTTACAGAAACTTACAACAGGCCTTATGAGACTATTATGTTATTCTAGTACCCTAGAAGTCCATATAACCTAGGTGTTATAGGATTAGATACAGTTAATTTTCTGTTGTTATATTTAGTAATAGTAATGGAACATTAAACAATTTAACCATTGCTTTTGTTTTATTAATGCAGGTGTTTTAAAAACTGTATTTTTCTCCAGTAAAAAAGTCATATAATAAAATTAATTATTTATTTTTTATATTTTTCTAACTAATTCACCTAACCATAAACTCTAGATAGTTATAAATAAGTGTATTACAACAGGGAAAGAAGGAACCATTGTATAAACTGTTTTTTACTTTTAATAAAATTGGTTAGATAAACTTTTCTTTATTTTTTAAAGTAAGCAACTTCCTCGTTTGATATTTTTGTGACAATTGCTGTTACTTTCAGCATTCAATTGGGTTTCCGTCAAATCCTTAATTTAATTAAGTATCAAAGTACTTTTTGCATCGCTTTTTGATATCGTTTCTCCGTGAACTAGTATAAAACTCGTTTGCGCTTATTTTTCTGTATATTTAGAATTGCCCTGTATATTAAGTTAAATGGAATATTTCAATATCCGAGTAGACTTCCAGCACGTTTTCTGTAAATCGCCATATTGATTCCACCATGTTTCTTCTGTGTCGTTTGGGAGTTCACGAAGAGATGTCGCCGCGAGATAGTTTAAATTAAATTTGTAAAAATTGTGATCTTTGTCGGTTTATTAACTTTTGTTGTGCATTTTTAAATACATCACCTCTAATATTTATATCTAGGTAATTAAATAACATTTTTTAGTAATTAAATTCTAATAAAAAATAAAATTCAAATTCTATTCTCAATAATTAAGTTTTTAACAATTGAATAAGTGAACAAATTAAAAGTTAATACATTCGTTCTTTATTAAACAACAAAAGTTGCTGAATAATGTGGTAGAAATTGAAGTAACGACAAAAAACTCTAAAAAAAGTATTAGAAGTTAAAAAAATAAATATGAGCTTACCAAGTATTAGGTAGGTAATCCTGATTTGTTGTTCAAGTATATTATTTAAAAGCCAACAATGATATAAAAAAGTTTGCCCCAAATTTATCCTCGAAATCAGATGACCAACAAAAGAATTTTAATTTGAATAATACACATCATATTTAACTGAACGATATATTGGGATAAATAATAAACATTTATACACACATATGAAATTTACATTTACACACACGTAAAATCATTGATTTTACCTTTAAAAAAGTATATTTTTCTGGTAGGTTGCAAGTGGTACAATTGAGAAAACTAGTTGCCTTTATTGTACCATAGGTTTCCTTAATTGTACCCGTAGTACTATATGGAGATTTCAGTGTATAGTAAAATAAATTTTAGTGTGAATACCATTAATCATATTTTGATCAATATAATTTATTTTCAAATATTAGAAATTATTCAGTTTGAACGTAATATTTTTATTTAAATTCAAAGCAAGAACAAGTTTTGTTTCCAGGTCATAATCTTGCACAAAGTTCGTGGCTCCATGAACGGCATTTGGTGCATTGGATTATTTTTTCAATTTTTCCTCCGCAAATTGAACAGAACCACTCATTAACACACATCTCTATAACAACCTCAGGTTGATTTGAGCTTGACTCGGCATTTAGAGGAACAGACAGTAGGATTTTCACATTTCTTTTTTGCTAAGTTTTTCTTGACAGTTTCTTTATTCCTTTTAAGACTAGTTTTACTTTCTAGTTTTATTTTTGGAGCACTTACTGTTTATTAGACGATTTCACTTTAACCAGTAGTGCCCAACGCGAACCTGTTTTGAAGAATGAAAATACAGTCCATCTAATTTACTTACCGTTGCATGTCATTATCATTGTCAGAGATCGAAGTTAACATAGTTGCCAAAGTATAAAAAAATCCTGAATCCATTTTAAATCGAATAGGTCACATAATTATTGCAAAAGTGGAGTATACAACAAAACAAATTAATATTTAATGTAAATAAATAGAAACAAAAGAAGAATTAAAAAATAATCTTGTTATAAACAATTTGAGCCGCTTACTATGAAATTTTTTGATACAACTAAATTTTCAAATGCTTTTGTCTTTTTTCTTCAGATTTATTTAAATTTCGGTTTTCTGATCGATAGTGATTATGCAACTAATAAAATATTATAATAATAATTACAACGACTATTTAAATTCATACATCAAACAAGAGGTATTCACTTTAAACTTCAAAATAATAAAGTACAAAAAGTGTCAACACCGCAACTGTCAAATAAAGGTCGATTCAGACACATCAGTCACGTCTCGTCACAGTGATGGCACCGAACCGAACAATCCGTCATACAAAATATTCTTTAATACAAATATGGCGCCGGCATTCACACTCATCAGTTGACAAACAGTTTGCCAGCTGTCAGATAGTTGATAGTTCTGTGACCAAACAGGACCGGTTCGGTGCCGTGACGATGACGTGACTGATGTGTCTGAATCGATCTTAAGTGTTACAAATTTATGCCAAAATATCATCTTCGTTCGATTACAGTTACAGTGTGTTCCGAAAATGTTCTTTATAAAAACGCTTTATAATGCATCTATACAAATTAAATGAAACATATTATTGTGTATTGCTTTAAGTTAACATTAACAGAAATCTTTAAATATTATTTCTACGCGTATGTAATAAAATATGTCTAGTGGCTGTAATGCCAGTGTACTCGACAAAGTGATTCTAAAAAAGAACACACCTATCACCTAAATATTTCGTGTTGGTATAAAAATTGGTTGGAAAGTAAATTAGATGAAGTAGGTATATGTGTATGCGTGATGAAGTCACACAGTAGACAATGTTGATTGTCTAGTCGACACAGAATTGTCTTGGTCTCGAGATTAAAGTCATCAGCGAGTCTCCTATTCCCATCTTGGGACTGCAAGTGATCTCAAATGGACAACACCCTGAGACAAATCTCGAGATTTTATCTCAGATGTACAGACCTTTAGGCTAATAATCATTGGATATCCTCATCTCTACTACATTGATATTTAATTTTGTATTGCCTTGTTTCTTTGATCAAAAATCAACAAAAGGATCCCATTGTAGAGAAAAACAGCGTCCAATAATATTTATGTGGAGATCCACTCCTAATACAAAAAAAAAGAATGATGACGTGCAAGTACCCAGCGGATCTAGTGTAAAATAATCTTTCTTGACCAAAATAACAAGAATTTTTTTCAACAAAACATAAATATACAGTGAAATTCACAGGCCTACATTTTTATTTTCATGAAAAAGTGTTTTAAGTTGAATAGGTGTACTATAGTAAATGCTATGTACTGATCACGAATATTTACTTAGTTTTTTCCAGCACGTCAGGTTTTCAAGAAAAGTGTGTTTGAAACTTTTCATAGAAACTGCCAAAAATACTGAGAAAATCTTTATTGAAACATTATTTATTATAAAATTACACTGCAAAATTTAGTTGTTTAAAAAAAAGTATTCAGTATAACCTGCGTTATACAAAATTTGTTTTTTTTTAATAAAACTGTTCTCTTTTTCCATGAAAATTGCATTTTGTGGACTTCTTTTTATGGATTTTTGTGATCGATTCTTTCTTCAAGGTTCAGCAGGAATCAGCCATCATTATAATATCTTATCTTCCTTGGTAACGTCCCTCCATCTCCTTTATATATTGATGGAACCTTTTTTCTAGCTCCAAGAATTTCGGGAAAATAGTCAACGTGGGAATCCAAAAAATGAAGTTTGTCGCTCATATTGCATCCCAGTTTTTTATCATTTTCGACCATGTTAGCTACAATTTCTTTATAGTTTGGAGACTTGTTATTTTCAACGAAACACTCCATGAGTTCAACGAAAGAACATTATTCTACAGATCCATCCTGGGTCATAGTATTCTGGAACAATCTATCCGATCTGTGTAGAAGTTTGCTTTAGAAAGTGCAGGAAATTTGTCGCACAGATATTTAAAGCAGTCACATTGTTTATCTAAAGCTCTGACTAACTGCTTCACCAATCTTAACTTTATGTGAAAAGGAGGCAAAAGAACTAATTTTGTCAACTAGTGTATCACGTTGCACATTTTTTTTTGTCCCAGTACTAGTCTTTCTCTGAGTGGCTACTCTTTCTTAACGTAATGTAAATTTCGTGCTCGAGTGTCCCACCCGCATAAAACAACATAGATACTTTGTCACTCCAAACTACTGATCCAAAATCATCATCATCACGTAGCGCTACTACCCTGGGTGGGTCTTGGCAGACTGTACAACTTTTTTTAATTTGTTCGGTCTTCCATCAACTTAGGGTCAAATGGAATGTTCATTTTCTGAAGATCTGCTTATATGTTATCTCTCCATCTCATTCTAGGGACGCCCGAGTGGTCTTTTGCCTGTGGGAATCTCCTCCCATACCAGTTTTACAATTCTCTCGTTATGCAGTCTGTGCATGTGGCCTACCCATCTTAGTCGCTGTGATTTAATTTCTTGGACAATATCGGCGTCATTGTAGAGTACTTTTAATTCGATATTGGTTCTGATCTTATACTGGTTTGTAGTGATGTCATGGTGAGGTCCAAAAATTTTTCTAAGCATTTTTCGTTCAAAGCGCCTGAGCTTTTCTTTGTTTGCTTTGGCCATGGTCCACGTTTCGCTATACTTTATTTTATAAAGCAACATCTCAATACTTCCACGTGTTTCTTTCAGATGCACGGAGTGAGTAACAGGCACTGAAGCACAAGTATTACCATTGTGCAACAAGACACTCTTCTGACTTCTCTTAAAAGAATCATTAAATAACCGCCATGATGTGGAATCATAATTGCCAGAGTACCTGAAGCCAATAGATTTTTATCTTTCAGTCGTTATTCTAAAATTTGTGCAGCATCCTTCGATAGGCCCAAGCCTCTCACGAAGTCATTTAGTTCAGATTGGATAAACTTTTGAGGTTGATCTATCTCAGGATTAAATTCATCTTCATCGGTTTTTTCATCTGAACTTTCTTCTGATGATTGCTGTAGGATGGTGTGAAGAAAAGTTGGAGGAATAGGGATTCCTGATTCATGATATACATTTCATTTAGCAGAAGGTAAATTAGGATATTGAATTTTGTAATAATTTTTTAAATTGAAACCCTTGATATCGCAGGAGCAAAAGTAGCAGCCGTTTCCATGGTTTTTTGGTATCCTCCATAGGAATTTCGAAAGATAAAGAGTTACGTGTATCTTTTGTCCATTTTCTCAGTAGTTCGATACCCTGAAAGCACACTTTGTATGGAGCCCAATGTTTGTCCTGATCATCTACTTTACAAGCGCTTTGCGAATTGCTGTAGTTTTAGCCAACATTCAGTAATGGAGGAAAACACCTTAACAATAAGGGCAGTATTACCATTCCAATGGAATTAGCACAATATTGTATTAAAATATTATCTATCGGTCTATCAAGTATTTTAAAGAATAGTACATTGTTTACTGCAACAGCAGAGTCCAGGAATGTGGCTTTTCCTACGAGGTAAACATACTATTTTTCCGCAAATCGTTTAAAATTCAACAGATATTGATTTATTTTAAAAAAAAAACGCGATAATTTTATTCCCAAATAAATGGTGCTTTGAAATTCCTAATAAAATTACTTGGGTTACTATGGAAACGTATTGAGGTTGAATTGTCAAACTTGACGCTTATAAATTTAATTGCTGGTGTTCTCGAAAGTAAAATGATAAGTGATGATGAAATTTCCATTCCTGGGACTCCTTGATTCAGATCAGATCAGAGCTGATTGAGGCAGTGAATACTGCTTCATTAGAATTATTGCCAAAGAAATCAAGAGAAAAGTACGAAAATGCATACAGACGTTTTATGGATTATCGCATGAGTAAAAATACGAGTTCTTTCTCAGAAAATGTTTAAAGATAAAATCTTTAACATTATGGGCTAATTATTCAATGCTGAAGTCAACTCTTGCACTTAAACACAATGTAGATATATCTACATACTTAAAACTTCGTTCTTTATTGAAACGGCAAGCTCAAGGTTATAGGGCAAAGAAATCTAAGATTTTAACGAAGGAAGAAATTGAAAAATTTATCCAGGAAGCTCCAGATAAAGAAAATTTAATGATTAAGGTAATTTACAAGGTTTTAATTTCTATTTAGATTATAGCTTTATTTATTTTTTAGGTGGCTGTAATATTTGGTATTTCTGGGGCCTGTAGAATGGATGAGTTAGTCCGAATGACTGTACACGATATATAAGACTTAGAATCTGAGCTTTTAATCAGCATACCTGATTCGAAAACCAACAAACCAAGATCATTTGTAATTAATCAGATCTACTTGAATGTTTATCGAAAGTATGTTTCGTTAAGACCAGAAAATATGAACAGTGACCGATTTTTCTTTAAATATCAAAGCGGAAAGGGTTGTAGACAAGTGGTAGGAATTCATCAATTTAGAAAAATGCCCAAAATAATTGCTACTTATTTGAACTTGGTAAATCCGACAGAATATACTGGTCACTGCTTTCGTCGGTCTTCTGCAACAATATTGGTTGACTCTGGTGCCGACATAACTAGTTTAAAGAGGCGGATGGAAGTCATCAAACGTTGCTGAAGGATATATCGAAGAATCGCTTAACAATAAGGTTGAGGTGGCAAATAAAATTTTCACAGTACAAAATATTCAACAAAATGACACTTCCACCCTGCATGTTGTCCAAAATGTTTCTCATAGTTCTTAGAGTGTTCCTCCAATGTTCAATAATTGTACTAACTGTCAAATTACTTTAATATAACAAATTGATCTTAAAAATGTATTCAGCAATGACTTGATGTTTTCAAAATATAAATTAATTCCTTATAAGCAATGTGTTTTCTATCATTTATGTAGAACACTAACAACTGTACGGAAATATCATTTCCTTACAGTAAGGAAATGACATTTCCTTACAGTAAGGAAATCCTGACTTTTTCATCAAGAAATTTTGACAGGGATGTCAAAATTTTCTGGCGATTTGCGAAAAATAATTTTAATGCAATTTACGAAATATCAATAAGATATTTCTTTACACTAGTCTATAATATCTAACAAGGATTTTTTTTATTTTGGGAAAAATTTGGACGTGATGGGCTTCAACCGAATTCATATTCAGAATCAGCGTACCCGTATTAGCCAAGGACACATGTCAAACTAAAAACAACAAAAATAATGTCGGCCTATCTTATTAACAAACCGAAAAAATATAAATTTACCATACTTTACCTGCTTCACAGCAACATTTTTTTAATGCACTGGTCAAATGTGCATATTTTGGTCCAATTAACCTGACCTCAGTCTACGTCCCAATAGTTATGACTTATCCTGTATATTATTTGTTTTATTAATGTTATCTACAATATATTCATTAAAATATTTCTTGATTACAAAGAAATCTGCAATTTTTCACGAATAGAAGGTATCCAAGTGACCATTTCCATCAACATGACCCATTAGCCATCAACAATAATCCCCGTTTTCATCAATTTGATTAAATATATACGAAGGAATCGAAAGTATAAGTGTCTGCGCCAGGGTGCATTCTAGTGAAAATTCAATTTATGTTAGAAATTCTGCAATTCCTACAGTTACGCTCCATCTAGCTAATTCGCGTCTCTCGCAATCATCCACAGTGATTCTTTAGCGTTTTCCCCCGACGACAAGAAAGAGGAATATGTCAGGTCCACCGCACTCGGCTAGTATCTATCATGTAGGGAATTACTGTATTTTGGCTACTGGTCACTTGCCAACGACATTCGCGACTCGTTTGTTTTCTCCTATCGATCACAGTCAGCCCTGTTCAACTAGGATTCTTACAGTCTGCGTTGACTTTCAAAAGTGACGTAAGGACACAGTATATGTAGAACTTACATCAATCACAAATACGTGAATGCTCAGAAAAATATCTAAATGAGAAGTACAAATACCTATAGATTAGGATAGAATATATAGGGTATTGGTCTTATATTAAATCTATATTTAATTGCTTTCTAGCATACGGATGATTTTATTGATGAATACAGGCCGATCCTTAAGTAATTGTAAAAAAGAAACAGTAAATTCTACACTTTATATTATAGTTATATTTATATTAAAAAAAATACAGGGTATTAAAGTAAAAATTAAAATTTTATTAAAATCCGTAAACTAATTTTTGAAACCAAATTCAGATTTTTGCTTTAATCTGTGCCTTCTAAGAATTGCAAGGCAAAACAGACGTTGATAAAGATGTTATTAGAGACATGGGGAATCTAAAATTTGCATTCCACGACATATCTCCCCAACTAAGCAAAAATCCTGAGCGAATTGGTTTCTTGTACTCAAACTTTTTTTATTCTTTGCTATAACTTTCATGATTGTGGACATTTATGTATAAAAATTTATAACTGGGACGTTGAATCCGGAACTACACATGTCGGTCAAGTCGACTGAGCTGTAATAAATTTTAAAATGACACCGCTTGATTAGTGGTGGTGGTATAGACCTTCCTGGAATGCTCCAAGCGGTTTTTCCCTTACCGACTACTTTATAATATAAATAGGAAATGAGGAAATATTATTTCCTCAGTTTTTATTTGGCCTTTAAGAGATACAGTTTAATATTTTTGTAGTTGGTGCTTTGGACCGTGCGTGTGTACATAAGTATCAAAGATATTTTTGTTGCAGTTTCACAGTTTTAGATATTGGTGTGTTTTTTACAGTTGCTAATACAAGTGAACCCTGTGTGCGGTTCTTTTTATAATATTTCTAAGTCCAGCATTTTAGTGGAAAATATATATTCACACGTTTGGTGATTTCTAACATTATTTTTTATTTGCAGGTTATATGTTGTTATGAGAAAGAAAAATAAATAGCCATATGGGCTGAAATTGGGAGCGACGATGAAATAGGTGGATCTCCTGACGACCAAGATGACGTTTTGGAGAACAATGATCACGACTCTAATTCAGAGCAAACAGGAAGAAGAGCTGCCAGGTTTTAACGAAACTCAGCAAGATCTAAATACCCATCTGTGTTTTGTACGAAGGGACAAAAAGACGTTGTGGAATAAATTTTTCATAGCTGTTTAAAAAAAAGACCCGGAGCAGAAAAATAGTCAGCGTCAACCTTCTGGAGTAATTAGAAAAGCCAAAGAAGCAAAAACCGTTATTAATGCTTGTCAATTGTTTTTTCCAAATTCTTTCATCAGCGAAATAGTTGAACACACAAACAAATACATTCTAAAGCTTCTTCTATATTTTGCTGGAGTCTTGCGGTCATCACACCTACATTTACAAGATTTGTGGGCACAGGACGAAACCGGCGTAGAATGGGAATTAATTGATATCAGTTTTTGTTGCGAGCGCTTCGCTTTGATGATCTTGATAATCATCAGTACGGAGAGAAACGGAAACAGTACGGCAAGCTATCTCCTATAAAAGAATTTTTTGATGGATTTTTTGAGCTATGCAAAGCCAATTATGCTCTAAGTGAGTAAATTGTGGCAATTGATGAAATTCTTGAGTCATTTCGCGGCAAATGTGGATTTCGGTGATATGTACCGAATAAACCTGCAAAGTATGGAATCAAAATATTAGCACTTGTTGATTCCACGTCATATTACACCTATAATCTAGAGGTGTATATTGGGACTCAACCAGATGGACCCAATAAAGTTGATAATAGCGACTCTTCAGTCGTACAAAGAATAATTAAACGAATTTCTGGAACTGAAATAAATTTAGCTTTTAATAATTGGTTCACGTCGATACTTTTAGCCTTACATTTGCTAAAAATGTTGCACAAACCAACTGTTACTGTTGCATTTTTGGTTTCACCGAAGACATGACTTTAGTATCTTACAAGCCCAAGAAAAACAAAATACTTAGGTTAGGTTTTATTCAAATAAAAGATTTTTGGTTTATAGTTAAGTTCCACTTGTTTTTTTATAATTAAACCCAAAACTATGTACACGGTCGATTGGCCGTGCGCTTGTTACAACGTAAGTTTTTTAACGCGTGTAATGCCGGGTTAAGTATGAAAAATTATAATTTAATGCATACTTACATAGATGTAGCCGATAGAGGTTGTATATTTGCTCTTCTAGTTAGTGCTATTTATGTTAAAAGATATAAAATATGCATTACTTATTTCAACAAAAAAAAGGTTGGATATTTTCTTTTTTGGTGCCAAGTGAATTTATTGTTTATGTTTTATCGACAACGCTAATAGAAAAACGACCTAGAAGTTATAAACTGTTGCAGTTAGCACTGAGTAATGAATATTTCAGTGAAAATGAACCAATTGGTGAGTTGACAACTATACAACTCTATCAAAATTGTACGTAATTATAATTCAATCAAACTTCTTAATGCAGCAGTTGTCAGTGTAATGTTAGATTAGAGACGAGTTAGTCCTTGTTTAATTTATAATTATTAGTTAATATAATATGAAAACGTTAGGGAAAGAACTAGTCTAGTGATGAAAATAGTAATATAGAAGAAGTTGTTCAAGAGAATTTTAATCCTGAACTGTCTAACAATACAGGGGCATCTGATGAAAACTGTGGAAGTGTTTTGACTACAGGATTGCAGATCCCTCCACTTGGACCAGAAATGCGAGAAAGAAAAAACGTGTGTCAGGTAAGACGTATGTAAACCACTCTGGAATAATATTGCCTGAAAAAACTATTGAAGATGTTGACTGCTTTAAATGTCATTTTAAATGCTCCCAAGAAATATTTCAAATGCAAAGAGAAAAGATATTCAAAGATTATTGGCAGCTGAAACATCCATGTAGACAAAAATTATTCATTTGTGCAGTTGTAAAAACCCTGAAGGACGTAAAAATTATTCAAAGTATTATTACTTACCGGACGAAAACAACGAAAATCAAAGATTATGTCTTAAGTTTTTCTGTAAGATTTTGAGCATAAGTTTTCAAGTTATAGATCTGGCACTGGCTGGACGTGGCGATTTATGAGCGAATGTAGGTACAGATAAAAGAAAAGGTCGTAAGGCTCCTATTACTACAGATGTAAATATAATTGCCTAAAGCTAAGAAACGCATCAATTCCTTTCCTCGAATGGAAAGTCACTATTGTAGACAAGACTCAAAGAAGCTTTACTTATCGTGCGATTTAAATGTCTCCATTTTGTACAGACTCTATGAAAAATTTTGCTAGGAGAATATATACTCAAGTGTACTATAAATGTATACAGATCTCTTTTCAGTAGCTACGAACCTCCATTGAGTTTTCATAAACCAAAAAACATCAGTGTTCTCTCTGCAATAGTTATAAAAATACTCGTCTTATAAAATGACTATCAAGCTCATAAAAAGAGAGAAACTGATTTTCTTAAGATAAAGACTGAATATAAAAAACGGTTAATAGATGACAAAGGTGTAACATTTCGATCTATTTCATTTGATTTGCAGGCAGTTTTATCTGTGCCCTATGCTGGTGATCCTTAAATCACTACAAACGCAAACTTTCTGTCTACAACTTTACAATATTTGATTATTATAATAGCGACGGACATTGTTACATTTGGGACAAAACAAATGGAGGAAAAAGATTGTCTAAAATTGCACCCTGTTTATTGAAGTACATTTCAAAACTTCCTCGTACTGTCAAACATGTAAGCACATTTTCCGGTAAATACAATACAACATCTAGATACGATTGATTTAAAATTCATGGAAAATGGCCACTTATTTAGAAGCATATTCAATTCATGTCACTATCGAGAGGGCTAAAAAACACAAATCTCTCCTTATCGAAATGGCAAGAATCAAACCAGGGCCATGCAAAACAAATATTCTAGGCTATAAGAACATGTTTGACTTTCAAACTCTGACCACTCTCATGATTATCAACACAAAGTTGATCGTGAATAATGAATCTGCTAAGTCACTTAAAATTAAGTGGCTTCGTTTTGAAAAAAGTAATCCTTTCACCATAAAGTATAAATATAACTTGTGTGATGAAGATTTCTACTATTTGGATGTGTCAGCCACACGCAGGAGTACAAGAAAAGCACCTACCTGGGAAGAAGTCTCATTAAAAAAATACTCCAAGCAACTTCCGAAATTCATTGTCAAGAAAAAAGATCTATTAGACTTGTGCAATGTTGGAGTTATACCCAAAGACTACAAAGGCGCGATAGATTCCCTACCGACCAAAGTCAATTTGCAAGACAGAGTTCCAATAGAAAGTGATTCTGAAAGGGAAATAGACTTGACGTTCTTTATTGTGTTAACATGAATAAATATATTTATATTTTCCTATTTCTTTATTTCTATTTACATAAAACGTCCTATTATTAAATCAAAATCATGATGTACACTTATTGTCTGTCTGAGGTAATGTATTTATTTTTATTACCCATTTCAATGTCTATTTAGAGCCGTATCAAAAAAAATTATAGTTTAATGTTGAATGTAACACAGTGCTACAAGAGCT
Organism: Diabrotica balteata; assembly: GCA_918026665.1. NCBI lineage: Eukaryota > Metazoa > Arthropoda > Insecta > Coleoptera > Chrysomelidae > Diabrotica > Diabrotica balteata. The sequence goes on along the minus strand of OU898278.1, from coordinate 6,302,909 downwards.
TAAACATTTAAAACCAATTTACTCAAAAAGTCACGGATATACAATAGCCATAGCAAATTTAAGCCATCGATTTAATGCATATTTCCTAAAAGAAATGCATATTTAATGCATATTTTTGGCTAAATTATTTTGCTCTAAAATTGGCTAAATTTGGCTCTTTTTGGCATATTTGCCTAAGACTGAATTAGTATTTTTTCATTGATGTTTGATGATTCATCACCCAGTAAATAATGAAACCATATTAGAATCATAAGTCCTGGGGTAGCAGTTTAGCAGTGTTGAATATGCACGGATTAAACTAAAACTTATTACTTCTGAAATGAATTAAACCCAAGGCGACGCGACGCAACTTCGCAACTTAACCCGTAAAAGAAGTTCTTCGAAATAAATGGTTGCAGTAGCAATTGAACAAAATACTCTAAGTAATTAATTATTACAGTTGACTGGGTTTGGAAATAAAGTTATTTACGCCTCTGGAGCAGGCAACACCAGCCGACTTTGGTATATTTACGACTCTTGCATACATGGGCGGGTTTATATTAAGCATTTGTGTAGGCATCAATATATTTGAACAAAGAAAGTTAATTAGTACCTAGTTGGGAAATGTTTTTTGATTAAAACAAGTGAAAAGAGGCTAAAGAACTATGTCTCTTTTTATTTTTACATATTAATGGTATTTTGATTATATTATAGTTCTTTTTAATTATTCTTTTGAGAAAAATCACTAGTTACAGTTATAGTTTTGAGACAAATTACATAAAAAAGAATTAACGCATTTGTGACAAATTTAAATCATATATATCTTCCTAGGTAGAAGACATACAGAGTGGCCCAAAAGTCTGGAAACGGCCAATTATCTCGTAAATAGCTAGTTATAATTGTACAAAATTTGAGGTACACCTATTTTGGGATACGGAGATTCCATATTTGATATTTACAATGTTGCCATATTTTCAGTTTCTCTTATATTATTAGTAACTTTGATTTTTTAGAAGCATCACCCTGTATATTTAGTCATTATTGGAATCTCCTATTCAATACAAGTTCAACCATATGTAACACTTATGATTTTATGTAGTCTGAAAGGTCTTAAATACATCAAACACAAGTCTGGCAACGCCTAATTGTTTCAATAAATTTTTTAATACTAATTATTTTCAACTACATTAAAACGTAACAATTGATAGATTAAAACATTTTTTAACAATAGTTACAATTAACAATAGAATTTTCGTCACTCCAGTATCTTAAATTGTGTCGATTTACACTTCCACACAGTGTAAAGATTGCTTCATCGGAAAACATATTCTGGTTTCTATTTTATTTTATCAAATTTTAATAATTTTCGATTTTTTTCGTCATTACCTCAGTAAACTCTAATCTAGGATCGAAGTCATCTTCACTTAATTCTTTCAATAAATTTATTTTGTATGGTTTAAACTTATTTTAACGTAATATACGTAAGACTGAAGAACGACCTACATCATGTACTTGTGCAACCCTGCCTGAGGATGTATGTGGATCGTTAACAAAACTTTTCTCTTTCCATCTATCTTTACCTTCTTCAGATTTCTCAAATCACTTTACAGTTTTTTGTACCGTCGCCTTATGAATAGGAGAACGGTTTAGAGAACGGCATTTTAGAGAAGCAATTTAAATTGTAGAACTTTTCGAAACACAACTACTGTCAGTTTTAGTTTATAATGTAAATCGTGAACAAATGTCAATATCACAGCATTCTACATTTAAATATTTAAATCTATTAAAATCTACAAATTTTGCACTGTTTTATGTATTTAAGACCTTCCAGACTACATACAATCATAAGTGTTACATATTTTTGAACTCGAATTGAATAGTTGAACTCATATGAAATTCACACTGAATGCAGGAAAACCATACCAGACCAAAAAAATTAAATGTAGGATCAGGTATAGTAGGTACTTAGTCAATTGGGTCATTTTTTATCGAAGGAAATTTAACGTCAGATAGTTGGTGTAAATATTCGGCGTTATTTAGATGAGATATTTTCCGTACGATAAATTGGTAGACAAGATAGAATTGAATGGCCTCCACGTTCACCCGATTTCAATCCTAAAGATTATTTTTATTAGGGATACTTGAAAAATTCAGTTTACAAAACTTAACCAGCCAAGTATTGCAGAGCAAAGGTAACGAATTATCGATTAATCTCAAATAATTTCTAGACAATCATGGAGAAATGTGGTAGACGCATTCTACCATCGATTAGGGTACTGTCAACTTACAAATTGAGCACATTTTGAACACTTAATAACGTAACTATTGTTAAAAAAATGGTCTAATCTATCAATTGTTACGTTTTAATGCAGTTGAAAATAATTAGTATCAAAAAATTTATTGAAACAATTAGGCGTTGGCAGACTTCTGTTTTATGTATTTAAGACCTTCCAGACTATAAAAAATCATAAGTGTTACATATGGTTAAACTCGTATTGAATAGAAGATTCTAATAATTACTGAATATATAGGGTGATACATTTGAAAAACCAAAGTTACTAATAATATCAGAGAAACGGCAAATCTGGCAACATTGCAAATATCAAATATGGAATCTCCGTATTTAGAATAGCTCAAGACAGAGACAGTTTCGCCATGTTAATCGCCAACGTCAAGGGGACTTGATAGGTCACGTTAAGAAGAAGAAGGAATCTCCGTATCCCAAAATAAGTGTACCTCAAATTTTGTACAATTATAACTAGCAATTTACGAGATAATTGGCTGTTTCCAGACTTTTGGGCCACTCTGTATATCATAGAATTAATATGGAGATTTCAAGGAATCTATGAGCGAAATAGCTCAGGATTATTTGGAACCACTATTAATTAGGAGAGACAAATATTGGCTTGAAGGAGAGTGTAGGAGACAGTAAGATAAAATTGTGTGGTTGAACAAAACCGAGAATCATTCATTTCCTATTACTTGTACTGAACTCTGTCTGCACATTATCCAAATTTAAACATCGAACTAATGAGTGTTGCCCAAATGCAAGAACAAGACGAGACTACGACAGTCTTGGTCTTAGTTTTGGTCTTGGTAGAGAGAAGTACATTTTAAGATAAGTACATTTTTAATACAGAGTAAGTACATTTTAAGCTTGAATTAACATAGCCATGATAAAGACCAACCAAATTAATAAATGTCGAAACAACTGACATCGGGTGTGGTGTTTGAACACACGAACTAACTGAGCTATATACCATGTTCCACGAGAGTCAATCTGTTTCTTAATAAAAGTTTGCATTTAATAAACTTACATGTGCTAAAACATCTTTAAAACATAACAAAAACAAACTAATGACATCAAATTAACTGTGTTTTTAAGAATATTATCTGTATAGAAAGGGATTGATGGACCCACACCTTATATGAAATGGAATAAAAGAGTTGTACAATTTGCCATTTATTTAATTAAAAAATGAAATACAATACGAATTTAATTAAAGAACAATACAGATTTAACATCACTGTGATTTTATATTAATTATATGTTTTCTAATTACTAATGAAGTTGTAGAAAATAAGCTCTCAGCAGGTACTATAATTGTAGGTAATAAAATAATGTAATCTAAAATGTCTTCCGAGCTGGCGGCTCCGGATTTACTTAGGTACTCCTCTAACTCGTCAATAACTAAGTCTTAATGACAAGATCCAGATAAAGTGGAGGGGCATGCAAACAGTTTCTCTAAGTCTATTAAGACTTCATCTTCATCATATTCACATACTTTCCTTATATTTATTGGTGATTCTAGAGATTGAATATAGATATTGAATGATACAATCACTAGTGGTACTGCAACATATTTTTCTCCACCAAGTTTCGTTGACAAAATTTTAAGTTTAGTTAGAAACTTAAGTATTTGTCATTGAGTATCTGTGATTTGAAAATCATTGAAACTACGGAAAGACAAATTGATTGTCAAGATCCAGGATCTATATTAAATGACTCAGATATATTCCAAGTAGAATCTCAAAGTCGTCCAAGCAATCCTTCAGTTTTAAACTAAATCTGTAATCACTTTTTCTCTTCCTCTTGTAGTGCATATCTTTTTTTTTCAGCTGGGAAATCCTTCGCCTTCCTGGTCCTCGTTTTCCTTCTACTTTTCCTTGTAAAATTAATTGCAGCAACCCATATCTTTCGCTGTTCCTCAAGATGTGACCGAGGTATTCGATTTTGGCTGTTTTTATTGTGGGAAATCTTTGAAGGGGTTTTTCAGGGATTCCTTCAGGGATCCTAAAAAATGGAAAATCCTCTGGTCCTGGTGACATCCCTGCAGAATTAGTGAAATCCTGTACAGACAAACTCCAGAAACAGTTAAGAAAACTCTTTCAAGACTGCTTGAATGAGGCCGAATTACCAAAAGAATGGAAATTATCTATCATGTCAACTATCCACAAAAAAGGCAGCAAGGATCAGTGTGAAAATTACAGAGGAATTGAGGTAAACAGCAGAATAAGTAGAATGTATTGGAAATTTATTAAGAACAAAATAGAAAATGACTATAGAGATTACGAAGCAGAGGAGCAAGCTGGTTTTAGAGCTGGGCGATCCACAGTAGATCACTTGTACTCTATTACGCAAGGTATTGAGAAAAAAAAACAGCCGTCAATAAAGAAGTTCACCTGGTGTACGTAGACTTACAAAAAGCATATGACAGTGTAACCATTAGTAAACTATGGTCAATCCTACAGCTAACCAACATTAAGCATGGTCTTATTAAAGCAGTTCAAAGTCCGTATAATGGAACGACTGCAAACATTTAAACTGGATCAAGGATATCTGAGGGATTTATGGTCACAAAAGGACTAAAGCAGGGTTGCTGTATTTCGCCTACCCTTTTCAAAATTTATCTGGAACAAGCAGTCAAGCTGTGGAAAAGAAAATGTAATGACATGGGAATCCCTCTCAATGACGAGACTACATTGTACACCTTATGTTCCGCTGATGACCGAATACTGATTGCTCAGCATCATAACGACTTAAGTTACATGACTCGGAAGCTAATAGAAGAATGTAACAAATGAGGTCTCGAAGGTAACATTAAGAAAACTGAAGTCATGTGTATTGGAGTGACAAAGCAGTCCATTATATTAGACGATGGGGTAGAAATTAGACACTGTGATGAATACAAGTACCTAAGTATGAAGATAACTTAAAATGGAACACTTGATGCTCCTATAAAAGACAGAAACATATAGGGTAGAAAAGCCATATCCATGATGAATGGCATTCTGTGGGAACAAACAATATCTAAAGCGAACAAACAACTCATATACAACACCATACTTAAAAGTGTAATCACATATGGCAGTGAAGTTTGGCCAATAAAACAAAGAAGAGAGAAACTATTAGTAGCAACAGAAATGGACTTTTGGAGAAGAGCAGCAGGCATTCTCCATTCTTCTTTATGGTCTGGAAGCTTGGACACTAAAACAAGTTCATCTGAATAAGCTGGCCGCCTTTGAATTTTGGTGTTACAGAAGAATCCTACGAATATCATGGATTCAAAGAATGTCATACATGGAAGTAACTAGAAGGATGGGAAATGAGGCGGAAATAATATTAACTATTAAATGACGAAAACTTGAGTACTTGGGACATGTGATGAGAGGGCAAAAATACGCATTATTACAACTTATTATGCAGGGCAAAATCCGAGGAAAGCGAAATGTGGGAAGACGAAGAATATCCTGGCTTAAGAACTTAAGGGAATGGTTTGAATGCAGTAGTGCAGAACTTTTTAGAGCGGCAGTCAACAGAGTCCGCATAGCCATGATGATTTCCAACCTTCGATAGAAGATGGAACTTAAAGAAGAAGAAGCAGGCAAATCAAGAAGAGATCGGATACCAAATGAGAGAATACGAGAAGTCATGGGAGTAAGCATACAATAGTTGATGACATAGAAACCAAACGGTTAATATGGTACGGCCATGTACAGAGAATACCAGGTGACAGGATTCCGAAACAGATTTTGACGTGGACACCACAAGGGAGAAGAAAAAAAAAGAAGGCCGAGAAGAAGCTGGAGAAAGGGTATTAAAAAAGGACTAGAGGAAAGAGCAATCTCTCCAGGCTGATGGTTAAATAGAGAAGAATGGCGGCTAGAAGTCGGAAGTCGTCGGAGAACGCTGTAAACCAATAGTAGTAGTAGTAGTTTATTGTGGGTAACAACCCTTTTCATTTTTGCATTCTTAATATATGCATAATAAAACGTCCTGGTTAGTAACGTGATCGGTATAGGATATCTTCAGGATTCGATGATAAAGCCACATTTCGAAAGCCTTAATTAAGGTAGCGTCTGTGAGAGACCACGACTTAATTCTGTACAACAGTATAGGAAAGCATAAAGTACTGCTAAATCATGGTATTTAAATAGCTTAGCCATTTTTGAAATGCAGATCTTACTTTCTTTATCCTACATTTGATTTATAGGGAATTGTACCAATTTTTTTATTAACCTACATACAAAGGTGGGTGTAAGTTTTCACTATTTCTATTGGTTGATCATTCACACTGGTTTTTTCCACTTTGCTGTCCCTTTTTAGGGATCATCATACATTTTGGTTTCTTAATGTTTAGTGAAAGTCTATATCTTTGATTTATTTCTGCGATTCTATTCATTTTCTCTGAGGTTAATGATCTTGATCTGTCACGCATAAATACGATGTTGCCAGTTGATAATCAAATACCTTCGGTATCGAATGAGTTCGACCTTACTACCTCTGATTCCCAGTTATTGAAACATTGTATTTTAAGGGTGAACCAAGGGTAAATTCAATAATTTTATCACCTTTTATTGCAATAAATTTAAGTTAAAATCGAAGCATGAAAAAAATTATTTAAATATTGGTTTCGCTTTTTCTATCGCCAATGCCTCATACATTTTACTTTGCATAAATTTTGTTTAAAATAATATTGCATTTTCAGCAATTACTGAATAAAGAAGTTAAGAGATAGATTTAGAAACTCATACAGAAAACACAAATGCAATTTAAGCAAATATATTTGCTTTACGTCCTGTATAATCCCTTTAAGTCTACGCCAATGTGATCTTGCATGCATCCAGCTAATTGTGCTTAGAAGAAAAGTTTTGACGTTAGCAGAAATGCATTGACAAGTAGCAAATATTAAAGACCAACTATGGAAAGATTAATAATCGCGCAAAATCGGTGTGCGGTTTCTACACGATTATTTTCCATAATTCACATCAAACTTTAAGTTTGATATTCCTTGCTCTTGTATTTATTTAATCGCTGTTAAGAAAACTTTGCAAATACTTGAAAATAAGTCTTGCATTAAAAAGTTTGGTTTTAATGAAATGTATTCACAAGCTCATAAAATATTGTAATTGGTTAAAATATTTCAGGTAAATAGCATCATTTATTTACACGATTATATTTGTAAAATAAATGACGACAAATAAATTATTTAAAGAATTTTAACAGAAATCTATCTTAACTTTTCAATATTTTCGCTTTATTAAAAAAATCATTTACTGAAAAGTTTTTTCAGTCCGCTACAGTAGAAGCTGGGGAAAAACTGAACAAGAAATGACATCGATCTTTGCTACACATCTCTCACACGTTTTGGTGCACATGAACTTAATAACAGTAATAAAGAAGAACAACTTTTTAGACACTCTATGTCCAATGATGCTACCAATCAAATGCTTTACTCCTAATAGTGTGAAGGAACAAATTTCTAGATGAATAAACTATAAAGCACCAGGCTTCGACATGATCACCAGGCTAATATTAAAAAAATTACCGAGAAAAGCAATTGTCCTACTCACAACGATATATAATAGTATCATAAGATTAACCTACTACCTGATTAATTGGAAGTTCGCACAAATAATTATTATTAGTAAACCAAATAAACCACCAAATATTACTACTGCATATAGACCAATCAGTTTACTTCTAATAATAACAAAAATCTTTGAAATACTTCTGCTCCAAAGAATCTCAGAAGACATCGAAATTAATTCAGTGATTTCAACACACCAGTTTGGTTTCCGCTAAGCCCATTCAACTATACAACAATGTCATAGGATTGTTAAAAATATTAATGTATGCCTCGAAGAGAAAAACATTTGCACTGCTGCCTTCCTGGATATAGAACAAGCCTTCGACCGTGTTTGGCATGACGGCATCCTGTATAAACTTAATTCATCCTTTTCCACTCCTCACGATCTACTCTTAAAATCATACCTTACAAAATGTCACTTTTAAGTCAGATTTCTTACAGAAACCTCTTATTACTATCTAATAAAATCCGGTGTACCTCAAGGAAGTGTCCTGGGCTCCCTCCTGTACCTCATATAAACTGCTGATATCCTAACAACAAATACGACCACAGTAGCCATGTTTGCAGATAACACCGCCATAATATTCATCGATGATGATCTCCAAGTAGCATCAGGAAATTTTTAAATACACCTGAACCTACTGGATGAATATCTGGAAAATCAAAGTTAACCATACTAAGTCTAATCATATTACATTTACCAAGAGGAACATCATATGTTCGAGAATTAGACTGAACATTATATTAGTACCAGTAAAAACAGAAGTCAAGTACCTGGGAATGACACTTGAAAATTAGAGTTATCTACAAATATTAAACTTCTCTTGTATAAGTGCATAATAAAGCCTATATGGACATAATGAGTGCTGCTATGGAGCTGTGCAAAGCTTTCTACTACCAAAATCATTCAGAGAATTCAAACCAAAATACTCAGAATGATTTTCAATGCGCCCTGGTATCTTAGTAACAAAACATTACATGATACTCTGGTATACAGTTCGTTGAAGACGAAATCAGCAGACGAACTAGAAATTATTTATTAACATTTGCCAGCCCGCCCCAACGAGGAAGCAAGACAACTACACCTCTAACCAGAAGTCAGACGAAGATTGAAGAGACAGTGGCTAACAGACTTGATTCACTAACTTCAATTTTAATTTTCATTTAAATTTTAGTTTCAAATTATAATCCTACATTAATTTAATTTGTTAATATTAGTGTTGAGAGTGTTATCAGTGGATAATTTCTCCTGTCATGTATTTGCAATACTCACAGATCAGAGGTAATGTAAGACGACAAAATCTCATCAGCTCCTGGGGGTCATGTTAGATGCCCCCATGTTTAGTTTTTATTTATTACCGGAGTTAACGGTCTATTGCATTTACTTTTGTAAATTCCATGAGGAATGTTTTTTGTTACTGATGTCCTTCTATTGTTTTTCTGTGGCCAAACAATGTTTTTAACAACTTTTTATTTAGTAATAAAAAACCAACGTGTTCTTTTTATACATTTAAATTTCAACTTATGTGTTTTTAATATTGTTTTTTTACTTTCTCTTTAAGTAAACTGATGATAGAATGATTCAATTCCGAAAAGATTTTCTTTAAAATAAAAGTTTTAAGCTTTTAATAAGCATTTTTATACCTTGATACACACGAACACCACATGCTTTGGATTCAACAAGTATATACTAGCCACTCCTGGATATCTCTACTTCATGGTTTTATTCCAGTTTCACTTTTAATTTTATGTTTATTGTTAAACCAAACTGTTCCCCAGTATCACAAATTGTGTTTACTAAGGTCTGTAGGCCTGTCTCACTTTCAGCGATAATTACTGCATTATCAGCATAACGGATGTTATTTATATTTTCACCATTTATCCCTTTTATGATCCCTTCTGTAGAGTTTTCAAGCGCTTGCTTAAATAAGTCTTCGGAATATATATTAAATAGTAATGCTGAAAGTACACAGCCCTGACTCACTCCTCTACTTATCTGTTGCGCATCCGTGCTATTTTCATCTAATGTTACCACAGTCTGTTGATTTCAATAGAGATTTCTTACTATGTTAATGTCATTTTTGTTGAGTCCTTTTCTTTTTGAACATTTGCCGACAACTTTGTCGAAAGCTTTCTCATAGTCTATAAAAGCAACGAAAAGTTGTTTTTGTGGGTCGACATTTTTGGACAAGAGTTCTGAAACTATACAGAGCTTCCACTGTTCCGAAGTCGTTACGAAAGCCAAACTGTCTATTACCCCTGGAACTGCACTGTTAGGTCTCAGAAACCCAGAGAGTCATTCATTGCAATGTGACATGAGTGGTTTATGTGTGTCGTCACTTTATGTAAATTCGTCTGTCGTAAGCCGAGTTTGAATACGGGTCATCCGCTGCATTTTAGTGAAACAACGAGGTAAGATGTACAAGCGTGGGTACCCCGGACCCAAGGGTGATGTTTACGGTAATAATTTTGTTTTAACTTATTTTTATTTATTTTAGTATAATATCGTCAACTAGTAGAGAAAATAGTCAAGTGAAGGCATCAACTAGCAGAGAAAATCGTCGTTCTTTAACTGAGGTAGAATTATAGAGAGAGGCAGACAGTTTATGGGAAATTCTGGGAATTGAAGTCCTCCCACAACATGATGTTCATTTAACAAAAAAGTTAGATGCTACTTTTGTGCAAAAGGAAAAGATAGAAAAACCAGTTTTGGGTTTTCTGAGTGTCGCAGACCATATTGAATGGAACATAGAGCCCAGCTATGCTGTGAATCAAGATATAAGAAACTGAAGACCTGGCTAAGAATAACTAAGACTTATATTACCAAAAGATATTATTTTTTTGTTACAAGGATAGTTATACAGGTGTGTTTTGTAGATGATAATTTCAATTTATTGTTTATTTGTTTTAATAACAATGTTTTATGTTTGAATATTATTTTATGTTATTTTTGAATTTCAACAAATATATCTGTTTGTGAAACACCACACCATTATTAAATTTTTTTCTACACATTCTACTAAGATTAGATATTCTCCCAAATCCATCAAATATTCACATTTTCTGTTTTTTGCTAAAAAAACAGCTTTGGGTTTCTGAGATCCGGGTGTGAAGTTCATGCCTTAAAAAATAAGTGTGATGTACCAGGATTACTCATATCCGCTTCGTACTTTCTGAAAATTCTTGCATGTATAAAGCAATCTTTAAAAATGTTTTTAATAAGTGTGACATTAAGCTGATTAATCTATAGTCATTACAGTGTTTGGGGTTCTTGGTTTTTGATAGTGAAACAAAGGTCGATAGCAGCATTCAGTAGATATCTCACCAGATTTGCATATATTGATAAAGAGTATAGTTAGTGCTCTTAAATTGTCTTCGTGTATAAGTTTAATTAGCTCGATATGAACTACACCTAGCCCAGAGACTTTGCCAGATTTTGAGTTGTTTATAGCATGTTGGACTTCAGATTTTAACATTATTGGAGCTTCCTCGTTATGAATTTGTGTTGATTCCGTTCTTGTGTCCATGAAAAGATCTTCAATATATTTAGCCCATACTACTAACCTAACCTAATCACTTATAAAAATCTTTTATTACAAAGCAATATTTATAAATATTATTATAGTATGTATATCATTGTATGATGACATAGTTTTCTCAATTATTGAGAAATATAAAGACGAAAAGAGTATGTATTTGTTGTTAATTGTGCAATTTTGTGGAAAATCAACTAACAGTTGATTTTTTATAATATTTATTGACTTATTGACTGGACAACAATGATATACAAGCGATAAACATAAATCTTGCCAAATATCAGGCCGATTTCATTGTAAATCGACAGCATACGTAAGTGCCGTTAGCTCTTAAAATGTTACAATACATTTATCGTCGGTTGGGGGAGAGAAGAATTGAAATATTACACGCTAAAAGTTGGACCCCAAACAGCGTGGCAAAAAGACATATTTTAATACGCTATGTTTGAACTATATTAGGAGTCAGATCGGAAATATAAAAAGGGAGCCAGAGTAATCATATTATATTACTTGTTAAATTGGATCGATTCTATCTTCTCCCTAATTATATTTTATCGAGCTTAAATAATATAAAGATTTTACGACGCGTGTGGATTAAGTTTGAATATTTTCTTGTTTTTCTCACAATTGAAAAACTTGCGAGATTGGTATGGTGTTGATACAAGCATGCTATTTAGGGTGGCAGTGAATAAAATTAAGATAGCTATGATGGTTACCAACGTTCTGAAAGGACATGCTATATGAAGAAGAAGAATATATTATTTAATCAGAATCCTGTATACAGAGTCACTTGTTTTGAAAGTTATGTCAATAAGCCAATCGCGCCCACTGCTAAACATAGGCCTCCCTCAGTTCTTTCCAGTGTTCTCTACACTGGGCCGCTTGTAGCCAGTTTCCCGCTACCCGTTTTATATCATCGGTTCATCTAGTCGGTGGTCATCCTTGGCTTCTTTTATAGTTTCTGGGCATTCATCCCAAAATACGTCTTGTCCACCATCCATCTTGTGTTTTGGCTAAGTGCTCTGCCCAGTTCCACTTAAGCGGCGTGGTTCTTTCGATGACGTCTTGAACTCCTGATCTTTGCCTGATTTGTTGGTTTGTTATATGGATTCGAAGGCTTGCGTTCAGCATTGCACGTTTCATGGCTCGTTGTGTAACTATGAGTTTATTCGCAGATTTTTGCGTTAGTGTTAAAGTCTCTGCTCCATAAGTTTGTACAGGTAAAACACATTGGTTGTAAACCTTTCGCTTGAGACACATGGGAATTGAACTTTTTAGAATATGGCTTAATTTGCTAAATGCTGCCCATGTCAGGCCTATTCGCGTCTCCATTTCATGTGTATGATTGTCTGTTTATTTTGATTTCGTGTCTATTTGTTGTATGGTATTATTCTTAATAGTTATATTTCCACTCATTAGAGTATTTGTCATAAGTTTACTTTTCTCAAAGATTATCTTTAATCCTGCTCTTTCAGAAAGAGTTTTAAGCGAATGCATCATAGAAACTGTATCCTGTAAGTTAACTGCGTATAATACAACATCATCTGAAACCTAGATGACTTAATCTCTCTTCATCTATATTGATACCCATATCTTGCCATTAAGTGTTCTTAAATATTGACTCTAGAGCTGCCGTAAACAATTTTGGTGAAATATAGTGTCCTTGTCTAACTCCTCAACCTAAGCTGAATTTTTCTGTGTCTTCGTTTAGTCGTATATTTTATGTAGGGTTTTCGTAGATGTTTTTGTTTATATTATTGTTTTGTTTAGTGTCGTGTATCTGTAATCTATTCGGCTTTGATTTAGGGCTTTCAGTACTGATTCAAACTTTACAGAATCAAAAGCCTACTAGTAATCGACAAATGCAAGTGGTATGTTGTATTCGATGCACTTTTCTATTAAGATCTTTATGGTATGCAAATGGTTATTTGTGCCATATCCTGCCCTGAAGCCTGCCTGTTCTTTAGGCTGATGGAAATCAAGTTTAGATATTAGTCTCTTTGTTAAGATTTTCATAAAGAGGCTGATGGGTCAATAATTTTCTAATTTAGTAATATCGCCTTTTTTGTGTAACAAGACTATCACTGCATTGTTCGAGTCGTTTGGAATCGTACCCGCATGTAACCATTGATTAAACAGTTCGCTTACTGATTTTAATAGAATTTCTCCTGCTTTTATTGTCTCAATAACGAGTCCATCATCACCAGGAGATCGATGGTTCTTCATTTCTTATGAGACTTATGAGAGTCTTTACTCGTGTCGGGAAATTGTCTTGTGGTCTTTGGCTGGTATAGAGGTCTTTATAAAACTCTATGGTTATTTTAAGAATGTTTTTTTTATCTATTTTTATGTTTCCGTCTTTATCTCTCAGCTTGTATATTTCTTTTTTACTTTGTGTAAGTTTTCTTTTTATTATCTTTAAACCTTTGTTCTCTTCTACTGTTTGAGTAATTATATTAGTATTATATCTTCTTACACCTTTTCCAATTTAGGCTGAAATTCTTTTATTTAGTTTTCTATATTCTTCTTTATTTCCCTTTTCGCTCTTGCTTAGGTTTCGTCGTATTTCCATGAGAACTTTTGTATCTTCGCTAATCTTTTCACTTTTGGTGTCATTTTTCTTGCAAAGTCTTGAGTTGTGCGTTTCTAACCGAGTTTGTTATTAATTTATTGTGATAGGTCGATACTTAGAGGTTTGGGATTATTACTCTGTAAAGTTTGGGCTATATTTTTTATGTATGCTTCTGGATGATTTGGTGAATTCCAAACTATGCGTTTGCAATTGTTTATCATCTTTGCTCTTTCTTTTTGTAGATTTAGCATTACTCTAGCTCTTACGGGTCTGTGGTCGCTTCCTACTGATAGTTTATTGAGTACAGTGACATCTTGAATAATTTGCTTTTTGTCTGTTATTATACAATCATATTCGCTCTTTGTTCTTCCGTCTGGACTAGCCCACGTCCATTTTCTATTTTGTTTCTTCTTAAAAAAGGTGTTCATTGCATACAGTTTGTGTTGCAGTAGAAAGTTGGAAAGCATTTCGTCTCTTTCGTTTCTTATTCCGATTCCAAAATCTCCGATTGCCACTTCTTGTTCGTCCTTTTTCCTTCCGAGTTTCCCGTTAAAATCTTCCATTATCAGATTGTAATGAGCCGATTCCTCCTTTTTTGCTCTTTCGATTTCATCATAGAAGACTTCAAAATTTCATCTTTGTAGTCGCTGGTGGGGGCGTATACCTGAATTATTTTCAGATTGTATCTCCTATTTGGTCTTAGATTTATATACATAACTCTTGGGAAAAACTCAATGCTCTGTATATTTTTCTGTAATTTTTGTGTACTAATAAACCTATTCCTCCAGTTGTCGATTCTATTTCCCCTTTAGAGTGGAATATGTTGCCTGATTTTAGTTTGACCTGATCTTCACCTCTTCTTTTGATTTCGATAATTTCTATAATATCCCATTTCATATGTTTGAGTTCTTCCTCCAGTTCCATCATTTTTTCATCCTTAGATAAGGTTCTTATATTAAACGTAATTATGTGCAGCGTTCGTCATTCTTGGTAGCCTCCTACAACCTGGGGATTCTTCGCGCCCTCTGCCCTCTGTTCGTGAGTCCTACCGCTATCTTGGTTTAGAACTAGTGAGCTGCCGTGGTCTGAGGGCCGTTTTCTTGAATGTCTGTTCATGCTGAGGGGGTTTTGGCATTTAAATACCCAGCTTTCCAGGCGGGTTGGTGAGTTGGTTTGGGAAATTGGTAGGATAGTAGGTATTGGGTAGGAATGGGCTTAAGACATGATTTCTCTCCACAGGAGTTGAGAAAGAATCAAGGCTCGCGTAGGGCAGGGTCGCATCCCTGAAGTAAGTCTATCCTCCACTGGGATTGTGGAAGAGTACCTACCTGCTACCCTAAAAATCAAAAAAGTCCAAATCAAATAAAAACAATCATCTTAAAACTATTTAATTACTATAATGTGCCTTCATAACACTACATCTATTCAATATTGTTATCATATTTATGTTTTTAAATCATAAAATGTCTTGAAAACTACCAATTATTAAGATATTTTTCATTATCATTGTTGAATACCTTGGGCATTGTGAAATTATCACATTACATTTATTCTTTTAATTGTGATTTCCCTTGGGTTTCTTAAAATCATAAAGATATGCATATATAAAGTATTTATGTGTACATTGAATTATTACCCTGTACTATTTTTATTTCCTATTACGTCTACTAGGACGCTACTGTAGAGGATGTCATTAAGAATATAGTTTGTCTCATCAATTTTCGAAAATTGACAGACTATCTAAACACACAAAGACACTCGTAAGGTAACCGTTTTAATAATAATGAAGCAGACAGCATTTTATATGGTAATAAGAGCAGTAACTTCAGCATATAAATAAATTAGCGGGCAAATAGTTATATAAATAATCCATTTAATACCAGCTCTCAACATCCTTGATTTGTTGTTCTCAGACACGATATCGGCTCCTTCTGTTTTATACTTTATGCGTGAGGAGCTTCTTATTAAGCGCTATTTTATGCCCAGTGCTCGTTTTGTTGCTAACTTAATGCGCAATCTGCTTTCTCTTGTTAATCAACAATAAATGATACAACATGATGAATAATTAACGCCTTGGTTAACAAGACGATGAAAAATTAATTTTAAATTGCGTTTATGTTAAGTCAACCAGTAGTAAAATCTTTAAGTAATGAATAGGCGTTGAAAATAAATATAAATAAATACCGTAAAGACAAAATAGTTCTTTTGTTAAGTGTTATCATCATCTTTAATATTGTTAATTAAAAATTATTCATACCAATTTGTTGCGTGAGTAAAACGAAAAATAACAGAACAAAAAAATAAGAGATGGGAAAATAACTGTAATAAAATAAACCGATATTTAGTTCGAAAAAAAAACAACAAAAGTTGGAAACTACGAAACTCTCGACAAAATAAACAACGGGATATAAATTTGCCAATTACTTTTAGGCAATGGCAGAGTTTTATTTGAAAAAGTTTTGATACAAAAAAGAGCAATAAAAATAACGGGATAATAATAATTATCCTGTGTAAAAGCTGAGAGATGCAACACTTGCAGAACGGTACTCGCGAAACATCACCCACGGGCTAACAAATCAAAATGTAAATGAAGAAGGCCAGACAGATATAGGCTTCTACTGGACCAGAATAAAGGAAGAGGTTGAAGCAGTAGCGAAAGATGAAATAGAAACAGACATGTGTCCGTAAAAATCATTGGTTTGACGATAAATGCAAAAATGCAACGAAAGAAAAAAATGAAGCCAACAGACATATGCTTACCCTACGAACTAGAACAACTGCAGATAATTAACAGATAAAGAGAAGAAAAGAAAAGAGGATACACCAAAAACGAAACCTCCTAAATACGGAACTTTAATATATAGAAAACCTTAACAGAGAGAAAGAATTCAAAGCATTATATAAGAAAGTTAACATCAACAAAAAAGAATTCAAGACAATGCTTAAGTCAGAATAGTGACATATTAACAACAAGGAATGATATAATGAATAGATGGGTGGAATATTTTAACCAGGCACTTAATATGGAGGAAAAAGAGGAAGAAGAAAACCTGGAAGACGAAAGAGATGAGGTAAAGGGAGCAGACGAGAGGGAAAAGGAACCACCAACGATTCTTGAAATTAAAGATGTAGTTAAAAAACTAGCCAGGAACTAATCACTCGGAATAGATAATCTCCTAGCTGAACCATATAAAGCAGGTAGCTATGATACTATTATGGTATTACAGCAGCTTATAAAAGAAATATGGACACAGAAATCCCTCCCCAATGGTTAGAATATTGATATACTTTCCACCATACACAAAAAGGATATATGTTTGAATGTTCGTACCCCAGAGGAATTATGCTTCTATATGTAGAGTAATAAATATTTTCCACAGTAGTATTTCACCGTATGGAACTATATGCAAAACGTGTAGTAGAAAAATACCAGGCTGGTTTCAGAGGTGGTAAATCTAAAATTTATCAGATTGCAACCTTAAAACAAGTTTTGGAAAAAATACTGGAATATGACATTGATACTCATCACATATTTATAGACTACAAAGCAGTCTACGACTCTGTGAATAGAAGAGAAATGTTCAAAGCAATGAAAGAGCTAGGAATACCAAATCAGTTGGTAAATTTAACAAAACTAACTCTTGAAAAAGTTGAATGTAGAGTACGATACAAAAAAATAATCAGCTACAAAAATGGGTTAAATAATAAACAACAACAAAACGAAGTATACGAAAACAAGCATGCAATAACAAATCCTATGACCACTCGTTATAGAAAACGACGTCATCCAAGCAGTAAACAAATTTGTATACCTGGGAATGCTCCTTAACATTGAAAATAATACTACCGCAAAGATAAACCTATACTCCGTCGTTCATCTTTACAGATCCGATGGGTCGATTTCCGCATACTGATATAGTTTTTTTAGTGACGTTGCTTTAAGGCAAGCTGTTGCTCTTCGAAGTGCTTTATTTTGGGTCAACTCCACTTTCTTAACGTATCATAGCATATGATAAAGCCGTGTGGCTATCGTTAGAAGGACGTTCGGCTCCATTTAGAGTAGCGGAATTTGCGAAGTAGGTACGTTGTTACGGGATGCTACCTTCAGATTAGTCTTTTGGAAGTTAGCTTTATAACTCCGCTTGTTCCAGTTGGTGTCCGTTTCATCTGATCTTCAGCTTTCTTTTTGTCTCTCTCCATCTTAGGTGGAAAGAGAAAACTTGGGTTTTGATGGAGTTGGGCTTTAGCGAGTTCCTGTCATAGTAAATTATTAGGTCTTTAAATGCTTTCCCAAGCCTGGTTTCGACCCCTTTGGAGGTTCTGTCTTGTACGGCCAAAGCAAGCATACAGGAAGTGCTTGGTAGTTTGAATGATTAGCTGGTCGTTCTTGTAAAAGTTAAACAGCATGGGTGATAGTACCCTGTCTTGCTCTGGACCATGCTTTTGGTTTTGCTAGCGGCTTTTTTCCCTCAAAGGAGACATAGAATCTCTTGTTTCCAAGCAATGGTTTTACGACGCTTGTGAATTTTTTATTTCTTGTTACTTCTTTAACCTTTTCAAGGAGTATTGTATGATTGATAGTGTGATACCCTGCGGTTAGGTCTAGGAACGTAATACCTATAATTAGTTAAGATTAAGGAATATATTTATATGTTATGTGAACATTTTCATGGGAAACAAATTGTGGGAAACATTGGAAAAAAGAAATATATATAATGGTAAAAGCTATTAAATGATGCCACAGTAAAGATAAAAGCAAGATTTTTTTACAGCTTTACAATAAATAAAGTACTTAAACAAGGATGTTGTCTATTGCCAACTTTTTTAAAATTTACATGAAACAAGCCCCCAACACAAAGAAAAAACGAGCAATGAAATGGGGATACCCCTTAATAAAAATAGCATTCTATACACACTTTGTTTTGACGACGACTAGATAGTATTAATGCAGGACCACAATGACCTCCAATATATGACAATAAAATTAGTAGAAGAAAATTAGTAGAAGAGTCTGTAATTCATCATAATGAAGACAAAACATTATAATGGAAACGAAGACAAAACGTTATATTGGTAGATAAAAAAAAATTGAATGTTGTATATAATTTAGAACCTATGCCTTCCTCCTCATTTCTTGAGCCTTTTTCAGTATGTGGTG
Source organism: Diabrotica balteata (assembly GCA_918026665.1). Classification (NCBI taxonomy): domain Eukaryota; kingdom Metazoa; phylum Arthropoda; class Insecta; order Coleoptera; family Chrysomelidae; genus Diabrotica; species Diabrotica balteata. Next base: position 6,283,793 of record OU898278.1, on the reverse strand, counting down.
ACACTCTAAATATTAGTATTTTGTTGTCTCCATTAGCTGCGATCCTGTGCCATATGGACAGTTTCATGTAGGAATTTTCCCACCAGAGTCTTTCCATCGTGTTGGAAAACTTCTTCTTGGTCTTTTACCTTCTGCCTTTTCTTTTACTACAGATAATTCCATGGTCCTCATTATTTGGTCTATGTGGCCGAAGTGATTTATGTACGTTTTTGTATGAAGCTCTTGCAGAATTGACAGGTTGGTTCTGTTCCTTCTATAAACACACATTTCGAAGGCTTTGATCTTACTCATATAGATTTTTTTGCTAGTCCATGTTTTAGCTGCATATGTAGCAATGAGAAAAATAAGGGCATTGACCAACCTGAGCTTAATATTTTTTGTTATTTTTCGGTCTTTCCATTGTTGGTTATCAGCTAGCCTACAGATAACTTAAGACGGAACACTGACAAGGCCATCAAAGAAAAAAATACGCATGGCAGACTACGCTGAAGTAGTATCCTTTCTGACTATAATATTTCAAAAGAAAATAAAAAAATGCTACAATTCCATTATCAAGAGTGTATATACTTACAGTCTTTTCAGATAAAACTATCAATCTTAGATAACTTTTGAACTTCTAATTTTTAGGAAAAGCGCAATAGTTATAGTTATATATTAAAATAATAGTTGGGCTAGTTTTATATTATTATTTATATTTCTTGGAGCGTGACTAAAAGTCACGTTATTATAAATTTCTGAAATCAGTACAAAAAAGAAAATTAAAATATCAAATAAAAAAAGTAGAAGTAATTTAAAAATAATTAAGAGATGAATTGGGGTGAGAGAGTCTTCACATATTAATTGACGTGTTTTTGCGCTTTTTCTAGAAATTAGAAGTCTAAAAGTTATTTAAGGTGAATAGTCTTATCTGAAAGCACTGTATAATATATGGAAGTATAAGATCTAGGACAAGTTGGAGGAAAGGCATAGATAAGGAAATGGAGTCATACTGTGGAGTAAAACTTAGTATGAGAAACGGAAGAAAAAAATATGGAATTATTTACTATGACAATAAAATTCCATGATATTTTACATAGAGTGACTCGTCTTCCACAAGAAATATAAAGCCTTATCTCTCTTAACCTTATTAAAAATATGTAAACTTTCTTACGGTTTATTCATGTCCTTATTTTGTTTCTAATTTATATTTTAATTAAACTTTTATAATAAATAGAAATATACAAAGATTACATGATTTATGTCTCTTTCACGTATTTGCTTTGACTCGTCCGGAATATATCGATTGAACGTGATTATAATGAATACTGTATCATTACTTTTATTTAAATCGTCAACCAGAAAGCTCATAGATATATAATAGCTGATAACGGATATATATCCCCTATTTCATTTATAGATATTAGGTATTTAAATATTTCAGTTGGTACCTCTTAGCACGCAACATAATGGTCTTCATTAAAAGGACTAAAATATTGGTTAGATTGTAATCGTTGTTCTAGGAGAAAGGGAGCGTTTTTAAATTTTAAACGACTTTTACATCAATGTTTTATTGAGGTTATGAAACCATGGCTTCTTGTGTTTAATGACAGTGAAGTTGACATTTTTATTATGCGTAATAGTGGTATAGTGTTTTTCATAAAGAAATTTTCAGTGGCGTAGAATTTCCCTTTCACTATTACATACTGTATTTGCAACCTGCAATAAATTACAAAAAGTTAATAGTTTCTAGTTAATAGTTAATTATTAAAAGTTAATAGTTAATAGTAAGACGGGCTTAAACTTTTATCATTGTAACACTAGGATACCCTCAAGAAGATGGTTTTACACAGAATCTAATCGACATTTTATAAAGACAATTGATCGGCCGAGAGCAAATCATGCTCTTACGCCATCTTATATGAATGGAATCGGCTTATCAAATACTCCCAATTGTACTTGCGGCAAAATAGGCGATCTAACACATATTATATTAGAATGTGATTTACAAATGAATAATATAAACGAACTTTATAAGGAATTAATAAATTCTAAGTGTTGTTTTCCAATAAACCTTAATATTTTACTATTTTCAAATACTATGGAAATTCTTCATTGCATTTACAAACATGTTAAAATATGTAAATACAAGTTGTAAATATTATATAGTCATAATCCGTTAATATGGTTAAAAAAAAAACAAAAAAAACAAAAAAAAAAACGTATACCACAAATTAATAAAAAAAAAGAATTAAGAAAATAGAAATAGAACAAAAACAAAAGATAAATACAAAAAAATAACAAAAAAAAAGAAAAAACAATACAAAAAACAAAAAAAAAACCAAAACAAAAAAAAAAAAACAAAGAAAAAGAGAAACCAAAACAAAAAAAAACAAGAAAACAAAAGAATAAAAAAACAAAATAAAAATATATCAAAACAAAATTTATGTATCTATAAAAATATTAGGTATATGTAGTAATAACATTGATAACTGATAAGAAAATTTTGACTATGAATCTGCAATCTATAATAATTAAAATTCAGTCGATTTTAACAATCAACACAAACAAGTCTGGCTAATTGGCTCTGCCAAAGCCATTTTTCAGAAAAAAAAATAGTTTCTGGTCTTAAAAATAATATTGATCGTAAGCAGTGGTTCTCAGACTCATAGTGCATGGGATCTACCACATAAACTGCAAGTTTACTCCACAATTATGAATTTTTGACACAAATGGCATTTCATAGGTTAATTAAGTTATATCGGTGATTTTTTGTGTTTTCTGCGTTATTTTAATTTTTTATATTTTGAGTCTGCGTTTATATAAAAAACAGTTGTTTTTAGAACTCTTTAGCGACGTATTAGCATAATATAATATCTTTGGATTACCTTCGAAGGCCGACATGACCAACCGAAAAAGAAGATATATTTGGTAACTTTCTAGTGACTTTCTTGGGTGTAAATCTGTCTCTTTAGTTTACTCCCCCTGGTTTAAAAACAAAGCATAGTAAAAAAAAACAATTTTGAAAATCAAAAACTTTATTGCACATTTCTGGTTGATAAAAAGTTGTAACTACAGAGAGTTGTAATTAAAGTCATGCTTTTCATATTAATTTTATTTGGATGTTGATGCATGGCAATCACAGCACTGCATATCATCCACAAGTATTTCATATGCTGGTACGTAATTACCGAGGGCCAAACGCAAGCATGAAGAGAGATGCTCGTCAGTTAGCTGATTACGATATTTTTATTTCACTATCTTCATTTGGGAAAATGCAGACTCACACAAGTATGTTTATTTAGAGAATGCTGTGAGCTACAGTCCAAATCGGCTGCCAGTTGTATTAACTCTATGTAGCATCATCTGTAAATCTTCGATGTTATCGGCCAGAAAATTACTTATTGGTACGCCATTAATCTTGATGCCCTCATTGTACTCTTCTAGTGCCTCTAGAAATATTTGTTCCGTGTACAGGTTGAAAAGCAGTGGCGAAAGAATACAGCCCTGTATTACCCCTCTAGAAATGGTTATGTTTTCACTCACCATATGTCCATTCTTCATGTGGGCTGTTTGATTCCAATATAGATTTTTTATAATCTGGATGTCCTTAGTGTCAAGTCCTGAAAGACGTAATAGTTCTATGAGTTTGTCATGTTGGATAGTATCGAATGCTTTCTCATAGTCGATAAAACAGACGTAAACATCTTTCTGTTGATCCAGGCATTTTTGAATCAAAACTTGTATTGCAAAGAGGGGGTCTCGAGTTCCAAAACCGCATCTAAAACCGAAATTTATGGTCATCAGTAAAAAAAAATTTCAACATATCGACCTGCATATTGAAGACGAACGTATTGAAAGAGTACACCGATTTAAATATCTGGGATATACAGTAAATGACAAGTGGGACCCAGAAGTAGAGATTAAGATCCGAATTGAAATACCAAGATCCAAATTCATCAAAATGAGAAAGCTCTTAAGCAACCGCAACCTAAGCATTAACCTCCGATGGCGCGCCACGAAATGCTACGTACTCTCTACGCTACTTTACGGCGTAGAAGGGTGGACATTAACAGCAGCAACTATAAAGAAGTTAGCGGCTCTAGAAATGTGGCTGTATCGACGCATACTGAGAATACCTTGGACAGACAGAGTGACCAACACAGAGGTATTAAGACGAATGGGTAAAGAGGTGGAATTGTTAACAACTGTTAAAAGGAGGAAAGCGTCATACCTGGGTCATGTATTCCGTAATGATAAGTACAGTCTGCTACAGCTTATCGTGGAAGGCATGATTGAAGGTAGAAGAGGTTTGGGCAGAAAGAAGAAATCCTGCCTGAGAAACTTGAGAGAATGGTTTCAAATACCAGAAGCTGCGAACATAATTCATGCGGCACAAAACAGAGAAACCTATCGTATGATGGTCGCCAACTTTCGGTAGAAGACGGCACATAAAGAAGAAGAATGTGAGCTACAGAGCTACTTGTCTCAAAGACGGGGATATTTCTCAGACGATATGAAAAACCATCATTTCGTATTGGTCGCTCTGGATTTAAAGTATATATCCCGAAATTATTTTCAGTACCTCATTTTGTACTCAATACCCCGAATTCTCAACCACATATATGTAGAGGGCAACATCCCGGAAGAATGGCTTAAATCGATATTTTTACCTCTACCAAGAAAACAACAATCCCAAATCATGTAATGACTATAGATTGATAAGCCTAATGTGCCACCCTTTAAAGATTCTTTTGAAAATTGTTCAAAACCGAATTTATAAGAAATGTGAGGAACAGATAGATTAAACTCAGTTTGGCTTCAGAGGAGGCATGGGTACAAGAGAGGCATTATTTGCGTTGACGGTACTCTTGCAAAAATGTCGGAAATATAACAAGAGTGCATATGTACGCTTCATAGACTTTAGGAAGGCCTTTGACCGAGTGCAGCATATGAAGTTAATAGATGAATTAAAAAACATCAACTTAGACAAAAAAGACATTGAATTTATTAAGGCTATATACTGGAACCAGAAAGCAGTAGTAAGGGTGAACGTATATAAACAAATAATATACCGATTGCGAGAGGGGTTAGGCAAGGATGCGTCTTGTCTCCGACGCTTTTCAACGTGTACTCACAGATCATATTCAGAAAAGCCTTATGGGAAAGAAAAGAGGGAATAAGAATTGGTGGAGAAATCATAAACAACATGAGATTTGCAGATGACACGGTAATTATGGCTGAGAGTATAGAAGATCTACAAACTTTACTAGATGCAATAAATAGTGAATGCATTCAAATGGGACTTGACTTTCAAATTTATGATAGTATCAAGGAGTCCAATAAATAATGAACAACTAACTCTTGGTGGACAGCAAATAGAGAGAGTGACAAAATATAAATATCTGGGAGCTTACATCAACACAGAATTAGATCCAGACCAAGAGATCCGGATACGAATAGAAATGGCAAGGGCAGCGTTCTTAAAATTCAAACAATTGTTCTGTGACAAAAATGTTACGTCTGGTCGCAATTATTTTACGGGGTAGAAACATGGACACTAAAAGCGCAAATAGTTAACAAGATTGAAGCCTTTGAACTTTGGATATACCGGAGAATGTTGAGAATCCCATGGACTGCCAGGGTCACCAATGAGGAAGTGCTGAGAAGAATGGGTCGAGTCAAAAAATTGTTGAGAACGATAAAAGTACGCAAGACTGCATACCTTGGACACATACTAAGAAATAATAAATATAGTCTTCTGCAGGTCATCATGCAGGGTAGAGTCGATGGCAAAAAGGGAATAGGTAGAAAGAGGAAGTCATGGCTGCGAAATATTCGAGACTGGACAAACATGACTGTAGACGAATTATTCCACGTTGCAAAAGACAGAGAAGCTTTTAAAAATGTGGTCGCGAACCTCCGTTAATGGGGACGGCATAGGAAGAAGAAGACCTCATTTTGGACGGAAATGATCTCCATATTGAACGAAACGAATATTTCAGTGGTTATTTTTTCCACGTCTTAATAAGAAAATGGATTAGACATGAATGTTACAATATCCTCAGTTTTTTAAAATCAGCGAAGCGTCTTTCAAACTTGCTATGAAGTGCTTGCAGCTCCGTCTCGTATTAAACATAATTCAAATGAGCCCTTTTTTCAACGATGGAAAGTTGTTCAAATCCTTTCTGCTAATTTGCTTAATCAATAATTTCAATTTGTTGACAAAAGAATGTATTGCGCTGATCATTTCGATAATTGTTTTATTTTTACCTTGCTGTTCAAAATTAAGGAGGTTCAAATGATTTGTTAAATCTGTTAGTAAATCCAGATCACTGAGCCATTTTTCGTTTTGAAGTAGATGAGTGTCATCACCTCGTTCTTCCAACAAAGAAATTATTTCGGTAAGAAGTTCCTGGAACCTATATAAAAATTTTCCACGGCCTAACCACCTCACATCCGTATGTCGAAGTAAATCTGTGTGTTCCGCCAAAGTCGTGCGTTTGTTTACAGTTGGGAATTTGCTGAACGAATTTGCTGAATCGGCATTATCTCAACATTCGGGTGAAGAGATAGAATCATAATGATTTCGATCATGCACGTGTGGTAAGTGAGAACAGTCCCCGTATCCTTTGAGCACCGCTGATCTTAAGTGTCCAGTGTTGCAAACAAATACAAACTTACAAACAAATTAAACAGTTTTTCAGTAGCCAATTTTTAGAGATTACCTTCTTCACTTCGCAATCTTTGTTTTTTATCAGTAGTCTTGATTTTTTGGTAATTAATTAAACTTGTCCTATGACAATATTTAGAACACAACACAATCGTGAAGATCAGGTTGAGCAAACATATATCTTATGTCAACTTAATAAAGTCAGGTTTGTGGTCGCTGATGTTTATATACCTCCACATTTACCTAGCGAAGTATACAACTGGCATTGCCAAACTGTAGAAAATGTTGTTCTGCAATACATGGAAGAATGTCCATGAGCACTGTTCTGCAGGTCATCCAGCTGTGAATCTTGCTTAAGTCTTAATCGTAATGTATTTTTAGATTTAGTTTTTTTCTAATGTTATTCTTCTTCTGTTTTCGATGTATTAAACCACTTTCTCAGATTTTGAAGCCAAGATATTCTTCTTCTCCCTAGTCCTCTCTTTCCAAATACCTTGCCCTGAAGAATGAATTGCAACAAGCCGTATCTCTGTTCATTCCTCATAACATGGCCAAGATATTCTAGTTTGCGCTCTTTGATGGTGTTAATAATCTCGCATTCCTTGCCTATTCTACGTAGGACCTCAACATTGGTCACACGATCCAGCCATGAAATTCTTAAGATACGTCTGTAACACCACATCTCGAATGCCTCAAGTTTTCTTAAGGAAGCTTCGGAAAGTGTCCAGGCCTATACTCCGTATAATAAGGTAGAAAATACATAGCATCTAATAAGAGAGATTTTGGTAGCAAGTGGTAAATCATGACTTCTGAAAAGAGACGTCATCATTATGAACGCATTATGGATCTAATGTTAAGGAGCTAAATGTCTGAAAAGCAAGTAAAAAGCAAGTGACCCCCTTGTAGATCCTAGCATCCATCATGTGGGTTATGAATGTTGCTTAAACCTCGATGTGAAAGAAACAAATAAAACTAAGTTAGCTTATAATGAGTTGTTTTATGATTTTCAATATTTCGATTACATAGTGCTTAACAACTTACTTACTTCCATGGACTTGTAGGTATATATGGTTAATGATATTGATGTTGCTACAAAATTATTCTATGAATTAGGCTCTATAGGAATTGCTTACTTTGTACCATTGAAGAAATATAGAACTAAATATTTTCCCAAATGGTTCCCTGCTGATCTTAGAAGACTGACTCTGGAGAAAAAATATGCTCACTATATTTATGTTAATAATCGTTCCACCAACTGCCACCAACGTAATGTAAAATACAGTGCTTATAACTTTAGCGGGCTTGCCTCATTTTGGTCTGTTGATCTTTACAGATTCCACAGTCGCATTTTAAACCAGTCGGTGTATTTTGGTTTCGGTGGATACTAGTCTGGAGTTTCCACGGGAACGCTACTGAGAAAACCTTTCCTAGATTTCAGCCGCAGGTCGTCGTGTGAGTACTCGTCCGCACCGAACATTACATATCTGTCGTCAAATAAATGCCTGAAGTGCTCGCTATACTCAGTGGTTCATCTTTGCAGGTGCAATTGGTCGATTCCCGCACACTCATATAGTTTTTCTAGTGGCGTTGCTTTAAGGCATCCTGCTGCTATTAGGAATGTTTCATTTAGGGTAATATCCACATTTTTTAGCGTGTGCTGATCTACCCCAGCCAGTGTGTGCATACTCGTCCATGATGAAACTGAGGGCCTTTGCTGTGGTTGGGAGGACGTTTAGCTGGGCGCCCGATTTAGGCTCCAGTTTTAATAATTCGTTGGCCGTTCTTGTAAACGTTGGTGAAACAACATGGTGATAGTAACCCACTTGTACTTCTGGTTCCGCCGGCGGCTTTTCTTCGTATTCAGGAGAATATGAAGAATATCTTAAAAGCAAGTGAAAAGCAAGTGACTTCCTTGTAGATCTTAGCATCCATCATGTGGGTTATAAATATTGCTTAAGACTCGATGTGAAAGAAACAAATAAAACTAAGTTGGCTTATAATAAGTTGTTTTATGAGATTTTCAATATGGCGATTACATAGCGCTTAACAACTTACCTGCTTCCATGGACTTGTAGGTATGTATGGTTAATGATATTGATGTTGCTATAAAATTATACTATGTAGTACTCTATAAAAATTGCTTACTTTGTGCCATTGAAAAAATAAAAAATTTTCCCAAGTGGTTCCCTGCTGATCTTAGATTACTGACTCTGGAGAAAAAATATACTCACTATATATTTATGTTAATAATCGTTCTGATGATGACTATATTAGATTTTTCCACCTAAAAGCTGAATGTAAACAACTGTCTGAAATTTGCTTCAGCAACTATATTAAAGGTATAGATACAGTGGCCTAACAAATTATCCAAAATCATTTTGGAAGCACATCAATGATAAGCGATCTAGTCATAACCTATCTAAATCCTTATTTTATCAAATCCAATCTGCAACAAATGGTCAAGACATAGCTAATTTATTTATGAACTTCCAAACTGTATATTTACCAAATAACAACAACCTTTACGTACCTATCCATCCATTAAATAGCAACTTTAGTACAAATATTTGTCCTTCTAAGATTACCATGAATGATATTTTTAATGGTATAAACAAGCTGTAACGTTATAAACGTCACATCTTTATTTATTTATATATAAATAATTATTTTATTTTAATTTCTTTATTAATTTATTAATTCCTTTACCCCCAGTTTCGGTTTTACTATTTTTTCTTCAAAAGGTAGTTGGCGCCCTCTGTCTTTTTTTTCTTTCTCTTTCTGCCCCGTAAAATTAATATTTGCCTTCTCTCTTTCTGTCTGGTAAACTACATATTCTGTTCTATGTTGACAGAAGAACTTATTCCGTCATAGGCATACTTCCTATGTCATTTGTGCAAACTTTATTTTAGTCTTCCTACTTTCTTTCAATCGCCTTTTCTAACGCAGTGAGAATATAATTTGTAGCCTTTTTCCGAAATTTATAAAAGAAGGCGAACATTATTATAAGCTTCATTTTATGATCTGCAGAATTCTCTTGGGGTGAGTACTTTCATTGTAATCAATATTCTATAATTCTGACAGCATTTTCAATATTTATAACCTCACTTCTTTTAAACCACGTTTTTAATTTTGTGCAGTAGGAATCTTAAAAAAATTTAACTAAGTTCAATAGTAATTATAATTCATTTTATCGCTGCCATCTGCTATTTGTTTCATTGTAATTTTGTAAAATGACCCCTTTTGATGGTCTCATAACACTGACTGTTGGTTTTATGTAATATTTACTGGAGAATATATAGAATAATATGCTCTGGAGGATCTAACTGCAGCTGTAGGAAGACCTAATTACCTAATTGGGAGGCCACAGATAATTGGTAGCAAGCAGCTCATCGATGCCATGATGCCATAAGTATGATCCAAATTTTATTTACTGCAAAGCGTTGGCAGGGTTGATTTTTGCTACTTAAATATTGTATTTTTTATTTTAAATAAATATGTCTAGTTAAATAATTGTTTTATTTGCTATCAGCTAAGGGTTCATGTTTTAATTCATAGTTTAAGACAAGACGAATTCACACTTGAGATACTGAGCTAGGAGAAGCATAGACGATGAGCTTCCAAGGTTGATTGGGATATTATTTTTATAATAGTATTTCAATTCTCTTTGAAGGCTTCTCAGCCTTATCGTTACACATTGGCGCCCAACGTGGGTCACAAACACACTATTAAAAATCTGCAATCCCTAAGCTGTTCCACTGTCTTATAGCAAAGCAACTTTCTTGGTTATGTAAAGACTTAATCTCAATCACAACATGGATTTTATAGCAAAAAATCCACTGCAACAAACTTGGTTTGCTATCAATCTGAAATATTATCTCAAATGGAAGACCGTAAACAGGTAGATGCAATATACACAGATTTTTCCAAAGCATTTGATCGTGTAGATCACCAAATACTTTTGGGCAAATTAATTAATGTAGGCTTTTATGTCAGGTTTGTTGAATGAATTAAAAACTCTACATCTGGTAGAAGTCAAAGAGTCAAGATAAGTTGTCATCTGTCTGACAGTATATCAGTAACATCGAGGCCACACTTCTTCACTTCTTTTTAATATCGTTGTTAACGGCATCAGTTCTTGTTTCTTAAATAGCAAATGTCTAATGTTGGCAGATGACTTAAAAGTTTGAAAAGTTATAGAAAGCTTAAGAGATCAAGCCTTGTTACAAGATGACTTAGACCAATTACAAAATTGGTGCAATTAAAACAGACTTCACTTAAATGTAAAAAAATGTCGTTTTATAAGTTTTTCTTGTGAAGTCAATAGAATTGGAACGAGCTATACTATTAATAATCAGCCATTGAGTTATCTTATACACATCTCTTGCTTTGCGATATGTATATTGGGATTGTTGAATTTTGTTCTTGTCATATTTTGTTTATTTTTTTTAGTGTGTAAGATTTTTAGTCTGATTTTTTAATTTTTTTAATATTGATTTTATATTACAAGTTGAAGTTTAGAATCCCAACTGTGATATTGTATATTGTAATTTAAACTGTTAATGGGGTTATACCGTGTATTTAAATAAATAAATAAATAAACAATCTAGTCCGCCGTGCATATTTGTAGTTAGCATTTTTAAATTGTTTTTTATTATACCTATATATATAGATATATTTATAACGCTCAACTTTTATATTTTATCGATTCTATCGTAACGCTGTAACAGCAGTTGGTGGTCATTTGACTAAATCCCGTAATAAAAGGGCATTTTCGAATCATTACTAACCTCAGCTGTGACATCTACTGAATTTAGATAAGGAATTAGGACGCCGGCTAAAAAAATTCACCCTCCCGCTTGCGGATCTCCTGACGAGGGTTAAAAAATGCACACGATCAACTAGCAAGTGGGAGACTCCTCTGGTCTTTGCTCTGATGTCTTTCTTTCCTTGGATTCACTGACTAAATTGATTGATCAATACCGGACGAACTGATGGCTGTATTTAGTAGATTAAACATGGTTTATTTCTATACAGGTTGTCTAATGATTACTGGATTTTTATATTTTATTTTTAATGTTTTAAGAGTGCTATATTTCAGGGGATTACATATTCTTTATTGATTAAAAAAGAAGCCTACCATTACAGAACATATTCTGTAATGCAATGACCCATCTAAGAATTGCAGAACCAGTTTCCAATTAAATGAGAATTTAAAGGGGAAATAGAAAATAGAAATAAATAGAAAAATAATTCATCATCATCAACAACTCAACATCACTGTGTGGGTGATATGATGCATTATAAGAGTTGTAGCTTCTTTGCTGTAGAAGTAGAGTGGGGCGCCTTCAGACATAAAAATTTAAACTAATATCATATCACCCTAAATACCTCACCAAATAGAGAAAGAAAATATTCATAAAATACACTGTTCACCCAACTTTGACTGTATTTATGCTTTTAATACTAAACCCGATACTTCTTGTAAAAAAAAACAAAACTACTTTTTTAAAAACGTCTGAAGATGCCCGACTTGGGGACATTCTCAAACGGGGAATGGGGCAGCTTCAGACACAATTGGAAAAATGACAACCTCATATAAATGTGTTAGAAATTATTTATAAAAATATTTAAAACTATATTATGATACTTAATCAAACCCCTAATGCACATTGAAGTTTTCCAATGAAACTGAAAAAGACAATAATGATTTCTGTCGCTTTGTACCCTGCTCAGGAGTTGGCAAAAGGGCTAGAATTTCTGATAAAGAAGCACTAGAGATATCTGGTACAATAGAGTAGAAAAATTTACAATTGACTTTAGATGACATTCTCAAAAATGAAATTTTAACATCCCCATCATCACATTTACCAATGATTCTCCCATTTTTTTGTTTTACAGTCCCAAATTTAACCAGCACAAAATCTTCAATTTTCATTTCACTCCTGTCAAAATTTTACTGTGGCTCTTCTAATACTATATCGTTAGAGTTTTTGCCATTTTTATCATTAGTTGTCTTCTCACTTTTTCTCATTTTCAAAAAGTAGTTTTCTTTTCGTAGATATCGTACGTTCAGCATTAGAGTTGGTGGTTTTCTTTGTTTTTATATTGATACGTTTTTCTGCCAAAAGAAGCTTTTCTGGGGTGTCAGTTATTTTTCTGCTATTCTCCTTTGCTCTTAGTTTCTTGGAGCTAGTATTAAGTTTCGATTTTGGATATCCTCGTATCTCCTCAGGCCGTTGAGAGGGCCTAGGCGTAGAGTTTTGGCAGCTTGATGTTGATGGAGTATCTATTAGTTACTAAAAGTTTTCGCTTGAAATTTGGGGAGATGAGGGTGATTTTTCAGATTCTAAAGTTGATAGACTTGCAGCTATTTGGCATGTTAGAGGAAGAATTTATAAGAAGTGCGAGGAGCAAATATCGGACAGACAGTTCGGCTTCATTAACGCAGTGGCTACCAGAGAGGCACTTTTCGGAGTACAGGTACTGATTCAAAGATGCAGGGACGTTAACTGCAACGTATACGCGTGCTTGATCGACTATGAAAAGGCATTTGACAGAGTTCAACATCAAAAGATGATAAACATTTTAAAAGAGGCAGACCTGGATGACAAAGACCTCAGAATAATTTCAAAACTCTACTGGAATCAGACCGCATACATGAAAATTAACGGAGAAGAAACAGATCACATAAAAATACTACGTGGAGTTAGACAGGGATGTATCCTATCGCCGTTGATATTTAATATGTACTCAGAGAAAATTTTTAACGAGGCTCTTTACGGAATAGACGAAGGCATCCTTCTAAATGATGAAAGAGTAAACAATGTTAGATATGCCGACGACACCATGGTGATAGCAGATAGTTTAGAGGGACTTCAGAGGCTAATGGACAGAATAAACGAGTACAGTCAACAGTACGGACTAAACATTAATAACCACAAAACGAAACAAATGATTATCAGCAAGGAGAATATAAACGGGGCTCATCTATACATTAATGGGATGCAGATAGAGCGAGTAAAGCAGTATTGTTACCTGGGAACTATTATTAACGAACAGTGGAGCAATTTACAGGAAATAAAGTGCCGCATAGGAAAGGCAAGAACGGTCTTTAACAAAATGAGCGCCATCTTCAAAAGTCACAACATATCCCTTAATACAAAAATGAGACATTTGAGATGCTATGTTTTCTCTGTGTTGTTGTACGGGGCGGAGGCATGGACGCTTACAGACACCACTATTAAAAAACTTGAAGCATTTGAGATGTGGCTTTATAGAAGAATGCTGAGAATATCATGGACAGCAAGGATCACGAACAAGGAAGTTCTATGAAAAATGAAGAAGGAACCAGAGATTGTGTTTACGATCAAACGCATAAAATTGCAATATCTGGGATACGTTATGAGAAATCAGCACCGGTAGAAGGAGAATATCATGGCTGCGTAATTTAAGAACATGGTTTAAGAAAACCTTAACGGAGCTGTTTCGAGCCGCAGCGAACAAGGTAATGATTGCCAATATGATTTCCAACATCCGAAACGGATAGGAACCAGAAGAAGAAGAGGTTCATCAGGAAGGAGTATCGTCTGGAGGATCAGGTCTCTCACTGACCAAATTGGAAGCAAACATATCGTTGTTAAATTTATACGGCCATGTGCTATTCTAGTACATGCGGTCACGTGATAGATTCCAAAACGTTGGCCTGGGTTAGACTTTACCCATGAATCAGTTGCAGTATTATAATGTTTTAAAAGGTTTCATCAATTCCACATCCAGTGGCTGCATCATGTGGGTATAATGGGGTGGAACTGTTGAATGTGCACGTCACTAGCTCTTGCTAGTTCTTTCTAGCTCTAGCTCTAGCTGTTTTGCCTCAATTGACAAGTGACTCTCATCATTGTCGCAAATTATAAGCATTCTTTTTTTTCAGAGGAACCTGAACATTTTATAAAGTGCTGCATCACATGAACGAAATTGGAAGTGGTCATCCAACCTGACTGATAAGCCAAGCCCTAGGTCTCGTTTGGTGCTCCATTTATAATGTAGCTCTTAAAGTGCACTCTCGGAAATACTAGAGCAGAAGGTATTGTATTTCCAGCTACATTTATAAACAAAACTCTAGTAACCAGAGTTCCTCTCTCACTACTTACAACAGCTTCTACTTGTTTTTGGCCTTTTTGTGAAATCACAGAAAAAGTTTATTGGTTAGTTTCAATTTTGTTTTTCAAATCCTGGATAAGTCACAGAGTTCTGGGTATCTTTTGATTAATTTTTCATGATTATTAAAAAAAGCATTCACATTATGTTTGTTAAAGGAAATTGCACGTGTAATACTGCATCCTTCAGCAGCACGGACATATAATCTTAGGTGGCGTTTCATAAAACCGTACAGCCAGTCCTTTCCTGCCATTCTTGGAGCTTCCCAGTTTTTAGAACAGTCAATATTGTTTATTTTGGCCATCTTATGTGCTAGTTTTCGAGTTTTTAGATTGTTAAGTCCATAAAAAATGTTTGAACACTTAATTAAATATGTTTCAAGGCTGTCTTCCTGTTTGTCAGTAAAAACCTTTCTAGTATCGTTTTTTAATTTCATATATCATGTTTGCCATCTGGGTTATAGTTAAGTCAAGTCAAGTCAAGTCAAATTTATTGATCACATGCGACATTATACAAAGTACATGTATGAGACAAGTCAAAAATACAGACATTAATCTTAAATTATATAAATTAATTAAACACGATAAAACATACTTAAAAATTATTTTTAGAATATGGCTCTAGCTCAGAAATGTATTGATGTACACACCTCCGAAAGTTTGGCTGATGTAAATTCATTCGTATATCTATTGGTCATTTATTAAAGAAACTTATGGTTGCATAATATAAACTTATATCTAAACTTTTTAACGTACATACCAACAGTTTGATATTTTAGTCCAAATCTTTTAGCAGCATTTCTTATGTATTCATCATCTAGGATGGCCGCTACACATCCTTTCATAGATTCGGCATCGAAATTTCCTTTTGTTTTTTATTTCCTCCTATTTTTTACCATCTTCAGACAATCTACAACAAAGAGAAACCCTAAATAACTAATAATAAATATATATATATATATATTATATATATATATATATATATATAAATATATATATATATATATATATATATATATATATATATATATATATATATATATATATATATCCGGTTTTTTAGGCGTTACGCCCGTCCGGTAGGGATCTATGGAGGAGTATCACCAAGCCGCAAGCCCTTATCTCTTGCCGTACTGCTCCACCATAGGCCGATCAGATCCCAGCATATCCTAGTCTAAGCCGCAGATTCATCTAGAATTTTAAACTACTGCGTTAGACTTTTTGTTTTTCAGTACACCGAGCTGGGGCTCGACCATCGAGCAATAAGACAAAAGAGGGAATCTAATCCTTATGAAAAGGAGACCAAAAAAGTGGCCTCTGATGGCGGACATATCCGGAAATGCGAATGCGCGAAATTTAAATTTTCCGACACTTATCAACAGTAGCTATATAATATTTTTTAGAATGTGTCTTAGACGAGAAAGTTTTAATTAATTATTAATGATAAGTGTCTAAAATGCGACACAATTGTTAAAAAACTTCAATATAAGTAAGATTTCATGTGACATTTGGGATAAACAATAACATAACCCAACTAAATTTGATGTCAAACAAGGAGAGAGACTCTCTTTCCTTGTTTAAAGTGGCCTCTAAAGATCGCACTTCCTGTCTAACAATATGTTTGCCCCCACTACCTTTACATTCCCTCTATTGTCTTTTTGCTCGATGGGCTCGACCCACATCCACTGAACCATTCGACAGTGAAACGAATGAGAGGCAGCCGCACAGCCCGCTGAGCTATCTGACCGACCTAATAATAAATATATATAACTAAATAACTAAATATATATATATATATATATATATATATATATTATATATATATATATATATATTGTTGTACTTTTGAATGTCCATAAGCAATAAAAAACCGATATACAAATTTTATTACTTAAATAAAAATTAAAATTATTGATATTTCATAAAGACACGGGCATATAAATTTTCAAACATCCTGTATAAGACAAAATATGTATTTTAAGTTGTTCGAAGAATTGTTCATTAGGCCTCAGAGACAAGCCTTTCAAATATTATCGATAAGAAATTTAAATAAGTCGGTTATTGTGGAATGGATTTACCCGGAATAAAAGTGTATATAGAAAGTGTTTAAACAATAGACCGGGATTTGCGGTGGTTTTTCTCCCCGAAAGATTATATCGGTAAAAGTTTATTAACAAAAGACAATGAATTGAGAAACATGTATCGTTTGTAGCTATTAGTAAGAAATATTTGTAAAGCAGATAGATTTAGTTAGAATAATTAAAGAATGTTGTTTTCTGGAATTACCCGAATGACGTTTTATAAGAGAGAGTTGGTTGGTAACGATATACGTCACAGAGGTGGATGATTTTTATTGGTCAATTTTTGAATGCAAGGAGGTGGTGGTTTTGGCTATGAGATAGGAGAGAGGAAAAAAGTTAGTTAGTCAGTTTTCGTAGTCCAAGAAGGAAGGAGCTTTGTGATTTGTGTTTGTTTGAAGTCCCGAAGACGTAATTTACCGGGTGTGTTTATTTGCTGTGTAAAAGCTGACCAGTGTGAGGAACGGGGTACAGAGAGATAGAAAAACCAAAGGGTATAAGAATAATAATATCAGACGAAACCGGAAACATTTGGAGTTATAAACAGGCGCGGAGATTGGCTCAAAAGGAGGCTGCATAGAATAACACCAGTTGTTGGGTTGCAGATACAAGGACAGATAGGAGAAAGGTGTACGTTATCTGGACCACAATAGGAGCAGAAGCAGAGAAAGGTTTTTTTTTCATGGCGTGGTCATAGAATTGCAACGGCAGAGAAAGAAAGGTCAGTCAATTTTCATTAGAGCAGGAGTGTGGTTTTCATTTATTAATTAAATAAATTGAATAAATAATAGAGACAGTTAATTTTGCGATCATTAAAAAAAAATTATAAAGAGAGCTTAGTTATAACACATATTAAAAATCAATGTAAAATAACATTTGGGTCCATGATAGAAAACAACTTCTCATATATTTAAAGTTAGTATATTGCAAATATTACAGGATTTATTGTTATATAAAATTTCATTAAAATAAAGGACATCTCACATATAGTTTAGTTGAAATTCTATGTATTTTATTCAGGTCATATTACCTATCCCAATTAGGAAGCCAATTGGAAAATATTTTGAATCCACGATCAAAGGTAAATAGTACAAGTTAAATAGCCTGAGACTGTAATTAATTAATGCTGATTTATTGTGATTAATTGGAGATTAGATCATTTAATAAATATAGACAGGATTTTTTCTAAATAAGCAATATAATACAATTTAAATAGCATAAGAATATATATATATATATATATTATATATATATATATATATATATTATATATATATATATATATATATATATATATATATATATATAACTTTTAGGCACGTTATTTCAAAAAAGGTGTCTCTATTTTCCATTGCATTTATCTGATAATGTCCCATACCCCTGTCTATATGATCATTCGTAGGTAAGTTCATAAGATATAGTCCGTTTTTAGTTTATTATCAGTAATTAGCGGTTTTTTCTAATAAAGTTTTAAATTTGATTTAATTAAATAGCTATAATTATATTAATACATTTAAAGCTTATTTTTTAAACCAAAATTTAATTCTACTTTCGATTTCAATTAATTATACTCTCAGTGCGTCTCCGACTTGTCCACGCGGATTCAATCAGGCTTTGAACTTGCGTAGGTAGAATTAATTTCGCTAATTGCACGTACACGAAGGACAGAGAGACGTCCGACTTCCGAGACACGAAAACAAGACAAACAAACAAATATAAAAAGAAAGAAAAAGAAGTAAACTATAGTGCGGATGCTGTTTGCCGTTGAATAGAAATCGGACAAACCCTGGAACTGGAAATCCGATCTTCTAATAAAGCGATTGCACATTCTTTTATGCCTTTTTCTCTATGGCAGCGTTTCAGAGAAGAGCCGCCGACAGCATTTTGTTTCGCGAATTATTGTTGGCCACACTGCCGTGTCCTTTCCTTCTCATTTATTTTTGATGATCGCCAATGCAATCGGCGCTCGCAACAAAAAACACCTTCTTCAGTTAACAACGTCTTATAATATTGCAATAACATACGTTAGAACTGTTAATAAGATACACTGCTTTAAAAAGTTAAGAAAACACTTTTTAGTCCAATACAATTCTTCCGTTAAAACTTCTTGTATTAGGTCTTAGACCTGTGTTTGTTCGATCTTAAAGCCATAGCTGTATTTTTGACACTATATTCCAGCTATTATGCATCTTCCAAATACGTTATTCTTAAGGCCGATCCTCGCGATTCTGGCCATAGGTAAATTCCAATGTAAAAGTTTATATCAAATAGCGCAAAAACTATGGCAGATATTGAGATGATTCTTTTTTTATATGGAAGGTCTAAAAAAGTTCTAGTGCACTATTTGGTTGTAAATTAATAAATTGTTTAAACAATATTTTTTTTTCAAATATTTTTGGTTAAAATAAACGTAAAAATTTTTTTTTTGAAATAGGGCACTACAGAATTTGACCCACTTTCCGAATCTGTTTTTATTTTTAACATAAAGTGTAACACAAAGCAGCTATTTGATATAAACTTTTAAAAAATTTCAAATTTCTGCTAAATGCAATTTTCTCTCCGTCAGCACAGGGTGTCCTTGTCGGTAGCTTCAGGATTCTCGCCAGGTAGGTAAAACCCTCGGAGGAGGATAAATAAAGTTGAATAACATTATTAGGGCTTATTCCGACTTTTGACAAACCAGTGTGTTTATTGTATTTAAAATAGGAAATTTTATATAAATAAGCAGTAAGTATAACTGTATAATAAGCAGTAAGTATAATTTACCTATAATTTTATTAAATTTTTATATGTATAGAAATATTTTCTGTTGATTTTCCATTTTCCTTCTAAATATTTATACTGCTTTTATAATAATACAATTGTTTCAGTATTTGCTTATATAATAATAATTTATTATATAGAAACAGCGTAGAGTTTTGGTCAATCATCCAGTACATTTTTTTTGTATTTCAATCAGAATTATTATTTTCTTTTCTTCTTTACATGAGCTCAGAGTAATAACCAAATATTTTGCAGTATTTGAATATGAAATTTAATTATTTATATTTATTGCTCAGCAACCTACCAATCGTAAAATCAAATACTGCTCAAAGAAACAATGTACAGTCATGGAACTTGATTGATACTATGAAGACGACTACGGCAAGAAATAAGGACAAGCGAAAAACATCCAAAACCCAGATGAGAATTACTTGGAATATCAGATCACTCAACTCAAGGGACCAAGAAATAACCCAAGTGTTGAAAGAGAAAGAAATAGACATGTGTGCTCTACAGCAAACAAAAAATAAAGGAAAAGGTCAATCAAAATTAGGTGAATACATACTAATCTACAGTGGAGTAGCAAAAGAAAACAGGGACAAAGAAAGTGTAGCCTTACTAATACACCAAAGGTATCAAAATTACATCAAAGAGTGTCAATACATATCAGAAAGAATAGTAACATCAAAGATAAGAATGGAGAAGGAAAACCTGAACATTATCGGAGTATACGGCCCAGAAAATAATAAGCCTCAAACAACAAGGGAAGTGTTTTACGACCAATTACAACAAGTAGTAGATCAAGTCAAAGAAAAGATGATAATTCACAGCTAATTTGATTATAATAATTAAGGAACCTCATTTTTTGCCATGTTAAGGAATGGGATTTGTATTTTTTGTTAAAAAATTTGCACAAACATTGTACCTTTACATGACCCTCTACGAATTTTCAAAAATGTAGTTCAAATGGTGACTAGGAAGAACCTACAAATCCATACCGAACAAGCAATTTCAAACTAATACATTTTTCTATATCTCCGGATCTACTCAATGGATTTTGATCATTCTTTTTTTAATTTGTATGTAATTTCTACGTACATTAGGAATTAGTAATTTGTTTATATATTAATTAATTAATAAATAGTCTAGTTTGTTTAAACAATTCGTGCAAAACAATTTTCTTCCAAAAATCTATTTTTTTAATACTAGTATCAATAATCATAGAAACAGTCGCGTTTTTTGCATTAAATTGTCAATAATTAAAAAACAGCTCCAGATTCAAGGCAACAAACAAGAAGGCTTTTTTCTGCTCTAAGAGGTTTACAATAACTAAAAAAGTTGTCAGCGACCTGGATTATTGAGTGTCACGAACATGGTCTATTTTTTGCTTGTTTCCCTGGAGTATATATTTGATTAACATCTGTGTAATTTCTTTGTCGCTTCCTTGCTGGTTTTGCACATTGCTATGATCGCAATATCTTCGGTAAATGTTGCAATTGTATATTTTCTAGGACAATAATACAACACGTATACAAAAGGTAAAGACACTTCTTTGTGGCAGCCCTGCTGTAATATCTGTCAATTCCATGTATGTTTCTTCCTGTTTAATTCTGAAATATCTTTCCAAGATGCAGGAGTCAATTATTTGAGAGTATCGTTTTGGTAAATGTAGTCTTAGTTTATAGTTATGGCGTCTTCGCCATACTTTATCATATACCTGAGTCACATCCTAAATTATTGATATAAGGTTGAATGCTCGAATAAATGAACTTTAAAAAATGAAGGCAAATTTCGAGCACAAATTTAATAATCAAATCTTGCCCAGGTACTTTCGCTTTCTACAGCATCATCAGGGGCATCTGCGCTTGCTGGATAGCCCAAATTTGACGAAGTAAGTCTAAAATGTTAATCACAAAAAACTTTTATCATCCATTAACTTCGAGATTTTTTATCGAAGTTTATTAATTTTCTTCATTTAAAAAAACTTTTCTTGGCTTATTTCAGATGCCCCTGATGATGCTGTAGAAAGCGAAAGTACTTTTGCAAGATTTGATTATTAAATTTGTGCTCGATATTTGCCTTAATTTTTCAACGTACATCCTAAAATATCCATCATATTATCCTTCATGATCCATATTTCACATCCATATAAATAGTTATACAGTATATTTCATCATCATCATCAATTGCGCTACAACTCTTCGTAAGTCTTTGCCGCGGTTACTATTGCCTTCCATGTTTGTCGGTCCTGTGCCAGTAATTCCCATTGTCGCACTCCCATTTTCTCTAGATCTATTATTTACATATAACAAATTAAATCCTTAGTTGTAAATTTTTGAAATAAGTACTCAGTATACATCTAAGTTTCATTAATGCTCCTCATAAATCTCATAAATCTAAACTTTTGTACTCCGTTCTTTATTGACAATTAGTTGCATAGGGCCGACGTTTACTAACCACAAGCACACAAGTAAATTATCTTATTTCTTTCATTTGACAATAATAATTGTCTGTTAGATTAGCATTGTAAGAAGTAAATTAGTCTCTTACTGAATGATAATAAACAACACATCAAACTTATCCTGAAACTATTTCTTGTGTCATGGTATATTTTATTAGATTTTGGTGTAATAAATCCTAACCTATGAAATTCAATATCAAAAATCAAAATTGGAAATGATAGCGTAACTAAATTATTCCTTCCTTCAAGAAATTTTAAAAAGAACTGATTTCTATTACTATTATCCAGTGCAAGGGCAGTTATTTTGTTATTTATATCGAATAGAGAATACTGTTAGTTTGCGGTATGGACCCCAAAAAATATTTTATTCGAAAAGATTGATAAATATATGGAACTGTGGGAAAATATGCTACAAAAATTTCAAGATTTTTATTATAATTTTTATTTGAAACACCTTCTGAAGAAACATTAGACATAATTCTATATTTATATAGTTTCATTTTATCAATTTTAATGATCGTGATACTAATTAGATAAGATTTTTATTATAATTTTTATTTGAAACACCTTCTGAAGAAACATTAGACATAATTCTATATTTATATCGTTTCATTTTATCAATTTTAATGATCGTGATAGTAATCAAATTTTTATGATATATAATAATAATCTTTTTTTTTATAATTTTTATTTTCCGTAAACTTTAATCTACGTTAAACTTCAGACAGCCAATTTTTCCGTAAAAAAAATAACAAATAAATTATGTATGTACATTTGTTACATTGTAAATTTATGAATAGATTATATTACTTTGATCTGTTATTATATTTACTCAAAACACCACTAAAGAGATTTATGGTCTTGTCACTGCAGGGGTTGTCTCGGTGTATAATCTGCTCGAGTAAAAGGTAAACGCATTTTTGACCTGGGCTTGAGTGAGATACGAAGTTTAGAATATTACTTCATGACAGATTTGTTTTCGTAAAGAAAGAAATTTTTGAAATAGAGATAGCAAACTGAAATTTACCGTTAGAATTATCGAGGATGAGCCTTAAATCCTTTGCTATTCAGGCTATTATAGTCTCTTAGTAGGTATTTATGTAAAATGCTGGTTTTATTTCCATTTTCTCTGTTTTTCCATCAGGCAATATCTTTTACTTCAAAGACTGAGGTTATAGATATTAAAACAAAGAAAGGTTATAATATTAATTACATACTAAGTAAAAGGAGATTGATATATGTAATTTGTGATAAAAACTATATTTTTAAATTAAATATCTTTTTTCTTCAAATGTCAAATAATGATGACATTACTTATCTAACTTGATTCTGTCAAAGTTTGATGTCTCCGCCGACAGCAGTTTTTTTCCCATTTCTTTACGGCGGAGGGAAAAAATGTTGTTATGGCAACAATATGAAACATGTCACAAAGCAACAATACAAATGTCATTAACAACAATTAAACATCATTTTTATTTATAGTAATATTAAAAGTACAATTAGTTAATGGGGCATTTTCAAAACTGAAACCGTGCAAAAATGTTCCCGACTCTTGATACGCATTGGTAATTGTTGATGATACTGATGGTCGAGAACAACTTTCAGCAATCATTCCGATGTTGGCAGCTTGCGAACAACAATAAGCTGTCTTGAATATGTGCAAACAACTGTCAAACAACTGTAACCAGGGAGACGCAAATCCCACCGACGACTTAATTATTTTAATTTCTAACATCTAGACGACTTTGATAGTTGTCACAGTTAATTTCGAGTAAAAATAGCGTATAAATTGTACTACTTATGGTTGAAAATTGCTACGTTTGAAGAAAAAATAGTATACTTTATTCGGTAAAGAAGCGACTTTTCTTGACTTGCCCGATATTACGCGTAATATCGGGCGCGTCAAGAAAAGTCATGCTTCTCCGCCTCATAAAGTATATATACTATTATGCCTATAGTATATCAAAATAATTAGTGATAGAAAAGAAATCGTAGATATGTTAGCAGACCAATACGAATTAAATTCCAGTGATGAAAATTAGACTGATAATTTTAAAAATACATACAAACAACGCAGAAAAAATATATTGGGATTCGACGGACATGAGATTCACTACCCTAACGTTCCTTTTTCCTTCAGAGAACTTGCTGATGTCTTAAATTTTTCCAAAGATTCAAGTCCGGGACCAAACGGTATGTCCTTAGCATTTCTACTACATCTACCAGACAATGGGAAAAAATTTATTACTAGACCTTTATAATTTTATCTGGAGTAATCAGGTTTCCCATCAACTTGGTCCGAAGCAATAATACTACCACTTCTTAAACCTGAGAAATCCCGGACATTACCTGAGTCATATCGACCAATATCTTTAACTAATATTATATGTTAGGTGTTAGAGAAAATGGCAAATAAAAGGCTGAGATGGTATTTAGAACAATAAAAATTCCTTATTCCACAACAAAGGGGATTTAGGCAAAATCGATCCACTATAGATAATTTAATAGACTTATAGTCAGGAATCGATTGTATCGCACTCTTTTTTGAAATTAATAAAGCTTATAATACTGTTTGGCGATTCAATATAATATCAAAATTGCAAAGCAAGATTAAATTTTATGAAAACTATTTCCAGCAAAAACTGGGGAGCAGTTCTTCTATTTGCGAATGTGGTGTCTATAATTCTTTATGTAAACTGATGTGTGTTCCTTTACTCTCAATTTTTGTTCATAAAAGTTGTTGCATGTTAGCATGTCATATCTTAATGCAAATATATCTGCAAAATCTTCGCATAACGATACTAATTTATCTCGAGTGTATTCCGGGATATCTAGCTTTAATGTTTCCCTTAGTTCTTTCTTCCTGTCCTTGCTGTCGTTGATTAATCTGTATACTTTGAACAATTTCATGTCTAATGTTTTGATTGTACCCGTCTCTATCGTAACAGTTTCGTAAGTTGTATTTAAAATTTTGATATATGGGTTATTTCTTGATATTATCGCTCTCGCTATGAATATTCCTGGTAGTATCTCCTGTTGTTCCACTGGTCTATTACCTTTCCCGTTTGAAAATATTGAACTGTTATGTAAACTTCACATCTGGGTGGTATTAGAATTGTGTTATCGTCTACCGTATCCAAAATATTTGTACTGATGTAATAGTTTCTATCATTCTTAAAAGTGTATTTTTAAAGTCGCGTAGTCTAATATGCATTAATAATTTGTGATAAAATCTCTTCCAGTTATTCCGTCTGTTGCAATAGGAAAGTTGTTTTCTACCAATTGAAAGGTATGCCCAAAATGATTGCCACTTACGTTTAGCGTAGTTTCGATTTCTCCCATTGTTTGTCAGTTCTCCTCGGGTTACTCCTTTTATTCTTGCTTTTGAATTTGGTCTTACATGTTACCCGCATAGAGTCTTGTATGCATTTAAGTATTAAAATATCCGCTCCTGTGTCTATAATATATGTATATACTCGTCCTAAGATTCCTGTTTTTATTCTTACGAAATTTGTGAGGTTTAAGTCGAAGTTGTAGATATGGTATTCTAATTCTGTCAACTGTTCATTCGTCTTATATGAGATTTGGTTGTTCAAAACCCCAACTGTGGGTTTTTTGATTCCTGCGGACTATCTTTTAGTTTTAATAATCGTATATTTCTGTTGAATTTTCTTAAATTTCCCTATGTGCTTGATTATTGAATTTTCTGAACCCTTTCTGTTCATGTGGATGTGATTTCTTTTTACATCGTTTTGTTGCGAGAAATTTGGTCTTTTTCACTGGTCATATCCATTATGATATCCTTCTTTGTGCTGAAATTTCCTTTTTTTTTGCTAAAGTACGTTCCATAATTTAACACTCTTCCATGTGCGTTGTCTTCTGTTGTGTCTATTGATAAGAATTTTGACATTACCTCTTGTGGGGTTGTAAAATTACCTGCCTCTAATATTAGCTTGGCTTTGTCTGTGCTGGCAATACGTTTCATTATAGCCACTACTACTTCTGTTGTGTATTTCTTAGCCAAATCTCCTGGCGTTCCCTCTGCTATGTATGCCACTTTTAATTGTTCGGCTAGTGCCTCAACCTCAGATGCGTGTACGGCTGCATCCCTATGTCCTTGTTTCCTTTTTTCGAGTTTAGCTATCACCATTTTCGGCGTGTCACCTTTTAGTTCTCCTTCAATGTTGCCTGTATATCTAAAATAGTGTCTTCTGCGGTTATTAAGTTTCTGGCTTTATTTGTTAATCTTGTTTTTGTGAGGCTTATCGCTGTTTCCTCATGTCCTACTGCTATTTTCTGCAAAAGTTCGAGCGCATCTAAGAAGAGTTGTAGTTTGCCTGTGGTTCCGTTGAACTCACTCGGTAAAATTTTGCTTGCAATATTTAAAAATTCGTTGATACTAAGAGCCATGATTTCTTCTTGTTCCGTGTCGCTTTA
The DNA here is from genome assembly GCA_918026665.1 of Diabrotica balteata. NCBI lineage: Eukaryota > Metazoa > Arthropoda > Insecta > Coleoptera > Chrysomelidae > Diabrotica > Diabrotica balteata. Next base: position 6,257,249 of record OU898278.1, on the reverse strand, counting down.
TTCTTCTTCTATATCTTTGTCAATCTGTTTAGTTATCAGATTAGGAACTAATATTCTGGAATTTATGGCTTGGAACGATCGTATGACTTTTATCTCGATTTTTACTAAAGTATCTCTTACAAGTCTCTCTCTGAATATCAGTTGAGGCCTCCCAATTTTTGGTTATGTACCAATCTATTATATGCTTCAATGAATTATGTCGTTATCTCAATCTTTACCTCCTTGCTTTTAGGTATCTACTTTTTCAACACTCTTTAGCTCTGTTTAGTTATATCCTGCGTAATGGTGTCAAGTATTCTAACAAAATCTTCCCAACTGCCAGGCATTTAAGAATGAAAACATAAATCCGATAGTCTTATGAAGTACGATAAAATTCGAGAAGTAATTACTTAGCCAAAAAAATATATATCTATTCAGAAATATAAGATCGTCTAATATCCATTAAAATTCAATAAGTTAATAAATTAAAAATTATCCATACAAAAATATAAGGAAAATTATCTTCAAAAAGTCATAAAAATAATAATTAGTATTTAATAAAGTAACTGGTATATCTAAAGTGATGATTCTGTAGAGTTTGAAACAATACTGGAAGCCCTAAATCAAAGCCGAATAGATTACAGGTACACGACACTAATCAAAAACATCTACGAGAACGCTACATCAAGTATACGACTACACGAAGACACAGAAAAATTCAGCTTAGGTCGAGGAGTTAGACAAGGAGACAATATTTCACAAAATTGTTCACAGCAGCTCTAGAGTCAATATTTAAGAGCACTCAATGGCAAGATATGGGCATCAATATAGATGGAGAAAGATTAAACCACCTAAGATTTGCAGATGATGTTTGTATTAATCGCAGATAATTTACAAGATTACATGTTTCTATGATGCATTCGCTTAAAAGTCTGTCTGAAAGAGCAGGATTAAAGATAAACTTTGAGAAAACTAAACTTTATAACAAATCTCGTAATAAGTGGAAATATAACTATTGACAATAATAACGTACAACAAACAGACACTTACAAATATCTGGGTTACGAAATCAAAATAAGCAGAGACAATCAAACACATGAAATACAGAGGCGAATAGGCCTAACTTTAGCAGCATTTGGCAAATTAAGCCATATTCTAAAAAGTTCAATTCCCATGTGTCTCAAGCGAAAGGTTTATGACTAATGTGTTTTACCTGTACAAACTTATGGAGCGGAGACTTTAACACTCACGCAAAAATCTGCGAATTAAACTCAGAGTTACGCAACGAGCCATGGAACGTGCAATGCTGAAACGTGAGCCTCCGAGACCACATAACAAACCAACAAATCAGGCAAAGATCAGGAGTTCAAGACGTCATCGAAAGAACCACGTCGCTTAAGTGGAACTGGGCAGGGCACTTAGCCAGAGGACAAGATGGACGGTGGACAAGACGTATTATGAAATGGAGGCCCAGAAACTATAAAAGAAGCCGAGGACGACCACCAACTAGATGGACCGATGATATAAAACGTTGTAGCGGGAAACTGGCTACAAGCGGCTCAGTGTAGAGAACACTGGAAAGAACTGAGGGAGGCCTATGTCTAGCAGTGGACGCGATTGGCTGATTGATGATGATGATATCCTAAAGTATTATATTATATTATTAATTATTATTAGTATTTAATAAGTAACTGGTATTAAACGTCTAAATTTTTGTCGACCTTGCTGCTATGTCCCGGTGTACGTCTCCGCTTCATATTTCTCTTATGAGCCTTCCATAATGACCATATTAACTTCAGTATTAGGACTGTAGTAATGTGGTAATAACGTATATTAGTACCTTTATTTCTTCGCTTGGCCTGACATCTTCGGTTTTGACTATGAAGTTGGTATTGACGCTTCGTTCTCTTTTAGCTCTTCCTTGGATGATTTTTCTCCATTCTAGGCTTCTTTGGATGAAGACTCCTGGTTTCTACCACTTCAGGATTGCCATATAGTAAATAACGTAGTTATGGTAAATAACGTGATTATTAAATTAGATGACCATTTATTTGGAACACAACAGTACACTTTTATATACATAACATTACTTATTCTAATCGCATTTTGTACTTAGTTGAAGTTGCTATGAGACTAAATTATAATTACCAATACGTGATACATTACCTTGCCATCTTGACGCTAATTTAGTTCTGATCCTCGAGATAATAATCGTTGTCTCTTTTATAATAGTCCTTGCATATATCAGCAGTTTATTCATTAGTGGGTCAAATTTGTTTTAGTGCAAAACATATGAAGCAGCAAGAAAGAAGCACACTATCCCAAATAATATAAAGAAAGCCTTAGGAATAAACATGAACATAAAAAACACAATAAGTTATCTTAAAGACTCAGGACTGTATCAATTATTAATCAATTAGTAATTTTTTCTAATTTTACCTGTATTATATTTTTTAGGTCGCTTATAAGTGTGATTACAGTGTAAATAAATAATAAAAAAAAACGATCCTTTCTATATTATACACAATAATTAAGAAACATACTCAACAATTTATAATGCAATTTTTTCACCTAGTTGTCATAAAAATGTGCTGGTAATATTTTCGTGAATAACAAAACACATTTTTTGTTTATACCGTTTGAAGTTTGAAGAATATTTAATTGTATTTTATCTGAAGATAACCACAACGAATTACGAAATTTTTTTATAACTGCTAGGCAATATTCTCAAGTTTTGACGAGCAGTTTATTTATGTCCAAATCTGTAACTTTTATTTAGATATTGAGAAGTTCCCGTTGCGACAATAAAAAAAAATTAATGACTCCAACCATAAAACTGTTATTATATAGCAACGTTTCCTTTTCCCAAGATCAAAGATTATAATGTGTTACGTATAGTTATCTACGGACTAATTGCAATTAAAAAAGAATTTTTTATCCATAACTTCCTAACGAACTGAATGTATCTATCAATTTTATCGTGCCGATTTATTATACTTCCCATAAACAATTTCTTAATAATCCATTCTGAACATCGTAGATACAACTGAAAACTTTACCGACGACAATACGAGACATTGCAAAAGTGGCCATCGAGATACCTCTGCGATCGTCTCATTGGGTCACATATGGTGTTCACGGCCGATGAATAGCGATAAATCGTCATCAATCCGATGATCGTCGTAATTGCCAGTTGAATTCCGAACAAATGGTGTCTCTAATGTCTGTTTTAGGTGTTTACTGGCACTTTGGACTGGATTCAGCAGCTGAGACACACCAAAAAGAAGCTCTTAACTAAACCAAGATAGAGTGACTCTCCAATATTCCGTATGTTACCGGATTAACTGACACATAAACGTAAATATCGCTGTACAGTGTGGAATGAAGAAATAAAATAAATTCGATTGTCTATACCAGTCGTCCTTATTTTTGTTAATTATGGTTCTTTTAGTTTCTTAACAACACTATAATTAAATACCTATATACAGATAATTGAATGCAATGCCGGAACAACGTTGTACACGCCAAATCACATTTTGTCGACAAATTGATCAAAACAGCTTATAATTGATTATTTTGAAAAAAAAAAAACATTTATGAGTTTAATATGATAGACTATAAGAAACATGATATTATTCAACAAAAATAACCTTAGGTTATACAAAACAAGCATTTATGAACATACAGTTGGCAGCTTAATATACGAGCGTACTAATGTACGAGTGTTTTGAGATACGAGCCGCGGAGCGAGCGATTGAGCGATTTTGCTTTGAGATGAGAGCAAGATTTAAGATACGAGGAATCGGTTTTTATTCAGTCATACTATTATTTGACTATTTCTATTTTTTTTTTTATTTTAAATTAAAGTGTTTCGGCAACTATGTGCCATTGACACTGATACAAAGTTTATTACAATATGTTTATGTTTACATACATATACAATTGTTTATATACAAGTTAGGATACATTAACAAATCTTAATATAATAACACTAAGTAGTAATGGTGACAGCCTTTTAGTAACCGAATTATGGGACTGTATATGTTTGTAGAACCGAGTAGATCACCTAAGTTATTTTGAAAGTTGTAGTAATCTCTTTAAGGTTTATAGTGGACACATTCTAGTAATATGTGCTGGAATATTAAGGATCTTATTACAATGTTCACAGCGACGATGGTTTTCAGAAGACATCAGATATCATCAGATATGGAGGTAACAGTTTTTATAGTTTTGTTTTTGCATGTTCCAGTGTGTTTGCCAAGTGCGTAGTACGTTGTTCTTCGATACTGGCCTTTAGGTCTTGATGAAGTTGTATGTTTTTCCATATTTTTAAAGAGCAGGCCAGTTTTGCTGCATGATCAGCGTTCTCACTTCCATTGATACTAAACATGGGATGTTATCCAGATTATAGTTACTGAAACACCATTTTTTGACTGTTGTTGGTAGATACTGTGGATGCACTGTACAATGGGATGTATGGAGTATATATTTCTGATTGAGTCAATGGCGGAGAGAAAGTCGGTGCATATTACTAATGATTTCTCATTATTAATGGGCGAGTCTAATGCCTTGAGTATTCCATACAGTTCGGCTATGTGTATACTGCATCTGGGAGAAAGCCGATGTGACGCTACTATTTATGTTTGAGGTACTGACGGCACAACCGACAACCAGTTCTTCTTTGGAGGTACCTGTGTAGAGAATCTTTGTCATAACGCTGTGTCTGTATAAGTTCCTTAAATTCTTGTACCAAGAGAGTTCTGGACGTTTCTTCTTTTTTAATCGGTTCATGCTGGTAAGGGCAGTAGATAGCTTTTTGGTCCACGGGGAAATTCTGGACGTAGTAAACGGACGTTGTGAGTTTTAGGTCTATGTCTTTTAGTAAAGTTTTTAAAATTTGTGAGAGAGAATGTGCTCGAGGGTGACTATTTTTGGAAAAGGGTGGGGAGTATTAATTAGTTTAATTACTGGATTTTTTGGAATAGCAGAAATTTTAGAGAAGTAAGACAGAAGTAGACGTTGCCGTCTTATAAAAAGTGGAGTACACAATATGAAACAATTATCTGATCTGGAAAGTCCAAACGCAAGTTTGAATTTTCTTTTACAAAATGTTGGTAGATTCGTAGAGAGATTTTTTGTATCAGGCTACATTTTCAAAAATAATCTGTAGATTTGTGAGATGCTTAAGCAGCTGGAGGAAAACTTAAAAGAAGCATTTCTGCTATAATAATGTTCCTGCTGCAAAATGACCATAATATGTTCGCATATTTTCTCTGTATCTGTTATCATGAGTTTTTTTGGGATGAGTAGTTGTTTGCCCTTGATCATTTTGATTTACTCCTGCTTTCTACGGTTTATCGAAAATATATAACATACCATTGCTTTATATACCTTGTGTTTTCTAGGAGAGATCATTCTCTCTTCTAATACCGCAAAAGGAAAGTAGAGCATAGACATATTTTAACTAATTTTAAACTGATTGTCCTTGTTTTTATTGTAGTGTTTGTACAATTTTAGGTTATCATTATATTCTTGACATTCTACGCTGGCCGAATAGCCCATATTTGACGAAATGCTGAAGAGGCTATATTAAGCGAAAGTACTTGGAACAAGATTTAATTAAAGTTGTGCTCGATATAATTGCCTTATTTTTCAAAGTTTTTATTATTTGTTGTAGATATAATTGATGGATTCGACCGTTACTTGATGGAAATTCATTTTATGTAACAATAAAACACTGGAAACTGTGTTTTCAAACTTCCACAAAATTTATTTTTAAATCTTACCACTACAGCTGTTTTGGCTGATTGCCTTTCTCAAGTGATCTATTTTTGGCTTGCGTTTACACTTTATAGTCTCTAATGAAATAGGTTGAGGTGAGGGGACAACTGTTTGTCTCAAGTTGGTCTCATTCTATCTGTGTTTTTTAATTTGTTGATTTCCATAAATTCTAAACAAAGATAGCTTAAGGCCTTTTATTTTGGAATGTAAAGAATTTTAAATTTGTCATTAAAAGAATGATTATGATCTAGAAGGTGAAGTGCGTATGTCGAATCTGTTTTTCTATTATGAAAGCCCTTTTATGTTCTGCAATTCGTTTATTAAAGTTTCTACCAGTTTGACCGATGTAAGTTTTTTTTGGGTAGATGTTTTCGAGGGTTTTTATTATATTGATTGGTATGTTTCTTTTATACAGTAGATGTAAGACGTCTTCGACTTGGATGCGATCGAAAGTCTTTGTCAGGTCTATAAAACATAATTATGTGTTTTATTATAATCGATGGTCTTTTCTGTGATTTGTCCTAATACAAATACGGCGTCTACGCAGGATCTCGCAGGATAGTTGATTTGTCTCGAGGTGGATATTAACGAAATGAATAGTGATTATATCCGTTGAACATCTTTATTTAAATATTAATGAAATGTGATGCCTTTGATTTCTGATACAACTTGTGCAAGATACAATTTCCTGAAGGTGTATGGGGAAGGATTATGTCTAGCAGTTAGCCTACAAGATGGATGATGATTATGATATATTTGAACTAGTTTTTGTATCCTTGATCCCGGATCTTCATGTTCATTCCTATTTTACTACGTAGAGTAACTATTTTTTTTTAGAATTTAATATTAAATAGAAACGAGCTGTCGTAAATAATCAGTTACTAAATTAAGTGAAAAAATCTAATACATTTTTAATCGTAGCTATAAAGATCGTTTCGGAATTTATCAAAGGATTTTTTTAGAAATCTATACTTTATCGAATTAACGTGATCATTATAAACACAAAAGTAATAAATTAGTTGTTTAAGGACTCAACATTTTTCTAATACTTCTATTTTATTTTACCCAATAAAAGTGTTCTACATGATATCAACGCAAAAATCCCATAAAGTCAATTAAATCAAGCAACTTATGCTTTTCTTATTTTATAGTTGTCTCGACTATTCGAAACAGTCGGAATATATCAAATAGCTATTGGATTTACATGCGATTTAAATGTTTTTTGGTTATCTTTTGGAGTCATCTGTCTATAAATTTGATGTGATAGCAGTAGATTTAGGCTCTTTCAATCATTACTGTTTGGCGTTTAACGTTTTTCAGTTGAAATATGCCCTGATATTTTGATGCCCGCAATTAAGATACGTGCGTTATAAACACGAACTTCCAATTTTGAAGAGTCGGTTGGTTTGTTTTCACGTGCGTCGATGTTTAATTGATGCCTGAGGGTGCACATACACATACAAATACATTTATTAAAACGGTTTCAAACATTAGGATCATACTTTTGTCAAGTTATTTCTTTTCTTTTAATTAACAATGTCACCGTTCTCGCTTTCTCTCTCTCTCTCTCCCTCTCTCTCTCTCTCTCTCTCTCTCTCTCTATATATATATATATATATATATATATATATATATATATATATATATATATATTATATATAAAATAAATGTATATTATAAGGCTTTTTGGTCAGAAAATGAAACGATTTTTTTCTCGTAAACTCAATATTTCGCTATTTGGTTTATGGCTTTTTTAAGAGCGCACTAAAAAATTATTTACTGATAGAATAAAAAAAATAACATAACCTAAAAGAACTTACAGATGTAATCGTTCAAACAGCGTAGCACAAACACAACATCTTGAGTGACAGACTAAAAATATTAAAACACAAACACATCTTCATGAGTGACAAACTAAAATTCAACTAAAATATTGTAATACCTGATTTTGTTTAATTGTCCTACAATTTAATCAGTGACGTGCAGAAACTATATATTTTATAAATAAAAAGATTTTAAGATGTTCCAATAAATGGAACTAAGTCCATTAGCGTCTGTTTTATTGTTAATAGCATTATCTGTCCTGCTTATATTGCACATTTCGAGAAACAGCCTATTTTTGTAATTTGAGACTGATTGTATTATTTTTACATTATCAAAATCAAATTCATGACCTGTCTTGATGGAATGTTCGACAACAGCGCATGTATTTTTTCCCTTCTGCAATCACTTCTGTGTTGAGTGACCCTTGTTTCAACCATTGTCCGGTTTGACCAATGTAGCATCCCTGGCATCCTAAACATTGCAGTTTGTAAATGACGTTACTATTGTACATGGTTGGTGTATGATCTTTGGTTTTAGAAAATAAGTTGTTGCATTTAAAATTGCTGTATTTACTAAATTATTATCATTATAATGTAACTTATTTAGTTACAAATTCATTTAGTTAAAATTTAGTTATAAATAATTTTTTAGTGCGCTCTTGAAAATGCCATAAACCAAATGGCGAAATATTAAGTTTTACGAGAAAAAGATCGTTTTATTTTCTGACCAAAAAGCCTGATAATATACATTTATTTTAATTATTTGATGGTCGAAAAAACTAACTATATATATATATATATATATATATATATATATATATATATATATATATATATATATATATATATATATAATATATAAAAATCAACTAGGTTCTCGGGAAGAACCGCGTTGAGACTTTAATGCTCGACGTTTCGGCTCCCATTTTGGAGCCATTATCAAGAGGGATACGGTTCGGTTCGAGTTCGGGGTCTGAATCTGCCTACTCCCTCACTCCAAACGTACCCGTATCGTGTTCTGTATTATAAATACAAGAACTGTCTCTCGGCACTGAGGTCTCAATCTGCCTACTCCTCAGTGTCTGAGTGACAACCGGTCTTACCCAACAGCCGTTGGTTGTTTTTGCTTTTTCGAAGTCTATTTTGTGGCCTGTTTGAAGTGATGTTGGGCTAGGGCTGAAGTAGTATCGGAATGTTTGACTGATATAGAATGTTCGTAAATACGGTTATGGATTCGTCGGTTTGTCTCTCCGATGTAGCTGTGGCAGAGCCACTGGGCCAGATAAAGTTTATATCGAGCTGATTAAACTTATAGACGAAGACAATTTTAAGTGCAATAACTATACTCTTTAATAACATATATAAATCTGGTAAGATACCTACAGAATGGCTGCTATCGTACCGTTGTTCTGCTACCCAAAAACCAAGAACCCCCAGACACTGTAATGACTATAGATTAATCAGCTAAATGTAACACTTATTAAAACATTTTAAATGAGTAATAGACAGTTTTTTCTTTCGTAACGGCTTCGGAAGAGTGGAAGCTTTGTATAGTTTCACAACTCTTGCCCACAAAATGTCGAGAACAACAAAAAATCTTTTCGTTGCGTTTATAGACTATGAGAAAGCTTTCGACACAGTTGAACATAGCATTCTCATGGAACGTCTAAAAAGAAAGGACTCAACAAAAATTGACATTAACATAGTGAGAAATAAATCCGTAAACTAATTTATCGAAACCAATTCAGATTTCTGCTTTAATCTGTACCTTTTAAGAATTGACAAGGCAAAACAGACGTTGATGAAGATGTTATTAGAGACAACTAAGCAAAAATTCTTAGCGAATTGGTTTCTAGTACTCATAAATGAGTAAATCGGAATAAAAGGAAAAGACAGTTTAGATTTGATTTCACTTATAGTGCGTGTGTATATCTGCTTATACGTATTTCACCCTAAAAGAGATCTTCATAGCGGATATTCACAGATGCTCTGAACGTGAAAATAAATCTTTCTGTCGTACTAGAAGCAACACCAACAAGGTTAGGTTGAGAAATAATAACATCTTTATCAACGTCTGTTTTGCCTTGCAATTCTAAGACGGCACAGATTAAAGCAGAAATCTGAATTTGGTTTCGAAAAATTAGTTTACGGATTTATTCTTTTTTGTCCTCTTTATGTCACGTCTTGTTTCTGCCGCGTATGTTAAAAAGAAAAGACAAAATGCATGGTTACAACAGCAAATTTACTAAGATGTAAATTGGAGCTGGAAGGTCAGATAATAGAACAAGTGATGGAGTTTAAATATCTAGGAATCACATTATCTAGCTACGGACAGCTCAAAACTACAAGTGGAAGATCAGTGAATGGAGCAGAGCCGTAGACTGCCAAATGCAATAATAATAGAGAAATAAAATTTTATTAATTGTTCTGTCCATTGCTGCAAAAAGGTTGCAGAAATATTACAACCACCTTCTAGATCACGTGCAGAATAAGAGAAGGTTTTTTCAGTGTGCAGTTTATCGACTTTCAACCAAACGAAAGACCACCTACCATCGAAAACGTTGCCAAGCCATTAAAAAGCTTAAAAATAATAAATCACCAGGAGTTGATCAAATTTGCAGTGAGGTCTACAAAGAATGGTAGCGATGCCCTACTACAGACACTGCATAAGCTTTTACTTCTTGTTTGGCATAATGAGACCATGCCTTGTGAATGGTCTCAAGGCGTGATATGCCCGTTACATAAACAAGGTGACCAGCTCCAGTGTGACAACTACTAGAGGTATAACTCTGTTAACAACTGCTTACAAAATACTAGCAAATATTCTCTACGAAAGGTTGCAAGTTTACACAGTGGGCATAATTGGTAAATATCAAGTTGGATTCACTCCAGAAAAATCAACAATTGACCAGATTTATTCAATAAGACAGATTCTCGAGAAAAACATTAGAATTCAATATTAAAACCCATCACCTATTCGTTGACTTTAAGGCAGCATACGACAGTGTCAAGAGAACAGTGCTATACCAATCAATGCATGAGTTTTGGTATACCAGAGAAACTTATCCGAACTAACGAGAATGACAATGTCTAACTTAGAAGCCACTGTTAGAATACAGGGAGAGAGTTCTAGATCCTTTGAGATAAAGGATGGACTCAGACAAGGAGATGCTCTGGCTTGCCTCCTATTTAATATTGACTTAGAAAAGGCAGTCCGAGATACACGAATTAGGGACGGCGGTACTATTTACAATAGATCGATACAGGTCTTAGCATATGCTGATGACATTGACATAATAGGGCGTAGCAAGCGAGATGTTGAGCAATATCTCCTAGAATTGGAAATAGCGGCGAAACAGGTCGGTCTAGTCCATCAACGAAGACAAAACCAAGTACATGTTGGTTACAAAGGATCCGATAGCAAATGAGGAACGAGAAACAGTCTTTGGAAGTCATACCTTTGGACGTGTTGACAACTTCACATACCTTGGGTCGCTATTGAATGCTACCAATAAAACAAGCGAAGAAATCAAAAGACGAATAAATCTTACAAATAGGGCATACTATGGACTCCAAAAGCATTTCCACTCAGAGAAACATTCAAAGAAGAACTAAAATTATTATATACAAAACATTGCTGAGGCCGGTCCTCACATATGGAGCAGAAACATGGACACTAACGCAGAAAGATGAAAGACTTTTGGGAATATTTGAGCGTAAAATACTCCGCAAAATATTTGGAGCTGTAAACGACCAAGGGCAGTGGCGCAGAAGATATAATTTTGAATTGTATCAGCTCTTTGATGAGCCAGATGTCATAACGTTCATTAAAACACAGCGACTTAGATGGGCTGGACACATAATACGAATGCCAGAAAATACCATTGCTAAAAAGCTAACCACAGGAACACCTGTAGGAAAAAGAAGCAAAGGTCGACCGCGAATTAGGTGGTTAGATGGAGTAGAAACCGACTTACAAATATTAAAAATCAGAAGATGGCAACATGTTGCCAAAAACCGAACAGAATGGCGACGAATCTTAGAGCAGGCCAAGATCCACAGAGGATTGTCGAGCCAAAGATGATGATGATGATGTTTATCGACTTTGATAAAGTGTTTGTGTCATACTCTTTCTGAAGCGTTGATTTGTGCACACATTTAGTGTTAATGAGAAACAGGAACAGTCTGATATCAAATTCTTTAGATTTTAAATTTTAATTTCTAAAAATTTTCGTTATTATTCTTATATTTGACATGGTTTAGTTTTTTTATTTATTATAAAAACTATCAATTAATTTTATTTTCTTCTATCCTATCGTGTCACCCAATTACCTGGTCAACTCCTTTTATCCAACTCGTCAACCGTATAGCGCGACCAACTTTACCTTCGTGCCCAACTTAATGTCATTCCAATTGACATTGACGTTATTTACGTGCGTAACAGATCCACCAATCGCCAGAAATAAATATGGAGCTGAAATTAAGTCCGCTTTATATTATTTCTATTTTGTATTCAAATGTGATTAAATGTCAAAGAAGAAAGATGGCTGGTAATTTTCGTTGTGATTCGCTCGCATGAAATTGTCATCGTCGATCATGCAATATGTATATTAATGAACGTTTTGTTCTGCCATCTTAAATGTTGACTCTGCAAATGATTGGTACAGGTTAGACAGAGGTTCCCAAAATTTCAATATTTAGTCGAAAAAAAGTAAATTAGATTGGTATAACAGTTATGAAAGATGTGCTTCGGACATTATTAATTTTATAATATTTTTAAACATTTTTTTTTGTTAATTTGATTACGATCTACCTTTGATGTATTTTCAGTCTTGGGACAGAGTCGCTAATTCAGTTAATATAAAATCTGGATTTCGATCTATAGGGATTGTTCCATTTGGTAAAATATATATTTTTTGGTAAGGGTATTTTCTATCTTTGTCTGTCACAGATCGTCATTTACCTGATAATATGGCTTTTGCACCTACAAGTTCGGTTCAAGATCAGGAAATTTCAGATCCGCAAACACCTTCCTCTTCTTCTTAAAGTGTCCTCTCCTCAATGGAGGTTGGCTACTACAATTTTAAACTCTTCTCTATCTTCAGCTGTTATTATTAGCTGTTCAAAATTTAGCCCTGTCCATTGTCGGATGGTTCTGGAGCCACGATAGTCTTTTCCTTCCTAGGCCTCTTTTTCCCTCGATTTTTCCTTTCACTATAAGTTGGGCATATTGGTAGTTATTATTTCTCAGTATGTGCCTAGGTATGATGTTTTTCTAACTTGTGTTAAAAAGTTCTCTTTCCTTGCCTATTCTATGCAGCACTTCTTCGTTCGAGGTATGCGATGTCCATGAAATTTTGAGTATTCTCCGGTAGATCCACATTTCAAAGGCCTTCAATTTATTTACGGTTGATGTTTTAATGGTCCACGTTTCAACTGCATATAGAAGAGTCGACCAGACGTAGCATTTTGATAAACGTAGTCGAATTTCGAGTTTTATTCGAGAATCACAAAGAAGTTTTTTTTATTTTCTCGAAAGATTTTCTGGCCTGTTCTATTCTCGATCTTAGTTCTAGATCAGGATTTAGGCTGCTATTGATACAACATTCCAGGTACTTAAATCTATTGACCTGTTCTAAAAGGTGCCCATTTATTGCGCAAGGTTGAGGTACGTTTTGGTTTTTTCGGATTGACATCACTTTGGTTTTTTAATGTTTATTTTCATACCAAATTGCTCACAGGTCGAGTTGGTCTTGTCGATGAGTCGTTGTAGACCTAAGTCGGAATCACCAATTAACACTGTATCATCGGCGTATCTGATACTGTTGATATTTACGCCATTCACATTGACTTTATTCTTGGAATCCTCCAATGCTTCTTTAAATAGAAACTCGGAGTAAAGATTAAACAGCAGAGGCGACAGAACACATCCTTGTCTAACTCCCCTCCTATTTTCTACTTCTGCGGATGTGGAACCTTCGATCCTAACTCTGGCGTTTTATTTCCAGTACAAGTTTTTTAAGAATTTGATATCTTTTCCATCTAAACCGACTTCTTGCAAACGTTCTAGTAGTAGGTCGTGTCTTACTCTATCAAATGCTTTTTCGAAGTCTATAAAGCATGTAAATATTTCTTTCTGTTGGTCGTAGCATTTTTGGGCGAGAACTAGTAAACTGAACAGGGCTTCTCTCGTTCCCATGCCGGCTCTGAATCCAAACTGATCGTCTCCGATGATTGTTTCGCACTTTCTATAGATACAATTATGTACGATTTTTAATAGAACTTTTATTGCATGACTCATCAGGCTTATCAGACGGAACTCATTAGAGTGTTGTAGGTTTGGCAGTGGGATGAATATTGACTCCAGCCAATCTTGGGGTAATTTTACCTTTAACATAAATGCGATTGAATAAAAGGACAAATATTTCGATATTCGCAAACACCACCTAAACACAACTCATTACAATACACAAATAACTTGATATCTCCACAACTTATTCAGCCCTATCCAGACGCGCCTGCTAGAAAAATTTTAGCGAAAAATAGAGATAGGAAAAGGGGCTGATGTGTGATTGCAACCGATACACCGAAAAAAATCTACTTGAGGAAACTTTGACGGCAAAAAAATATAGTCGCAATTAAGAAAAAAAAGTGGTTGAGAAGAAAATCATACAGCAGAAATCATCGGACTCCATGAGTTATGAAGTAGAGTACAACGATAATTCGTCAGATGATAGTGTCGAATTATAAGAAGAAAAGCTAGATACAGAAATTTCTAATTGCCATGACCTTGTTAGCAAAGTTTTTGAAAAAAAAACGTGTTAGAAATTTTGGAGCAGTAGTTGATAACGTGGATCAAATAGGTTGTGAGGTCAGATTCTTAAAGAAAAATATGCCATCAAATAGATTCAGTTTCACTTTTGATCCTACAGCTACAGGGAGTGTTACTGACATTGTCTACCAAATCAAAGAAAATCAGATTTTCAGTTAAGAAAAGCAATGGGAACACCAACCTGAAGTTTTAGAGGATTATTCCAATCAGGCAAACTGCATATGCTACAACGAGAAGTCGAAAGAGAGGATATAGAAATATGCGGACTTTTAGAGGCCCATTGGAAATGACCAGGACACTTCCGAACGGTAGATCATGCATGTTGTATACATATCTGGATATCAAATAACACAGGAAGAAATGATGTTGCAATTATGGTGACTAAAAAAGTTTCACAATACATGTATGATTAACAACCGATAAATGATAGACTTATAACCTTACTAGCACCACCAAACAAAATGCACATTCTTCAGGTGTATATGCCAACCTCACATGCGTTAGACAATAAAGTGGAAGATGTATACTGCGTTATTGAAGACACAATAAGACATATTTCATCTAAAGAACCACTTATAATTATGGGCGATTTCAACGCTAAGGTAGGAGAAACTAGAAATGATAACATCCAAAATGTAGGATAGTATGTGTTAGATATTAGAAACCGCCAATGCGAACGTTTAATAGATTTTGCAACCGAAAAGAGTTTGGCCATTGTAAACACAATGTTCAAACATCATGCCCGTCGTTTATCGACGTGAACAGTCCAAATGGGGAATACAAGAACCAAATCGACTACATATTGATTAGAAACAGACGGAAGACATGTTTTACAAACGTAAAAACTAGACCAAGAGCTGAATATGGATCCGATCATAAATTGTTATGGGCCTGCTTCAGGATGAATATTTAGAAATGCATTAAAGGAAACTAGTATGTTGAACACACAAAACAGCCCAAAAGAAATGTGAAAAGGTTTCAGAGATGCCATAAAAACCTCTGTAGAAAAAACCAGAACCGAAAAAAAAGATCATCAAGAGAAAACACTGGATGACAGACATAACGCTGCAACTTCTCGAAGAGCGAAGGAGAATCAAATCTCTCATATATCAAAAGGACAATAACAAAAACGAATTAGCGCAAGGTTAAATAGAAAAATTAAAAGAGCATGTAGGGATGATAAATATTAACACATAAATGAAGAATGCGAAGAACTAGAGAGAAATACAAACCGGTATGAATCCCATGAGCTATATAACAAAGTCCGATATCTATTCAAGGAATTTAAACCAATCACACAAAAAATAATGATCAAAACCAACATATTATAAATGGCGAGAAAGGGATTGCGGAGGTATGGAGAAAATATTCTCAAAGTCTATATGCAGATGATCCCTAGAATGCAAATCACGACTAGTTCACTGCAGAGAGAGAATCAAACATTCTAAGGTCAGAGGTAAAAAAAGCAGTCAAAAAGTTAAAAAATAGAAAATCTCCTGGCGCCGACCAGATCACCGTAGAAGTTTTAAAAGAGATTGGAGATGTCGGAGTAAATGTTATGCATATTATCTGCAAAAAGATTTGGGAAACCGGAGAGTGGCCCAACGACTGGATCCGTTGATCCGAACATCCACTTTCATCCCTATATTAAAAAAAAGAACTCCGCTAGATTGCAGTAATTACAAAACGGTAATCCTAACATCCCATGCAAGCAAGGTTCTACTTTATGTAATACATGAAAGACTAAAAGCTTTTCTATTGCTTCAGTTATCAGAAGAACAAGCGGGATTTGTCCCAGGAAAAGGCGCAACAGAACATATCTTTAATGTCAGACAGTTAATCGAAAAACTCGTGAATTCAATACTCCTATTTTGTGTGGATTACACAAAAGCCTTCGATAAAGTCAAATGGCAGCAGCTATGGTCCATACTAGCGGAAATAGGAATAGCCCACCACTTAATTTAACTAATTAGAAGTCTATATGAAAATAATAAGTGCACAGTAAAAATAAACAACACCGTTTCCGATCATTTCAGAACAGAGGCAGGTGTCAGGCCTACTAATGCATAACCTCGCCAAATCTGTTTAATATCTACAGCGAACACATTAGGCAGTAGGAGGCCAAAAGTCAGTAACCTGAGATATGCTGATGACACTTTAATAATTGCGGCAAATCAAAAATGGAAGACATAATGAGATGTCTGGAAGAGAAAAGCAAAACATATGGACAAAAGTTAAATAGGAGTAAGACAGATTATGATAGTAAACAGAGCTCGGAATAATCTAATAAAACATTAAAGAAATTAGGGGTTTTGAAGTAGTAAATAGTTTCATATACCGGTGGCCCCTAATAACCAATGATGGAGGGTGTGAAAGAGAGATATGTAGAAGGTTAACTATTGTTAGAACAGCTATGATGAAACTGGTAACAATTTGGAAAAATTCTGGCATAACAATACACACAAAACCAAGGCTGGCAAGGACATTCATTTTTCCCATAGCCACATATGCATCCGAAACGTGGACGATATTATCGATATATATCGATATCAGAACAACTAAAAGTAAAGGATAGATTGCTTAAATAAATACAACAAAGATATTTGCAGTATTTTGGACACATTGCTAAAAGAACAGGTACGATGAAAAAACTTATAGTTGAGGGTAGAGTTGGGGGGTTGAAGGAAAGAGACCTAGGGGAAGATGGCCAAGCCGTTGGTCAAACAAAATTATTGATTAACTAAGGGTTACATAAAGTCGAACAACTAGTCCAGGACAGGGGAGGATGGAGGGAAATCGTGAAAAAGCTGCAAAGGTCTAATGGTGTCACCACATCCCAAAAGGGATTAGGACTGAGGAGAAGGATTAACTCAAACAGATTATGTTGATAAAATGATAAAAATGATAAAATATAAATATAGTGCTTTGGCAGATATAATATAAATATTATAGGTATTTGGCAAAAGAGGATCTGGACGCCGTCGTATCCCGTGGTTGAAAAATCTCCGACAACGGTTTGGTATGACCTCAGCGGAGCTGTTTCGCAGAGCAGTCAACAAAACCATGATAGCCTTGATGATCGCCAACATCCGGACCGGATAAGGCACTGAAGAAGAAGAAGATAGTGCTTTGATAAAATATGAATATAGTACAAATTTTAACGTGGGAATAGTACATTGTTTACCGGGTAGGAAAAGCTTAACATTCCTGGACGACTGTGAAGATTGCTAAGTCGAGGCGCAAGCCGAGACTTAGCAACACAGAGTCCAGGAATGTGGCTTTTCCTACGAGGTAAACATACTATTTTTCCGCAAATCGTTTAAATTCGACAGATATTGATTGATTTAAAAAAAACGCGATAATTTTATTCCCAAATAAATGGTGCTTTGAAATTCCTAATAAAATTACTTGGGTTACTATGGAAACGTATTGAGATTGAATTGTCAAACTTGACGCTTATAAATTTAATTGCTGGTGTTCTCGAAAGTAAAATGATAAGTGATGATGAAATTTCCATTCCTGGGGACTCCTCCAGAGCTGGTTGAGGCAGTGAATACTGCTTCATTAGAATTATTGCCAAAGAAATCAAGAGAAAAGTACGAAAATGTATACAGACGTTTTATGGATTATCGCATGAGTGAAAATAGGAGTTCTTTCTCAGAAAATGTTGTAATGGCATACTTCCTAGACCTTTGTTTAAAGATGAAATCTCCAACATTATGGGCCAATTATTCAATGCTGAAGTCAACCTTCAAGCTTGCACTTAAACACAATGTAGATATATCTTCATACTCAAAACTTCGTTCTTTATTGCAACGGCAAGCTCAGGGTTATAGGGCAAAGAAATCTAAGATTTTAACGAAGGAAGAAATTGAAAAATTTATCCAGGAAGCTCCAGATAAAGAAAATGTAATGATTAAGGTAATTTACAAGGTTTTAATTTCTATTTAGATTATAGCTTTATTTATTTTTTAGGTGGCTGTAATATTTGGTATTTCTGGGGCCTGTAGAATGGATGAGTTAGTCCGAATGACTGTACACGATATAGAAGACTTAGAATCTAAGCTTTTAATCAGCATACCTGATTCGAAAACCAACAAACCAAGATCATTTGTAATTAATCAGATCTACTTGAATGTTTATCGAAAGTATGTTTCGTTAAGACCAGAAAATATGAACAGTGACCGATTTTTCTTTAAATATCAAAGCGGAAAGGGTTGTAGACAAGTGGTAGGAATTCATCAATTTAGAAAATGCCCAAAATAATTGCTACTTATTTGAACTTGGTAAATCCGACAGAATATACTGGTCACTGCTTTCGTCGGTCTTCTGCAACAATATTGGTTGACTCTGGTGCCGACATAACTAGTTTAAAGAGGCATGGCGGATGGAAGTCATCAAACGTTGCTGAAGGATATATCGAAGAATAGCTTAACAATAAGGTTGAGGTGGCAAATAAAATTTTCACAGTACAAAATATTCAACAAAATGACACTTCCACCCTGCATGTTATCCAAAATGTTTCTCATAGTTCTAAGAGTATTCCTCCAATGTTCAATAATTGTACTAACTGTCAAATTACTGTAAATATAACAAATTGATCTTAAAAATGTATTCAGCAATGACTTGATGTTTTCAAAATATAAATTAATTCCTTATAAGCAATGTGTTTTCTATCATTTATGTAGAACACTAACAACTGTACGGAAATATTCCTTACATGACATTTCCTTACAGTAAGGAAGTCGTGACTTTTTCTTCAAGAAATTTTGACAGGAATGTCAAAATTTCTGGCGATTTGCGGAAAATTAATATATTACAA
Organism: Diabrotica balteata; assembly: GCA_918026665.1. Lineage (NCBI taxonomy): Eukaryota > Metazoa > Arthropoda > Insecta > Coleoptera > Chrysomelidae > Diabrotica > Diabrotica balteata. The sequence goes on along the minus strand of OU898278.1, from coordinate 6,238,012 downwards.
ATATTTAGAATAATAACAAATTAAACGTTTAAGTAAGTATTAAATACTTTTCCAAACAGGCTCAATTTACGTTTTATCTACATTTTACATATATTTTTTTTCTCCATTTGGAATTAAATGTTTTGTCTTTTATATAATATTTTCGATAATTTTATATTATTAAAGAATTCGTTAAAAAATCTGTCAATTAAATACCCTCTGTGATTTTGGGAAGAAACAAATATTAGATTAATTCTAATGTCGAATGTATAGTCCCTCTAGAAAGTATCCGGAAACAAAGAAAGCAGAATTATAATTTTACGGTATTTATTTCTATCACTTGAAATATAAAATTTCAACAAATAATTCATCTCATTTACTTATAAGAACCTCCATTTAAATCTAAACACTTAACTAACCGTCCAGGTACACCCGAAACTAGGTCAAGGCCATAATTTTCGGTAATGGTGTTCCAGGCCTGTAAAACTGACCGAATCAAACCTTCTTTATCTCGTAGCGCTGCTCGTTCCACTTCAATCCTTATCAGTCCCCATATGTGTTCAATGGGGCGAAGATCTGGAGATGCTGCTGACCACGGAATTGTTGCCAACTCGTGTTCTTGCTTCCAAGCTTGAGTATAAGCAGAAGTATGGCATCTTGCATTATCTTGCTGAAAACCCCACCCCTCTGGATATAAAACATGAGCTGTTTCAATAAGAAAGCCATTAAGGATGTCACAATATTTCGCACTATCAACAGTACCAGTACCCAATCAGAGAGGTGTAGCACCACGCTGGGATATTGCTCCCCAAACTATTATTTTATTGGGAAATTTGAAATTTGAACGGTAACATTTTTGATAGAACTTTAAGATGATTTGCACCACGCTGGAAACAACTTTCATCAGACATAAAGACATTATTAATATTATCTTCTCGAAAACGTTGACAAAAATCTATCCTTTGTTGAATTTGCTGAGGTGTCATTGCAGGGATTTTTTTGGATTCCTGGATATGTAGCCTTGCTTTTTTAGTGACATGCGGACAGTTTCTGGGCACACTTTTATTCTTCATTGATTTCCAAATCCGTTCGCTGATTTTCAAAACCCTAGGCGTGGATTTTGTCGTCCTAAAGCAACTAAAGCATTTAAATTGTTTCCGCAAATCTTACGCGATCTACCCGAAACTGGTCTATGTCTCATATCTATGCCATTTTTTATCCTCTTTATTGTATCATACACTGCACTTTTTCCGAGTTCAGTCAATTGCACTAATTTTTAACGTTTCGGACACCCTTTCTATACAAATAATCCACCACTTTTCTTTTTTCTACTTGCGACATTATTTCACAAATCTTAAGTCTGTTTGCAAACAACAATATTTGACAGATGGTGTTATCATGCGATTTTGTCCATAACCTACTATCGGCACAACGTACTTACTGCATTAGTTTTCTCTTAGAATGTTACAAAAAGAAAATCCATTAAAAATAGGAAAAATATACAATTCCGGATACTTTCTAGACGGACTAGTATACTATTCTTTGTTTCAAGTTAAGAAAATAACATTACGCTTATGGAGATCAGTGTTGCCCAAAACTCTCAGACACTCTCTTTTGCACGGATGTCCAAGATATTCCCTTTGCTTAATTTTTGAATTTTTATTTTCAATTAACATTTAACTGTAAAATCAGAATAATTACTAAATAAAAGCCTTATTATCATTATGTAGTCAGAGAACGACATAAAATAGCTGACATACGCACATCGTATTATTTTAAGTTGCAATTAGTAATTAGATATACGCATTCCAAGCGGTCAATATTTTCTACTGATTTCTATGATTCATGGCATATCGTTATTCTCACCGAAAAAACAAATAAACTGTCGTTACTATAATTAAAATAAGATAAAATAAAGTTATCTTTTGTAAATACTATTTATCTAATTAAAATCATTTCTCTACTTTTCATCTCTTGTGTCGAATGGGCACTTTTGGTCAATTGGGTTAAAAAACATTAATTTAATTCATGTTTGTGGAAACGAAAATACAAATTATACAACCCTAAATTATGCTTGTGTGTCGTGGCAACGCCGCGTTTCTATCGTCCATAAGAAATACATGGCCCTATCTCCGCAATGTTATTTTCTAACGTGGGAACGTAGTATAGCGACATACCATTTAAGAAAATGAAAAACATTTTTACGTTTTTAAAAATTCAACTTGTTAATGTAAGCCCATAAACGTGCCCTTCGTTGTTCGCTAGAGTATTCGTTGTATATCATTCTAAGTGCCAAAGGTAATAACAGACTCTTAAAACTTTTATGATTTTATGGCATCCATAACTTATTAACGTTTCGAGACCTCTGTTTTCGATACATCATTACAGTCCTTTTATTATGTTTAGATAAAATAGCTGACGGCATGAACCACGAGGTGACATCCCCGTTTATAATGGCGTCCGATTGTCAAATGTTGATTTACTTCTTTTTTCTAATGTTTACGGTTGCAATATTCTCCACCACGTTTTTTTACCATTTTTTATCAGTACTGGACTCAGCCGAAAATACTTTAGAACGATACAACAAACGAGAGTAACAAGTAAAAATATTTAAATGTTGAATAAATAACACTTGAACTACAATTTTGGCCTAAAACATAACAGCATAAATGTTAAAACGGAATGTTGATTGAGTTTATTGAATAATACGCTCCCAAAGAGTGTATTTATGTCAAAATAAAAAAAAAACAGTGTACAAAAAGGATATACTACAAACTGAAGCATATATTACTAATGTGTGATGTCGCTTATGTTGTTTAACTTGTAGCTCGTGTTTAGAAAATTCCTTGAGAAACAAAAAAAGGACGAACTGCTGGTAGTATTGGTGTATCTATTCCACCCCAAAAGCTGCTGTAAATACTGGCTATCTTTGCCAGGGTATTACCTTTAGGTTACTATAGAATGGCAACTGTCACCTGATCTTAGAAGAAGCGAGTAGGCTGGAGTCTTGTTAACTCTTGGGGATCCCTTGGAAGAATAATCCGACGTGCTCATTGGTCAGCCACTGAGAGAATTATTGGCAGTTAGTAAAATTTATGGAAACAATAAATAATATTGAAAGGAATAAAAAGAAATTACAAACACATATTAAGGTAAAATACAACAGCTTTCAGGCAATATCTTCTTCTCCAGTAGGTGCCGTCGTCGGTCGTTCTTCGATAACTTCGTCATCTTCTTGGTATTCATGTTTTCTTTAGCTAATATCCACACGGGATGTATTGAAGTATTTTAGTAAAGCAAGAAGTCATAGGTCTTCTCCTGGGATTTCCGTAGCCTCAGGAACACCTAGTAGATTGAAGGTATCAAGTCTGTAGAAAGGATGGAAGCATGAACACTTCACGCGTCGACTGCTAAAAAGTTGGAAGCATTTGAAATGTGGGTTTATAGAAGAATCCCAAAGATATTATGGACCGAGCATGTAACAAACAACGGAGTCATGAGAAGAATCAACAAAAGAATGGAAGTATTGGAAACCATCAAGACACGAAAGCTGCAATACCTGGGGCATGTTATACGCAATGAGAGATATAACCAACTTCAATTGATTATACAAGGGAAAATCCAGGACAAGAGAAGTGTAGGAAGAAGAAGAATCTCATGGTTGCTTAACTTGAGGGAATGGTACGGATGTACATCAATTGAACTATTCAGAGCAGCAGCTTCTAAGATCAGAATAGCCATGATGATTCCCAACCTCGGTCGCGAGATGGCACGTGAAGAAGAAGAGTCTGTAGAAGGTCGCGACGATGGATGTTAGATCCAGCACTTGTAAAGCTTGCGGGTTAGGCTACCATTGACATGCACGGATATATTATCTGGTAGTCGCTTGTGTGGATCCTTTTTGGATGTTGCTTGGGTCGTACGTTCGTGTTGGTTGTTGGGCAACAAGCAGTGGAACTAAATACTAAATCGCTAGAAAAGCTTCTTTAGGTTTCATCTTTTTCTTCTTGGTGTGCCTATCCGTTACGAATTTTGGTAATCATCATCGTGATCTTTATCTTGCCTACAGAAGCGCGGAAAAGCTGCACAGATGTTGTATCGAACCAGATTTTGAGGTTGTTTAACCAAAATTTTCCTCTTCTTTCTGGACCTTGTTTTCCAAATATTTTTCCTTACAGGATAACTTAAAGAAGAGCAAATCTGGATTCATTTCGCATAATCTGTCCAAAGAATGGTAATTTTCGAGATTTGATGGTGGTCAGTATCTCTCGGTTCATATTCATTCTTCTGAGGACCTCCTCATTTGTGAGTCGGTCAGTCCACGGGATCTTAGGTATTCTTCAATATAGCCACATCCCAAATGGTTCCAGTTTTTCGCACATATCTTCGTTCAAGGTCAACGATTCAACACATTAAAAAGACAGAGAAGACGTAGCATCGCAGCATTCCTACTTTTGTATTAAGAGAGAGGTTCTCTTGAAGAAGGCCCCTATTCGATTAAAGGTGAATCTAGCTTCTCCGATGCATGCTCTAATCTCCTGGTTTTGGTCCATACTGCATTTATTATGGTGCCGAGGTAGTTGTTGTGCGTCACTCTTTCTACAGGGAATTGGTTGACGTAGAGTTGACCTTCTGTTATCCTGTTTTGCTAATTATCATAAGCCATGTCTTCTTAACGTTTATATTGCGTCCATATTGTTGACTCTAATACGCGATTTTGTTCATAAGAACTTGTAGGTCTTCTAAGTTCTCCGCAAATACTATGGTGTCATCTGCATATCTGATGTTGTTTAGCCGGTAACCATTTAGTAGAATCACTTTTTCAGTTTCGTGCAAAGCTTCATAAATATTCTTTCAGAGTACAGATTAAGGATTAGAAGAGACAAAATACAGCCTTGCCTCACTCCACGCATGATTTTAATATAGTCAGTGTGTGTTCACCTTCAACTCTGAGATGTCAGTAAAGATTTCTAATTATTCTGAGATTTTAGTTGTTAATTCCTGACTTTTTTAGTATTTGCATCATCTTGGCGTGCTGTACTCGATCAAACGCTTTCTCGTAATCAACCAGACATGCGTATATGTCGCAGTTGACGTCTTTGCATCTCTGGAATAAGACTTGTACTGAGAACAAAGTATCTCTAGTACCACAGCCACCTTTACTTCCAAGCCATGAAGTAAAAAAGGCAACACCGCATTCTATGACGTCGGTAGTCCGATAATCAGCTGTAAGGTCTACCAGAATATTAAACTAATTTGAATTTTAGGAAACTGATATTTTGAAAACTTCAATTCATTACAGAAATATTTTTAGGGAAATTAAATTAATAAAACCTTATATATACCTAGTAAATTTATATAAAGTATTATTATTATTTAGGTTATATTATCAATAAAATAATCACTAGAGTAAAATTTATTGCACTTAAAATACAGTGTCAAACACATTAACATGACATTTAAAAAGATTATTAAAATACAAAAGATATAAAATTTGTGCTAAGTAAAAAACTTAACTGTAACTATTATGATTAAAAAATTCATCCTAAGAAATCAGACACAATATAAATATGGTTCTAAATTAATCTAATTGAAAATTAAATATATTTACTATTTACTTCTAACTTTTGTTGAATTTTCATACTTAGATATACAAAAGTAGCAATTTTAAATATGAATAGGTTTGTTGTCATATAGACCAAGTTAAAAGAGGTATACATGAAAAATGTGTTGAATGTAACATACCATTTATAACTTGTATATCGATTTAAAATAGCCTATATTCTCAAAAGATTTTTGAATGCTAATACTCTAATTTGTTATCACTTATCTAAAAAGCAGATTTAAATGAGAAAGTAAGTTCTCTAATTGTGACCATCTTGTTAATTTACTATATTGTAAAATCCATTTCAAATCATTACCACTTAATCTATTCTTACCTACATTGACGATTACACTAAAATTACTGCTAACTATTACACTACATATTACACAAATATTATCACACTTGTGTCCCAACTGATTAATGTTTAATACATAGAAATATACACAGTCACTTGTAATTTTACTTGTCCAGTTTTTCAATGGGATATTATTGTCTAAGTCTAATTGACATAATTATGTTATCTCTTGTTCCCTCTTCTTATGCAAAAAGTTTCTTCTGTCTTCGGGATTCCTTCTTTCTTTAGTACGATGAACAGTTACATATGATGGTACTTCAGGAAATATATTAGGAACTGCATTGCCTTTTAATTTGGGAAATATTAACTTTTCAATGTGTACATTTCCAACTTTATCTTCTCATTGTTCAGTCCGCTGAATATCATCTTCATGAAAATGTTTGCACATACTACGGAAGATTTGGTAATTGTACAGCCTTCTCTATGAATAGAGCATAACCCAGTATACCTTCTTTAGGGATCTTTGGGAAACAAAAACGTACTTTCTGCCTGTTTCCTTTTTAAAGTACTGGCATAATTGGTTTTGCAACCAGGTACACAACAATGCCAGAGCATCTGTAACAAAAAACAAAAGTATTATTATTGTTGTTTTTAGTTTACATATTTTGTAACAAGAAGCAAAAGTATTATTCTATTTTCAGTTTGTTTTGTAGATTATATTTATACTTGCCTTTTAAATTGTCGTTAAGAATCTTCTAAAAGTTCTAAATTTAATGAAATTTCACTTATATTAATATTTTCTAATTAATTTAAAAACAATTTACAAATAAAACATTCGAATAAAGTTAAAAAAACAATAAATTCAACAAACTTTACAAGCCTTCCTATATGAAATGTTAAACCAAAACAAACCACAGTCGGACTACCACGCGTTGTTGCCAAATTTCTACTTCATGGCTTGGAAGTAAAGGTGGCTGTGCTAGTACCAACAATATTTGTGGTTGGAATCAATAAAATATCAGGTTACTAAGGAACAGCAACTGATCACAGAGTCTAGGATAAGTGGGCAAAACCTAAGCACGATGGACTTTTACAGTGTACGTGACTCTAGAAAAATCATCAGCGACGAGAGAGTCTGATGGTAGTATTAGAAGCAAACACAGATTTTGCTTTACATGATCTTTTCGACCGATTGAGCAATACAAATGCTTAATATATTGGATAAATAGTCAACTAAATAAAAAAAATACTTCCAGAATTGCCCAAGGCCGAAATTGTCACATGAAGTGTCTTAGGAAAGGAAATATGGACAGTCTTACTGTTTAAAGTAGGAACCTGGACCTTGAAGTCTAAATAAATTAAAAATCTTTGATTTGTGGATCAGTTCAAATATTCAAACCTTAAAATATTTAGTTATAATATTTATAGTTGAGCCCAAAGTCCTTAAAAATACTAGTGTAGATTAAACTAAAGATATAACTATTGTGACAAAAGTTAGAGGTATGCAGCAGTGTTGGCAGCACCTCACAAGCATTCACGATAAAACGGGGAGTACGTCAGGGCTGCATTTTGTCACCGACAGGGAAGCTGTTGATGGGTTAAGAGAAGGTATAAAAATCTATGGTGAGATCATAAACAATTTAAGATATACGGACGATATGGTTTTGATTGATACGGCATCAAATTAAACTGTGAGAAGACCAAAATTTTTGTAGTAAGTAAAAACGGCGTAATACAGCACCAATTGACAGCTAATAATGAACACTTGAAAATAGTCGACAAAATTACATATCTTGGATGCCTAAATAAGGAATGGGATCACTCACAGAAAATAAGATGTATAGAAAAGGCAAGAGCTGTCTTCAATAGCCTCAGGAATATTATTATGTAATATACACTTGTATACAAGTATACAATGTATCAACAGTCGAAGAAAGATGGGATAACATAAAGAATGGTATTATCGATACAGCAACGCAAAGTGGAACTGTCACCCATTATAAAAAGCAAGCGTGGATGAAAGATAAAATAATCGAAATGATGGACGAAAGAAGACAGCTTAAAAATAGAAATAACTCAGTATATAAACGAAAGCATAATCTGATTCGAAGAAAAATCAGGAAGCCAAAGAGTTATGGATGCGAACAAAATGTGAGGAACTAGAAGAATTGCAACGAAAACATGACGAGTTTAACACACCTAATCAAATAAAAAAAAGTTACAGTACACAAAAGAAATACACCCATAACATTAACGAATAATGAAAGTCATGCACTATCCCTAGAAGACGAAGTAATGGAGGAATGGGAAAACTACATTAAAGCATTATTTAAGGATGATCGAGGATCACTACCTAACTTAAGTGCAAGTACAGGACCATCAATCTTAAAAGCTGAAGTGGAAAAAGCCATACACCAAGCCAAAAACAACAAAGCCAGTGGACCAGATCAAATATACAGCGAATGGCTAAAATTACTCTCAAATGACAATATAAAAGAACTCACTGTACTTTTCAATCAAATATATGATACCAGTGAAATTCCATCGGACTGGTTAAAATCGATCTTTATTCCTCTACCTAAGAAACCAAACGTTAAGAAATGTAGCGATTGTAGACTCATTAGTTTAATGAGCCATGCCGTTAAAATACTGTTGCATATTCTTCTAAACCGAATTAACAAGTGCGAAGAAATAATTAGTCAAGAGCAGTTCGGGTTCCGGAGATGCCTTGGAACTAGAGAAGCACTATTTTCTATGCAAACACTCCTTCAACGATGTTGGGAGGTAAGAAAACCCGTATATATGTGCTTCATTGATTTTGAAAAGGCATTTGATCGCGTTCAGCATACCAGACTAATTACCGCCTTGCAGAGCATCCAACTAGATGAGAAAGACATCAAACTTATTGCCAAACTTTACTGGAACCAAACAGCCATTATTAATACCAACAACAGAGAATCAAAGCCAATCAGTATTGAACGAGGCGTAAGACAAGGCTGTATACTATATCCCACCCTCTTTAACGTGTATTCTGAGAATCTATTTAGGGAAGCTTTAAAAGATCAAAAAGGAATTATCATAGGAGGAGAAATAATTAACAATATACGGTACGCCGACGATACTGTGATTTTAGCTGAAAACATCGACGATCTGCAGGAGCTAATCAATAGAGTTGAAATGGAATGCACAAATTGGGGACTGTCGATAAATATCGATAAAACTAAATACATGGTGACCAGTAAAGTGGATATCGGCGCAACCCAACTGATATTAAACCAACAACCGCTGCAGAGAGTTCAGAGATTCAAATACCTTGGATGTTGGATTACCCAAAATCTAGATCCATCCTTCGAAATTCGATGTAGAATTGAACAGGCAAGAAACTCATTTCAAAAATTCAAGCCTCAAACGCCGATATCATGAATAAAATCGAGGCGTTTGATATGTGGTTGTATCGAAGGATACTAAAAATTCCATGGACTAGCAGAACCAGAAACGAAGAAGTTCTTCGAAAAATGGGACATCAACGAACTCTATTAAGTAAACTAAAATATCTTGGACATATAATCAGAGGACCAAGATATGAGTTCCTTCGGCTAATTCTCAACGGTAAAATCGAAGGAAAGAAATGGATAGGACGGAAGAAACTCTCTTGGTTGAGGAATTTGCGGCAGTGGACAGGTTTGGACAGCGGACCAATTGCTACACGTAGCGCAAGACCGAGATCAGTATAACAATATTATAAGCATGGTAGTCGCCGACGTTCCGTAGGGATATGGCACTCTAAGAAGAAGATACACCCGAACATTGATATAAGAACACGAGTTTTGAGATGCTATGTATTTTTTACTCTTTTATATAGAGTCGAAGCCTGGACCTTGACGGAGGCAACATCCAAACGATTAGAAGCCTTCGGTGGTGCTACCGACGCATGCTAAGAATTTTCTATATCCATCTTGTTACAAACAATACCATGATCCAACGTATGAATAAGGATCTGGAAATTATGTGTATCGTGAAAATCAGAAAGATGACATACTTAGGGCATGTGATGCGCAATGAGAAGTATCAACTAATTCAACCAAATTTACAAGGCAAGATAGAAGACAAAAGATCTCAAGGGCGCAGAGTGACATCGTGGTTGAAGAACATCAGACAGTGGACAGGAATGACTACCATACATCTGTTTAGAGCAGCTGTCAACAAAGTTGTATAGACCACCGCGATTGCCAATATCCACAGAGGATAGGCATTAAAAGAAGAAGAAGAAGAAGCAGTGTTGGACACAATACGTGACATACTGGGATTCATGGCGGATTTATTAATCACTATAAACTATATACTCTATTTACTCTAATAATTCAAAATTTACCTAACACCACATTTGCAATTTTATGCAACGAAGTGCTATAAAACAAAGGGACGAAAGATATAAAAGCTACATTTAAAAAGAAACATTTTTGCACAAATGAATCAAATTGATAGACGGATTTATAGAGCAAATAGTAAGACTGAGTATAAAAGGTTCATATTGATAAAATGATACTAGATGGAATAGCGATGGAAAGACCAAAGTGACGGGAGTGTCGTAGAGACGATGTATTTATGTATATTCCTTGTTTTGTTTTGTTGCCTATTGGCAACAAGATGCGTTAAACAGAAATTGGAAGAATAGTTGTTTTGTCATGAATAAAGTAATCTGTCTGCTGATATACTTCATTTCAAAATATGCCCACACATAAATAACTTGTAATATCGTAAAACTTATGGCAATTAATTTATTTGCTGCTTGATGTAAGAGAAAAGACATATCCTACAATTATCCGATACATCTCTGTTTCCAGCACCTCTTTCTTTGGGGCCATTTACTTTTTGGCTTAGCACACCTGATTGTATTAATCATGAATCGTTTTGGTGAAAGATTGTGGCGAATGGTGACATTCCCTGCAGAACGCGTGCGGCAGAGGCGTAGAAAATATTCCGAGAGGTGCGGTTTCCTTAATAGCTTCATAAGTTTTATGGGAGTTTTTGGGATTTTTCTGATATGTTGTAATTAATTGCTGAGAGCAATTTTCCATTAAAAAGGGATTTTGATGGGTAAAGTCACGTAAGGGAGAATAAAAAAAATATTACAAATTTTAATAAACATAATTTCTGGTAAATAGAAGTTTCTTTGCTAATTTAACCAAATAAAAAATATTTCTACTCCTTTCTGAATTTTAAAATTTTTTTTGTTTTATATATATTATATATTATATATATATATATATATATATATATATATATATATATATATATATATTGAATAATATCACTAGGTTCTCGGGAAGAACCGCGTTGAGAATTGAATGCTCGACGTTTCGGCACCCATTTTGGAGCCATTATCAAGAGGGATACGGTTCGGTTCGAGTTCGGGGTCTCAACATAAAGCGAGAAACGATTTACAATTTCATATTTTTTACCCTTCTTTTTTTAAATATCCCCGAAAATACTGAATATATGAAAAAAATGTACTAAATTGTAGCTTTTTTAATGACTAAAATTTTCTTTTATTTAGATTTGTTGTACAATGTAATATTTGGCGAGATATAGCCGTTTAAAGCATCGATTTACGATCAAGCACCATCTTTTTCGAGCCCTTTAAACTCACCCCATTTAAAAACCAAGAGTTCCAAAAAGATTTAATTCACAGATCCTTGTAGCTCTTAAAAACCTCTACAAAATCGTTTTTGAAGAAAAACACTCCCATACAACAGAATAAAACATCTGCTAATATGTCTATGGCTTGGCAATGAAAATATCAGAGCAACAGATTGGGGATGGTATTCCAAAGATGGTTTGTTATTATCCGTACGCATGAACAAACAACCTGCACCCGATGAACTTTTAAAAATTATTTTTTGCCAATGCAAAAAAGGATGCGGCGTTTCATGTGGGTGCAGAAAAGTTGGTTTATACTGTAACTCTACTTGTTCTGGTTGCTCAGGTGAAGGGTGCAATTATAGTCCACCAATAATTAAAGAAGATGAGGATGACATAGATCACGATGAAGATGTAATTGATGACGAATAAAATTAATATTATAATTGTTTTACCTATAAATGTAAATATTTTCAACTATTTATGTAAATGTATAAGAATATATGGTGCCTTTTTATGTTGATAAATTTTTTTGTATTTAATTCTACCTTTTTCAATTTATATCTATTAAATTAGTTTATAAAAACTGCAATGTTGTAAAGGGTGATTTTCAAAAGTTGAAAAGTTGCAAAATTTTGGCAAAAAATTGTTTTCACCTATAGCACTCATAACAATTGATTTTTAAGGGTTGAAAATGTATGAAATTGTATTTTAAAGTATAAAAAAATCACTAATTAACTAATCCAAACCAAATTTACTCATGTTAAGATTTGTAATGTTATTTTACAATTTTTGAAAATTAGGGGAATTTTTGACCCCTAAGAACAATCAGGGTTCATCGACATGACATAAACTATCAAACAGAGGGTGAGTTGAGCTTAATTCCAAATTTTTATGCAAATCGTTCCAAGGCGAAATCATTTTCTTCGCATTACTACTTTTTTTTACATTAATCTTCAACAAGGGTTGCTTTTTAAGAGTTGAAATATGATGGAACTTTATTCAAAAGCACGAAACTATCATTATTTAATTAATTCAAACCAAATTTTACCCATATTCAGGTTTAATATGTTATTTTATAATTTTTGACAATTAGTGGTAGTTTTCACCCCTAAGAACAATCAGGGTTCGATCGACATGACATAAACTATAAAGCAGTGGGTGAATTGAGCTTAAATCCAAATTTTTATCCAAATCGATTCAAGGCGAAATCATATTTTTAGAATTAGTAATTTTTTTACATTAATCTCTAACAAGGGTTGCGTTTTAAGGGTTGAAATAGGATGGAACTCTATTCAAAAGTATAAAATAATCATTATTTGAACTAATTCAAACCAAATCTTACCCATATTCAGGTTTAATATGTTATTTTATAATTTTTGACAATTAGGGGTAGTTTTCACCCTAAAACCCTTCAGCGCACTTCGGTTTGATATAGATTTTGATCCTTGGGCTATCACCTACCTTCTGTTAAAATTTCAACTCAATCCATGCAGGACGAAAAAATTGCGAAGTTTTAACTTTTTTCGAGCTTCATTTCCTGAACTATTATCGCTTCCTTTACGCAAACAACATTGTTGCGAGACAGATAGTTGAACGATATTTTATACAATGTCTATACCCAGGTATGGATTTATTTTTGTCCAAGTTTTATATTGGTCCACTATTTAAATGCAGTTCAAACAGACATATATTAAATTGTATGATCCGTTTTAAATTCGTTCAATCTGTATAGTATATCGTTTATTTAAGATATTGTTGCATGATACAGCAGAGAGAGAAAGAGAATGGTACAACAGAGAAACAGAGTAACCTTAATTATTACACGTTGTACTTAAACGTGAATATATCCTGAGCAATTTATAAAGTCATGTTTTTTGGATCGTTTTAAATCTCGCTTAGCCTAATAATGTTTCAATTTTTTGTTCTATCCCAGTCAAATAATTTCTTAGAAACTCTCATATATCTCTAAACAAAACCTCATTTGAGAGTCGTACATTATCGTCGTAACATGAATATTTAAGATTCGTTCCTCAGACAAAAACTCGACTACTCCGCAACTTTGAGATATATGTGTCGTGTGTTTTTTACTATCCAAGTCTATATACACTGAGAATAATCATTTGGTCGTTTGAACTTGAAAATATTACTTTATAAACATACTTCATATACAAAAATCTCGTATCACGATGTTTCTCCACGCTAATATCCGAAAAATCTATATTTAAAAGTGAAAAGACGTTTCTTCTTCTTAGTCGTAAAACTCTCTCGGGAGAACCTGTAACTCTTAGAGAACGCGTCCCCAGGTGGCGGATAGGGGAATGCCCGACTCGGTTTACCGATAGGTAGGAGGGAAATAAAATACCTCCCGCGAACCAACAGGTAATTCACGGAATGATTGCTGGTATAAGCAATCTCCCACTGACCAACGGCTTCGGGTAGACAAGTTGGTAGAAATCGGCTCCAAAGGCGGAAAAATCAGTGGTTTGTTTAACGGCATAAGAATATAGAAGGCAACGAGAAACCATTATATTAAAGATCCCTATGAATATATCTAGTACAATCATAATGGCTGTACAACACAACACAAACTCTCTTACTGATCATGGGAATCGTAGACCATGATTTCGCAAGAGAGGTGATTCTCATGACGACAGGGCCTTTGCCTCTAAATCTGAACATTGCATTGCCTTAGTTTTCTTCGGTATGGTGACAAACGTAGACAGCAATCATTCTTGAGGTATTATACCAGTACTGTATATTGTATTGAATAGATGTAATATTATGGTTACGGATTTATCATTCAAAAGCTTCAACAGTTCTGTAGAAATTTCATCAGGTCCATTTGCTTTTCCATTTTTAGCGTTTCTTATTGCGTATTCTAATTCTTCTTTCAATATTTCTGGCCCAGTTGCATTCATTATCTGAGTTAAGTTATTTCTATCATCTTCAAATAATTCATTCAGGTATTCTGTCCATCTTTTTATTTTATTCTCCAGATCTACAAAGGGATTTCCATCTTTGTTTTTAAGTTTACCTATTTGGCATTTCTTTATGCTTCCTGTTATCTCTTTTACTTTTTTGTGCATATTGAACGCATCGTACTTTTTCTCATAGTTTTCCATTTCTTCGCACTGTTCTTTAATCCACTCATCTTTGGCTTCTTTTATTCTCTTTTTTATGTGTTTATTTATTTTTGTATTTGTCTGGGTAATTCTTCATCTTTCTTCTTTGTTCCATCAAGTCTAGTATATCTTGGTTCATCCACCCCTTATTCTTTGTTGTTGTTTTTGTAAGATGTTTCTTTCCTACTGTTTCTATAGCTGTATTTATGTACTTTAATTTGTGTATTTTTGTTTCTAAGTTTATTTAAATCTATTTATTTCTAATATTTCTAATCTTTTTTGGTCTCGCCTCTATCACAGTAACTACCGGGATATGATCTGAGCATATATCAGCTCCTAGTACATTTAACAGCATTACGATACCTCCTTGCTATCATAATGTAGTCTATTTGATTTCTTACTATTTTTTCTTTGGTATGTTGTGGAGATGTCCATGTATATAACCGTCGAGGAGGTAATTTGAAAAAGGTATTTGTTATTACTAAGTCTTCACTTTGGCAAAATTAAATCAATCGATCTCCTCTGTCATTTCAGTTTCTACGTCCATAGTTTTCTACTTGTTCTCCTACTATTTAACTGTCTTTTTTATGTCTTTTATTAAGTTATGCCTTTCTTTAATTTGTATTAATATTATACGCTCTGAATAAGGAGTTACAGCTAATCAGAGATTTTTTCCATTGTTTTGAAATGATGATTCCAACTCCGTAACGATGTTTTCCAACTTTCCTGCTGTTTGTATAGCTGTATTTATGTACTTTTATGTTGAAAATTTGGACTACAAGTAAACATATCAACAACTACATCTATGAGCATCAGCAAAAATAAAATTAGAGAAATCCTATTATTAAGAACACACTAGTGGACCGAGTAAAACACTTTACCTATCTTGGCACAATAGTAAACAAATAATGAGATCACTCACAAGAAGTAAAATGTAGAATGGAGAAGGCTAGGAGTGCATTCAACAACATGACCAAACTCCAATTGTGCCCATGAGAACGCGTAGTCAGTTCATGAACGATTACTAGAAATTGTCAAAATAATTTTCATGTTGACATTATTTTCAGTGTAAACTAAAATTAGCAGAGGAATTTAACCGGTAGCGACATGGCGACTACCAATCGGAATTCTGCGAAATCAAGATATTGGTCCCGTTGATTATGCGAGATCACTGATACTCCCTTGTCATTCTCATATTTAACAGAGAAAAGAGGCGAGTGGAGTCTAAACAAAGATATTTTATTGGACTCGGTCTGTATTCCCGCTAATCGTCGATTACTATCAGATGCACAAAGCGCTTGTAAAGTAAAAGTGTCATATGTATATACTTACAAATATCAAAAGCATAGAATCAAGAAGTGTAATTGTTTTATTGAAGTCATAGGAACTCATCATTTGATTTTCTTATCCACAAACCGTCCCTTATTATTCCTCGATAGGTCTTCCTCAGTAGTAGTAGAAGTACAGAAACCAATTTACGTCTGTTTTATAGATTTTGAGAAGGCGTTTGATAGGGTTCAACATGGTAGGCTGTTTGAATATCTAGAAATAATTGGAATAGATGATAAAGATCTGAGACTTTTCTAACATTTACATTGGAATCAATTGGTAGAAAGGATGACGGAAGAAGAGGAATTGGTAGAAAAAAATACGCATGGCCCCGAAACCTTCGTCAATGAACTGGCTTATCAGCAGATGAATTATTAGATGCCGCGCAAGATCGAGAACGATATCGCCAAATCGTTATGGAAACTATCCACGCCTAAAACTTGGGCACGGTACTCAAAGAAGAAGAATATCTCCAGTAAATTTTGTTCATTTTTGTCATTGTCCGTGTCTTACTGCAGTATGTTACTATTGGTTAAATAGTTGTTTTATATAACTGTATTTTTGCATTTCTTGATAATAACTTTCTTTTCAACATTCCACTAAGAGCATGTACACTTCTAATGTCTGCCATTATTCTAGTCCTTCTACTTCTACTTTAAACTTTTGTCCATCCCTAAACTGATCATCTGTCCACTGCATACATTTTGTTTTAGTCTCATTTATGTAAAGTCCCATTTTCTTCGCTGCTTTTACTAATCTTTGTACTATCTACTGTAGCTCTTTTTCCTCTTGCCAGCAACACTACATCATCCGCAAATGCCAAAACTTGGTGTCTTTTATGCTATAGGAGTCCTTCTCTATTGATTTTTGATTCTCGCATTATTTTTAGTAGGCATAAATTAAAGAATAATGATGCCAAAGGATCGCTCTGCCTTAATCCTTCTTCTTCTTTTTCATGTGCCGTACCGTGTTATCGAGCGTTGGCTATCAAATTGGCTATTGTAATTTTATGTAACAATAAAACACTGAAAACTTTGTTTTCAAACTTCCGCAAAATTTATTTAACTATTATCACTACAGCTGTTTCGGCTGATTGCCTTTCTCAAGTGATCTATTTTTGGCATGCGTTTACAATTTATAGTCTCCAATGAAATAGGTTGAGGAGGGGAGAACTGTTTGTCTCAAGTTGGTCATTCAGAATTATATCTGTTTTTTTAATTTGTTGATTTCCATAGATTCTAACAAAGATAACTTAAGGCCTTTATTTTGAATGTGAAGAATTTTAAATTTGTCATTAAAAGAATGATTATAATCTAGAAGGTGAAGTGCGTAAGTAGAATCTGTTTTTCTATTATTGAAAG
Source organism: Diabrotica balteata (assembly GCA_918026665.1). Lineage (NCBI taxonomy): Eukaryota > Metazoa > Arthropoda > Insecta > Coleoptera > Chrysomelidae > Diabrotica > Diabrotica balteata. Next base: position 6,220,678 of record OU898278.1, on the reverse strand, counting down.
CCCTTTTGTGTTCTGCTATTCGTTTATTAAAGTTTCTACCACTTTGACCGATGTAAGTTTTTGGGCAGTCGCCACATTGAAGTTTGTACACACCACTGTATAAGTGTTTTTTATTTTGGCTCTTGTTATTTTTAATATATTTGCCTATGTTGTTATTTGTTCGGAAAGCTGGTGTTATTTCTTTCTTTTTTATGTGTTTGGCTATTTTTGTTGTTAGTTTGCCTGTATATGTAATCGAGCAGAAGGTACTGGGTTTTTTCTCTGGTGGTGGAAATACTAATTTCAGGGCTTTCTTGTGTAGTTTTTGATTTAACATTTTATTAATTGTTTGTTCGTTGTATCCGTTGTTTACTGCTATTTGCTTAATTATATTTAATTCTGTCTCAAAGTTGTATTTTGACATCGGAATTTCTGTTAATCTATGTAACATACTATGATAAGCTGCCAGTTTATGTTGTGTTGGATGGGATGATAAATTGTGTATAGTCTTGTCAGTATGAGTAGGTTTATGAAATATGGAGAAGTCATGGTTTTTTAAGTCTAATAATCTTTATATCTAAAAAATTTATGGATTGATTTTGTTCTGTTTCTATTGTAAATTCGATATGACTATAAAGTGAATTAATATAAGATAAAAATTGGTCGAGTTGCCTGTTAGTTCTTGTGAAACATACCAGTACGTCGTCTACGTATCTCCACCAATATAGAAATTGTTTGAATACGGTATGTTTGAAATCTTTGTCTCTAGATTGTAGATAAAAATATCTGGTAGTAATGGGCTTAGAGGATTGCCCATTATAAGTCCTGCACTGTTATTTGTATATATTTGATCATTAAATTCAAAGTAGTCCTGGTTTATGCAAACCAGGGCAATCCTTACTATAAATTTGTCCGATGTATGATTGTTTACTTTGACTCTATTTCTGTATTCTCTAAAGTAAGATGTATCATGTTACGCATCTTTCTGCTAACTAGCATTTCCTCAAGGGTCTGTTTTAATTCCTTCCTCTTTATTCTATCGTATGCTTGCTGGAAGTCGATGAATAGCGCTATCGTTGGTAAGTTGTGTTCATAGCTTTCTGCTTGTAATGCTCTGATTATGAATACTTGGTCCGTTGTGCTTCTCCCTCGTCTAAATCCGCACTGATATTCGCTTATTATATTTTTAACTTCTTTTTCCAGCTAATCTTTTATGGATTTTGATAGGATTTTATATACGATATTTAGAAACGCTACTCCTCTATAATTACTGCATTGTGTTTCGTCTACTTTTTTGTGTAATGGGCAAATTATTGCTTCCTTCCAATCTTCTGGTATTCATTCTTTTAACTATATCTCGTTTATGATCTTGTATATCCAACCATTTAGCAGTTTTCCACCATATTTCATCATTTCTGCCATAATGTTATCGCTTGCAGTGCATTACTACTACTACTAAGGATTTCCACAGTTTTCACTGTCTTCCTTCACTCAACCGTTTTCTCCAATTTTCCCTGTCATTCCAGTCTCCATCTCGCAGGGTTTTTTCTCCATAGCCCCGTCGATTTCGTCTCTGAATGACCTTCGGGGTCTTCCTCTCTTTCTTCTTCCGATCGGGCTCCATTCTATGATTTTGTTTATCCAGCGTCCTCTGTCCGCTCTTCTGACGTGGCCGTACCAGGATAGTCTCTACTTCTCTATGTCGATTATGTCTGATTGCACTCCCTTTCTCTGCTTAATCTCTGCGTTTTCAATTCTGTTTCTTTTTGTAAGTCTACAGCTTCTCCTCAGGAACTCCATTTCTACTGCTCTTATTCTACCTCTATTTCTCATGTTTATTGTCCAGTTTTCGGACCCATATGTCAGGATACTTCTTGTCAGGGTATTATATATTCTCTTTTTTGTCTTTATCGTAATTTTCTTATCCCACAGCACTGAATTTAGTTGTCTTATACAGTTTCTTGTTTGTCTTAGTCTGTTGTTTATATCTTCTTCTGTTGTTCCCTGGTTCGGTATTATGGTTCCTAAACACTTGAATTTATCTGTTCCATTTACTTGTCTTCCCTCGTCTATCTCTGGGTTTCTCATATCCTTGTTTTCTGTTGTTAGATATTCGGTTTTCTCTAAGTTTATTTTCATTCCGTTGTTTTTATATTCTTCTTCTAGTTTTCTGAGCATAAAGCTGAGATCTTCTTTATCTTGTGCGATGACTACTTGATCGTCGGCAAAACTTAAGGTGTATAGGTATTTGTCTCTTACTGGTATGCCTATTCCTTCACACTTTCTCCTCCGTATATTGAGTGTCTTTTCCAAGAATATTTTAAACAGAGTGAGGGACGTAGCACAGCCTTGTAGAAGTCCTTTTGTCGTCTTAAATGGATTGTAGGCTTTATTTCCACATTTAATAGCTACTTTGTTTTCTTTGTACAATGCTTTAACTGCTTTTATTAGTGTTTGTCGGATTTCGAGATCATTCATTGCTTCCCATAATTTGACTCTAGGTATTGAGTCGTATGCTTTCTTTAGATCAACAAACGCCAGATGTACCGGTCTACCTTTTGCCATTTTCTTCTCTATCAGTTGTTCTAATGTGTACGTATGATCTAGGCATGATTTTCCTACTGTGAACCCTGCTTGGTCTTCTCCAATTTTTCCTATTATTTTAGTTTCTAGTTTTTCCTTGATAATTTTCCCGTAAAGTCTACCTACCGACGATATTATACTAATTTCTCTGTAGTTTTCACATTTTTCCTGTTTCCTGGTTCCTGCTGGAAGCAGTGCATTACTGCTATTATTAAACCTTCCTATAATCAAATTTCGGGTGATTATTAAAATATGCATGGGTTTGTTTATAATAGACCTAGGAAAATATTGTTCTGAAGCTATTTTCTTGTTGCATCTTCTTGTGGCAATTTCCGTTTTAATTGGGAATAAGCCTCAATTTAAGTTTAAATTTAGTTTATTGACCTTCAATTTTTACTTAGGAAATCGTTGTCAACCAAGAGACCGCGGATCGGAAGAAGATTTTGAGGAGCCCGAGGAAAAGGTCGTAAAAATGGAAGTAAAACACACACAAGCTTATTAGTAAGTGATAAAAAGAAGTAAAAGCAAAATGACGCTAGATGTATGACTTTTAATAACAGTGTCAACAAGTAACTTATAATAAGGCTCATTGTTTTGTAATCAGTTGTTCTGTAAATTTAATTATATGAGTTAAGAAAACCATTTTAGACTTGTTGTCACAATACACTCTTTCTTGTAAGTAATAATTGTAAAAAACGACGGTTCGTGCTTACCGCCTTTTAAAAAACCTTTCAAGGGAAAATTGGTGTCCAATTTAGTAATTTTCAATTATCTCATATAGAAAACAAGGTGCATTTCAATGTGACAACTTAAACGATCCTTTTATATACGTGGGTAACGAAACACAAATGCGGGTGACACAATTTATTCTAATGAAAACGAGCGTTCGCGCTTCAAGTGGCAAGAATAAAGGCACTTTTTCGAATCCATCTATTTTATTTTATCGCATCTATTACGATTTCAACATGTGTAAGTTCGGTAACAATGAGCCTAAATGCTTTTGACACAAATTTAGATCGAACGATACGATAAAACTGTTAAATACAGGACATAGGTGTAGGCCGAAAGATTTTTTTAAATGGAAATGCTGTCGTGGGCAGGATGTGACTCCTATGCCATTTGTTTAGCGTTAAAACTGTCGAAATCGCTCGAATTAGAACCGTTTTCGCTTTTTGTTTTCGGGAAAAACTCAATGGGTTTTAACGGAGCTTTTAACAGCAAAATAAATGGATTGATTCAACGGTTTGTATCAGATACAAATTGAAAAGCTTAAGGTCAAACTGATTGAAGTTTGTAACTGAACATACAATGACTGAAACATACAAATCTCACAAATTGATTTTTTTGACAAAGTTGAGCTTTTTTAAATTTTTAATTGATTCTAACCTGCACGAGAGAGTCTATTACACAGTATCTTTGGCTCAAAAGCTGCTTAAATATTCTTCTTCTTCTTCTTGTGCCGTCTTCTAACGTCGATCTTTTGCAACGTGAAATATCTGTTCAACACTGAGGTTAGTCCAATCTCTGATATCCCTCAGCCAAGATTTCTTCTTTCTTCCCAAGCCTTTTGTTCCCTCTACGCTACCTTGCATGATGACTTGTAGCAGAGAGTATTTATCGTTTCGAAGTATGTGGCCCAGATACAATGTTTTTCTTATTTTAATTGTGTTCCTAAGCTTTCTGCCATGTCCAACTCATCGTAACACTTCCTCATTTGAGACTTTTGCAGTCCAAGGAATCTACAAAATACGCCTATATAGCCACATTTCGAATGCCTCCAATTTTTTTATAGATTGGGCTTTCAGAGTCCAAGCTTCTACCCCATATAGTAGTTGCGACCAAACATAACATTCTACGAACCTCAATCTGATGGCCATACTCAATTTCTTATTTGTAAACATTGACTTGTATTTTATAAAGCCTTTTCGAGCTATTTCTATTCTGACCTTTATCTCCTGCTCTTGATCTAACTGTGAGTTTATCCCTGTAGTGTTTACCCTCCAATGTCAGTTGTATGTCGTCAACAGGGTTTTTTGAGATCACCATGTATTTGGTTTTATTTATATTTATTGTTAGTCCCATCTTTTTGCTTTCTCTGTTAATGATTTCCAGGAGAGTTTGTAAATGGTCTATACTCTCTGCCATGATTGCGGTATCGTCTGCAAATCTTATGTTATTAATGATGCTTCCTCCAATCCTTACACCTTCAGTTCTTTCCCATAGTGCCTCCTGAAATATTAGTTGGGAGTACACATTAAATAATTGTGGCGACAGCACACATCCCTGTCTGACTCCTCTTTAAATTTCTACCTGGTTTATCTCACTATCTTCCACCCGTACGACCGCTGTTTGATTGTAATACAGATTTTTGATTAAATTAATATCCTTGGGATCTAGGTGTATGTGTTTCAATGCATGTATGAGTTTACCATGTTGGATTCTATCAAAAGCTTTTTGGAAATCTATATAACATATGAATACGTTTTTATTATATTCCCTGCATTTTTGTAATAGTACCGTCATTGCGCACAGTGCCTCTCTTGTTCCCATTCCACATCTAAATCCAAACTGTGTATTGTCTAATTGTTCTTCACATTTTTTATATATACGGTGCTGAATATCTTTGAATAGTATTTTTAAAGTGTGGCTCATAAGGCTAATTAATCGGTACTCATCGCAAGATTTAGGATTATTTTTCTTGGGTAAGGGTAAAAAGATTGATTTTAACCATTCATCCCGGATTTGACCATCGTGGTATATTTTATTAAATAATTTAGTTATACACTCTATATTTTCATCATTCAGGATTTTTAATATCTCTACAGGAATTTCATCGGGACCTGGCGCTTTACCACTTTTTGCGATTTTAATTGCCTGTTTAACCTCTGATATCAGAATTTTTAGATTTTCATTAGTTGGTAATGTATCATTTATTTCTTCCCTATTATCTGCGAATAAGTCCTTGATGTATTTCTCCCAAGTTTATTGTTTTTCTACTGCTGATAATTGGAGATCCCCCTTGGAGTTTCGTATAACTTGTGGTATTCTCTTCTAATTATTTCCTGTAATTTCTTTCAGTTTCTTATGTAGCCCATGTCTGTCGTGTTTCATATTAAGTTCTCCTATTTCTCTATAATTTTCTACCATCCAGTGTTCTTTAGCTTAAATATTACAGAAATGAGATTATGACCCTTTGTGTCAGGTTACCTCATGCGTTACAATTGACACCTTATCGGTGTCAATAGTAACAGAGCTGGTGTTGATTGTAACAGATATTTACCTATAGTATAGAGTAAAACTAAATTAAATAGGAAGTAGTAAAAAATATATTTTATATTACAATGACAGAAAATAATAGATATGTGTAAGCATTAGAAATAAAAACAATAACAAATTCTGGTAATGTATTTTTACAGAGAAAAAAACTAATCACTGTCAGATTCACAATCGAAGCAAATGTAGAATATCTTTGATAGTATACAAGGCAACTATCGAACACAGTGATTAATTAAATCTTGCCCAAGTACTTTCGATCAATAGATCATCTTTAGGGGCATTTCGTCAGTTGTGGCCTATCCGACATGAGTAGAATGTCATACATGTAAATTTGGACATAACAATACAATATTCAAAGACAAACAAACACTTTAAAATTTTTAAAAAGGAGAAGCTACAGAATGTCATTCTGTCTCCGGCTTCTATATAACATGTAGCTTCTCCTTTTTAAAAATTTTAAAGTGTTTTAAAGTGTTTCTATGGGAGTGTTCAAATCGCTCGTGCAGAATGTCTAATGTGACAAGTAGTATCAAACTGAATAAATAACAGCAAATTTGATAAATGTTAACAATATAGCTGCTACCAACTGACAAAATTCGATAATCTCTATTAGAAGACCCTGTAGTAGTTTAAATATTAAACTAACCTTAATTATGTTAACTTTTTATCACATTTGATTTATTCACTAGTGATACAAGATAAATATATACGCCAGAAGTATAAAAGTGGTAAAATAGGAATTTTCTTGTCCATTTCAGGGGATATTAAGAAATTCTTAATATTTATTACAACTAATCCATAAAGAATAAAATAGTCGGCTAATAAGCTTTGGATTTCATCGAAATATTCAAACAATTTGCTAAATGCACACCGATATCTCGCCCAAATGGTGTGAGTAATAGCTGAGTGTCAGCTACTGATGTTGCTGTTTAGGAGTGCATACTCATCCGACTTGTAGATAAATTGCGTGAAAAACTTAGTTGTTATAAAAATAATTAAAAATAATGTTTGGTTTTCCAGTTAATAAATGATGACAGGAATGATGTTTGAGTAATATTATTAGATATTTAATTATTAGCAATTATAAGGAAAGCATACTTTGCATGAGTTTACTGTTACTTGTATATATATTTAAACATGTGTTTTAGATATATACATGGTTACGTCAGTAGTGATGAGTGTTTTTTAACGTATCTAAGCAATTTTAGCAGTATTAACTGTCGGTCCATTTGGTGATACTTCAACAAACTTTCTGGGTAAAAATTACATACAATATAAAATGGAGATCAATACTGATATTGTACTTTATTAGTAATCGCGTCATCTTCTTCTTTGAGTACCGTGTCCAAGTTTTAGGCGTGGGTAGCTTTCATGATGATTTGCCGATATCGTTCTTGATCTTGCGCGGCAAGTAATAATTTATCTGCTGATAAGCCAGTCCCTTAACGAAGGTTTCAGAGTCATGAGTATTTCTTTCTGCCAATTCCCCTTCTTTCGTCGATCTATTCGTTGAGTATCAACTGCATTATCCTGTATCTGCTTCCTCTCATTATATGCCCCAGATATTCGAGTTTTCTCTTTTTTATCATCTTTATTAAGTCACTTTCACCTTGAACTATTCTGTTCAAGACTTCTTTGTTTAAAATGTGTTGAACTCATGATATTCTGAGCATTCTACGATATAACCACATCTAGAAGGCTTTTAATTTGTTTATTATATTAATCTTCATAATCCAGGTTTCACATCCACACAGTACACTCACGTCCTAGTACACTCTTAATGTAGTCTTTTAGTTACATTAAAACATCATGGCAAACAGTGTTCCCCTTTTTCTTCTTCTTCTACTTTTATATAGTTGCCTGTTTTTCTTCAACATAACCTCCTATCTTATTGTAATATTATCATTGCATTTTTCCATGAAGGACCAATGCTTCTTCTTCCAATTGGCGACTTATCCAGGGCTATTCTTTCTATTTACAAAAGATAATTTTATATTATTTAAATTATATAAATGACAGGTTAACTGTTTTTCGGTGTGAATACAACATGCCATTGGACCGATGATCATTATAAACTAATTATCTTTGTACCTCGTACCTATAATGATAACAAGCCTTTGTGGCTGTTTAGTAGTATTAATGACTTAGTACTACTGACAAACATTAAGCCAAGAGAATATCTTGGACATCCGTGCAAAACAATTTATTTTAAAAGTATTTAATTACTATCTAAATTTAAAGGGTGGTAAAAGTGTTGAAAGTTTAAATGATAAAGAAAGTGCTATGACAGGAGTAGGTTTCTAGTACTATTTTTAAAATACGCCAAGAAGCTATGGAAGGAGGAATAAATTCTCTCGAAATTCAAATTTCGAGTTTGAATTTCGAGATTCAAGAATCACAAAGCAGTTTTTTTATTGTTTCGAAAGATTTTCTGGCCTGTTCTATTCTCGATTTTATTTCTAGATCAGGATTTAGGCTGCTATCGATCCAACATCCCAAGTACTTAAATCTATTGACCTGTTCTAAAATATGCCCATTTATTGTGCAAGGTTGAGGCACGTTTTGGTTTTTTTATCACTTATACCTTTATGAGTAAAAGTATACCACTTATACCACTTTATATAAGTGATTTATATCACTTTTATCACTTTTTATCACTTTGGTTTTTTTAATGTTTATTTTCATACCAAATTGCTCACAGGTCGAGTTGGTCTTGTCGATGAGTCGTTGTAGACCTAAGTCGGAATCCTCAATTAACACTGTATCATCGGCGTATCTGACACAGTTGATATTTACGCCATTCACATTGACTCCATCCTTGGAATCCTCCAATACTTCTTTAAATAAAAACTCGGACTAAACATTAAACAGCAGAGGCGACAGAACACGTCCTTGTCTAACTCCCCTCCTAATTTCTACTTCTGCGGATGTGGAACCTTCGATCCTAACTCTGGCGTTTTGGTTCCAGTACAAGTTTTTTAAGATTTTGATGTCTTTTCCATCTAAGCCGACTTCTTGCAAACGTTTTAATAGTAAAACAGCAGTTAATATAATTAGAATCGCCATAATGATATCCAATCTCCGATAGGGGAGGCACTCAAAGAAGAAGAAACTACCATACAAAACAGCAAGCATACTGTACAATGTCTATGGGTTCCTTCACACATTGCCCAACTTGATGTTTAGTACTTAGCCACCGTGCGTACGCTTTCTTTTTCTCCATTATTAGGTTTTGATTGTCTTCGGTCTACCATAGCTCTTTACTGTGTCGTTGGGATTTTGAATCAAGCGCTTCTTTTGTACACTATCTATTATATTTTTATACACTCCTTCCACGGATACATTTTCGATTATGTCTACTAATTTTTCATTTAGTCTTCGTTGATATAGTGTTCTCGTACTTTCATGTTGTAAGCTGTCCAGGTTGTAATTTGTTGTGTTAACAATTTCTGTGTCTTCAGGTGGTTCTTTTGTTTTCTTGGATCTAAACGGAAAAACTATTTCGGACTTTACCATAAAGTGATCCGAATCACATGATACTCCTCTATATACTATTGTGTCCATTACGTATAATGTTGTATTTTGTTTTTTAATCACGTAATCTATGATCGATTTTAAATTTCTGGTTACTTGGATCCATGCATATTTGTGTATCTCCTTGTGTTTAAAAATCTGTTTGTTATTTTTAGCTGATGGTTTTTTGCAAATTTGAATTAATCTTTCACCATTGTCTTCTTCTTCTTCAAGTGCCCTGTCCGTTGCGAACGTTGGCTATTAACATGGCAATTTTGATCTTGTTTGCGGCGCACTTGTTGCGAATCACTTCCGCAGATTTTGGAACCACGAGTGTCTTCTCCTGCCTGGCCCTCGCTTACTGTTCTAGATATTGTGGCCTAGATATTCAAGCTTTCTTTGTTTAATTGTATTCACGATTTCTTTCTCCTTTCCGATTCTTTGGAGTACCTCTATGTTGGTGATGTGTTCGGTCCAGGATATACGAAGAATGCGTCTAGTTTTTTCGTTAGCGTCTCCGTCAGCGTCTAGGCCTCCACGCCATACAGCAAGATCGGAAAATGTAGCATTTAACTATACGTAGTTTTAGGGAAAAAGACAAATCCTTGCTTATGAGGAGCTTTTTTCATATTGCTAAATGCTGCTCTAGCTCTTTCTATTCTCGCCTTAATTTCTAAGGTCTGTTCACATTTTGCATTTACGTAGGTGCCAAGATACACATAAGATTCTACATGGTCAATTAGTATGTTACTCATCCGTAACTGTCGAGCAGGTTGTTGCTTTTTGCTTATCAGCATCCGCTTTGTCTTCTTGAAGTTGAGGCTTACGCCGTATTCCTCACTAACTGAATAAAGTCTTTCCATTACTTGTTGTAATTCGTCTATGGTACTGGCAAGGATCACCGTGTCGTTGGCATATCTTATGTTGTTCATTAACTCTCCGTTTATTTTTATGCCCTCTTTTGCATTTTCCATACATTTATTAAATATTTCCTCGGAATACATATTGAATAGGAGTGGGATAATATACACCCCTGTCGGACACCTCTTTTGATCTGCACGCTTTTGGTGAGTTCGTTGCCAATTTTTGCTCTTGCTGTTTGACCCCAGTATAGGTTTGCCACAATTTGAATGTCCTTGTCGTCAATATCTGTCTTCGCAGAATACCTATCAATTGTTCATGATTGACATTGTCAAATGCTTTTCTAAAATCTACAAAGCACAAATACACGTCCTTATCAACGTCTCTATACCGCTGTATAAGCACCTGGAGAACGAAAATTGCTTCTCTAGTTCCAAGTGCTTTCCGAAAACCAAACTGCGATCTATCAATATTTGACTCACATTTATCATATATTCTTCTATGAATGATCTTAGTGAACGCTTTAGTGACATGATTGATTAAGCTTATAAGCCGGTAGTCATCACAAATCTGGGCATTTGGTTTCTTCGAGATTGTAATAAATGTTGACTGTAGCCAGTTCTCTGGGATTTTACCGCTATTATATATGTTGTTAAAAAGTACAACTAGATTATCAAGGAACTGTTTGTCTGATTTACATAGGATCTTTAATATTTCGCAGGGTATATTGTCCAGGTCACCATTGTCATTTTGGGTTATCTTTCCATGCGGACCTACCACTATGTTGTTTACCTTCTGCCCGATTCTACTATTTAGATCTCCTGCTATGAGTACTTCTCTAGTACTTCCAATTTTAGAAATTTCGACATTGATTTTCTTGAAGAATTCGTCTTTAACAGTACATATAAGGTTCATCATCAGAGATGGCATATATACCAAGAATGGGTATAGGTTTTTGGTTGATTGTCATGTTGATTCTTATGATATTTTCATCTACGGCTTCAAAGTCTGCTATTTTGCGTTGACGTTTTTTTCAATGTCTCTGTACCACATCCTTTCTTCTTTATTTCAGTCAATATAACTATGTCCATGTTTAATTTGGTAATTTCTTGGATGACTTTTATCATCTTTTCGTTACTGCTTTGTACAGTACAAGTGCCAATATTCATTGTCCACTTTCGTAGCTGTTGTCTGTTGGATCCATCAGAAGTTCCGAGGCAACTTTTAGGCTTTTTGGTAAATGTGGTTTGTTACAAGTGACAGCGAACCAACCTGACGTATCAACCCCCAGCCTGGAGGACCAGGTATTTTTGTTTAAGGTATTCTTCCTTTAGACTGGTTGTCTTTTAGGACTCAGGAGACCAGTCATCCCCAACTTGATATTTTATTTCGCGGCAGATATTCTTCTGGGGTATATTTAGGATGTGCGTGTCTGGTTGGACGTTCTAAACGCACTTTGATAGGTTTCACGATATATACATGCCTTGCTTCCGTCACGCCCAGACGGTCCTAGCCACTCACACACGGACAAAGTACTCCAACCCACGTGGGGTGAGTTGGAGATGGGTACCGGGTTTCGGTTGTTGAAGGTTAGATATTGACAGGATTTAAAGAAAGAGGACAACTGAATGCTACACTTATTAGTCTCTTTTTACGATCAAGTCAGGAGATACTGTGGGTGAATTCTACTTGAGTAGCCCGCATCCCACATGAGGTACTTCATTTTGTATACTTTTGTTAAATTCTTGCTTTATACCTTGTAATATATCATTGCTAATTCTTGGATTCGTGCCTTCAATGATGATCACTGCAAATGTTGTTAATATTGCACCCACCACCTTTTGAAGATTTTTATAGAATATAACGGACTTCTCGAGATGTACAATTCTAAGGCCCAATTACACTTTGTTGTTCCATTTCTAGTTTACCCATTAGAATTAGCTATGAGACGTAGTTTACCTGTTAAATCGTATTCGTGAGTTTTTCCTTATTATTATAGCTACATCTTTTTTAACTCTGGTGATTAAATATTTCTTTTAGGAAAAGATTATAGTTATTATTTCCAATTGGTCTCTCAACTTCTTAGCCACTACCGTCATTTAAATGGTGTCGGTGCCTTTGTTTGAGTTTAACACGTCCACACCTGAGCTGTTAGAGTCCTCACACCTTCTCCTGCTACCAGTTTCACTCCATTTCGCGAATAACTTTAGTAAAGGCCATCCATTATTCGTTTCAAACGTGACAAGAACGCTTAAAAGAACCAGAATACCGATCTTTATTTAAGCAAAAACACAACGCAACTCTGATTGAGTGTGAGAATTCGTGTGTGCGATGTTGCCAATCGTTTTATTCACCGGAAATCATCCTTCATCTTGTCATTAAATGTTCAAACAACTGTTATCTTAGTAATGAAAATAATTTTTTAAACTTTCGGAATATCGGTCGTAAATAATAATTTATAATGATTTAAGCGACATACGAGTCAGATACAGATCACTATAATTATTCAAAGAATCGTATTTCGTGCAAAATGATGTTGCTATATATACTAGCTGACCGGCCACGCTTTGGCTTGGTTACTATACGAATAATATAATGTTTATTATTTAACAAAGTTAAGTAAACATCATGATATCCATACCTAAGAACTGTCAAGGAAGTTAGCGTCAAAAAATAAAATGTATGATAAAGCACTTTTAGCACTAAAAAATAATCCACCAAAAATTTCTAAGTTTATAGAAGTTTTCTAAGTTCCTATATAAGTTTCTATATTTCTAAGTTCTAAAAAATTTGTTAATATCAAATGTATGAATTAAGTTCCATAAAGGAAGTATGAAAAGTTTGAAGTTTACTCCAAATAATTATATTATTCAACCCCCTCTGTGGCTCAGTGGTAAGAGCGCCTACCTTTGAACCTTAAAGTCGTGAGTTCGAATCTCACCTGGGTGGAGAAATTTTCGTTTATTAAAAATTAACGAATGAAAATAATTTCTATCCTTGTGCGATCGGTACTCACCGGAGGGACCGCAGACGTTTGGATACAATTAGCGTCTCTTAGCAAAGACAATGACGTCGACTTTGCTAAGTATCAAGACAATTATTCTACACACACACTACACTCTACACTAGGTACCTGACTGTAAAAATTCACTGTACCATGCCAATGACCATTAGTTGTCGACGCATTAAACTCAATAAAAAAAATATATATTATTCTAAATTACACCTTCTAATTAACATTCAATTCTGTGACAGATAGTTTTAAATGGGACTTTATGGCAAGTAATACCTCATTGGAAAGGCATTGAAAATACCTATACAGTCATAGTTCAGTTCAAGCTACCACTACGGAGGCTATATACGTGGAAATCACCCGCAGATAATAAAAGCAATTGTGTCCGAAATCAAGTCGATTACATTATTATAAACCAGTGATATAAAAATGCAGTAACGGATACAAGAACATACCCAGGCGCAGATGTTCCATCGGATCACAACCTACTAGTGGCTAAATTAAAAATAAAGTTCAAAATGCTAAAAAAAGACTGTCAAAAGAAAAACCGACATCAATTTACTTAAACAAGAAAATATACAAAGTATGGTAAAGACTAAACTCAACGAGGAATGTGAAAGACTCCAAAGAGAGTTATCACCAACTACAGAAGGCTTATGGACTGAAGTCAAGAATGCTTTTACTAGCGCCGAGAAATATATAAAAGACACTAATAACAAAAGAAAATCTAAACCCTGGATGACACAAAAAATTCTGGGAATGATGGATACTCGAAGAGCCTACAAAAATAAAAATAATGAAAAATATAGGGAGATACATCGTCAAATCAAGAAAGAAATAGCTACCGCAAAAGAAAATTGGATGATAAAAAACTGTCAAGAGATCGAAGAATTAATAAAGAAACACGACAGTCAAACGCTTCACAAAAAAATAAAAGATCTAGCTGGAATGACAAAACAAAGACTCCCTTGTAGCATAACAAACGACGAGAATGAAACTATATGGGAATTAAGCGATCTACACAACGTATGGGGACATTACTTAGAAGAACTATTCTCGGACACACCACTAAACAACATAATATATAAAAACCATGAAACCAGTCCTCCTATATTAAAACAAGAAGTAGAGAGAGCAATCAAAAACGCAAAAAATGGGAAAGCCCCTGGCCCCGATGACATACATACGGAAGTCATAAAGCTACTGGAAGAGAAACATTTAAATATAATCCTCAAATTATTTAATCAAATATATACAAGCGGTGAAATTCCACAAGACTGGTTAAAATCAGTCTTTATTCCCCTTCCAAAAACTAAGGGAGCAAAGAAGTGTTGTGATTTCAGACTTATTAGTTTAATGTCGCATATGTTAAAGTTATTCTTGAAAGTTATTCACCAACGCATTTATAAGAAATGTGAACAGGATATCAGTGATGAACAATTTGGCTTCCGAAATGGATTTGGGACACGGGCAGCAATAACCAGTTTTATTATACTGCTGCAAAAATGTCGAGACCAAAAAAAGGATCTCTTTTTATGTTTTATTGATTTTATCAAAAGGCCTTTGACAAAGTAAAACATGATAAGCTGATGGATTGCCTTCACAAAAAGGGACTAGACGAGAACGATTTTAAAATTATCCAAACGCTGTATTTTAACCAAACTGCAGCAGTTAGAACAGAAGCCGGTGACACAGAAATATTCAATATCAAGCGAGGTGTACGACAGGGGTGTGTATTGTCACCACTACTTTTCAATATATATTCGGAAGAAATCTTTGCACGAGCACTAGAGCAATCAAGAGAAGGTGTTAAAATTAACGGCAGAGTTCTAAATAATGTACGATACGCCGACGACACGGTCCTAATTGCAGAGAACGCACAGGATCTCCAGACACTCTTAGATCGCGTCAGATCGATCGGAGAACAATACGGCCTCAGCATTAACGTCAAGAAAACAAAAACAATGATTGTCTCCAAGACATCCATCCATCCACCCATGGCTTTAAACGTGAATGGTAACATTATCGAAAATGTCGAGAAATTTCGATATCTAGGGTGCTGGATAACGAAAGATATAGATCGAGACATAGAAATAAAATCGCGAATTGAACAAGCAAGAAATGTCTTTTTAAAAATGAAACAAATGTTTACGTCCCAAACACTCAATCTCAAAATCCGATACCGAATGCTGAAATGTTACGTTTACAGCACCTTACTATATAGAATGGAGGCCTGGACCTTCAAAATCAACTCACTCAGGCGTTTGGAAAGTTTTAAAATGTGGTTATTTCGAAGGATGCTGAAAGTCCCCTGGACAGCGCATATGAGCAACGAGCAGGTCCTACACAAGATGGGTACCGACAGAGAACTCTTAAAAATAATGAAAACACGGAAAACCCCATATTTGGGACACATATACAGAAATGAGAAATACCAGCTACTGCAGCTTCTTATAGAGGGGAAGGTAGAAGGAAAACGTGGTCCTGGTAGACGGCAGGCGTCCTGGTTGAAGAACATTCGTGAGTGGACTGGTTTGAATTCACAATCTTTAATAAGAAAAACCAGGGACAGAAATGATTTTGCTGAGGTTATCGCCAACCTTCATTGAAGACGGCACCCAAAGAAGAAGAATTCAGTCATAATAATTTTGTTTTAGTTTAAGCTCATTTTGATGAATAAATTAAATAAATACTAAAATTGTAGCTTCTCATTTAGTTAATAAATAATGAACAAACAGTTTTTATAGTAAGTGTTCAAAATGTGTTCCATCTACTTCCTAACAGTAATGCATCCTATTTCTAAACCCTTGGCGTACTCGTTCAAATGTGTCGAAGGAAATTGCCCTACATTATACAATAATTCGCTGTTCCAAAATGTGAATATTTTCAGGTGCTGTAGCGTAAACTTTAGTAAACTCAAGTATCCCCACAGAAAAAAATCTAATGGTGCGAGGTCCGGTAACCGAGCTGGCCATTCTATCGTATCTCATTGTCCAATCCATCTACCACGATATTCCTCATCTAGCTAACGTCTTACTGCACCATAATGGTATGCAGGAGCACCATCTTGTTGAAACGTTATTTCCAAGTTGCCGAATTCATCTGGATTATCTACCAGAATTTCAAGTATTAACATCTCAATTGCATTTCGTAATATGTCTAGATACACTTCATCGGTTAAGTTAGTATTGAGAAAAATAGGCTCAACCATGTAGTTTCCCAAAATATCAGCCCAAACACTTTTTTTTGGAAATTGTGTATGTGTTTGACAAAAGACGTGAGGATTTGTTTCACTCCAATAACTCACATTGGGTGTGTTAACATTTCCATTGAGAGAAAAAGTACTTTCGTCACTAAATCAAATAGTTTTTATGTAATCAGGTTGTTCATCATGATCATTGGCTCCACAACCCATGGTGGGTCTTGGCCTGCTCAAGGATAAGTCTTCATTCTCTCCTATTCTTCGCCTTGGCTTTCCAGTTTCGTTCTCCTAACATTTCTTTCTCCACCTCATCCTTAAATCGTACTCTGGGTCTGCCTCTCCTTCTCACTCCATCTATTCTTTGGTTATAAATATGTTTTGGCGGCTCCATCTCATTCATTCTCTCTATGCGACCTAACCACCGCAGCCGGTCTATTTTGAATGACCTAATAATGTCAGGTTTGTCATACAGGCGGTAAAGTTCAAAATTATAGCGTCTACGGCATAATCCGCCTTCCTCTCCTCCATAGATATGACGGAGGATCTTACGTTTAAAACATCTTAAACGTTCTTCTATCTATAGGCCTCCTCTTCCTTCTTCCACGTATCTCTATTGTAGGCAGTTTGACCATCTCATTTGTGGCCTTCCTCTTTTTCAAATGAAATCGTAGGCTTCCACGGCCAGAGTCAGAATTATAGTTGATTCGTCTTCCGGGTTTGGACCGTGTCATTTGTGAGTGACCCAAAAGTGGGTTCATCTCGACGTTTCGCTACAATTGTATGTAGCTTCTTCAGGAGAACAAAGAAAAAGAAATCAAAAGACAGGAAGATGGGTAGTTAGCAACGGTAACTCAGTTACTCAACGCAACCAGAGGCGAATACTAACTACCAAGATGGGCATTTGGTCACAGTAACTCAACTACTTAACGCAGCCAGAGGTGAAAACCAAATGCCAGGACAGGGATTCACGTCCAACAGCTCAGAACACTAATGCGTCGAGAGGCGGGGAGTGAATCCGACGATTACTCCGCTACCGCTCTATTTATAGTCGCGGTGACCTGTCGTGTCGGGACGTATCGGCACACTCCGTGGCGCGAACGTCAAGAAACGCGCGCTGGCCAATCATGTGGCTGAATCGTGGTAGCAGGACCGGACGGCGGCTCTAGACTGAGATTTCAGATGGGAGACAAGTAGTATCCCTCCTCTCGATTGATATTATGTGGATTTTTTCGGATCTCTAGAGATTCGCGGATTTTCCTGGAATAAAAGAAGGGGCTCTTAGAAATAATATGGGTTTTTTCGAACAATTTGGAATGACCGGTTTCTTGGCAGTGTTCTGCAACTGCAGAATGGGAGAAAAGGCCTGATAGAATGCATCTTTGATGCTCTTGAATCCGAGTTTTGACGGAACGACCAGTTTCGCCAATATACACATGTCCACATGAACAAGGAATAGAATAGACACCACAAGAAGATAGGGGCGGTAATGGGTCCTTAGAAGAGGGTAGATATTGTGAGATTTTCTTGGGTGGTCGAAAAGTAGTCCTGATACCTTCTTTGCGAAAATTTTGCCAATCCTATCAGTGACACTTCAAATATACGGAAGAAAAGCCACAGGAGTATTACCCGAAGATTCTGAATTTGTCGTCCTAGGGTGTAAAGGGGGATGTAGATGTCGGTGTGTAATATTTTGAATTGTGGACTTGGAGTAACCATTGGCGACAAGGGTTTTTTGCAGATGGCCAAGTTCTTTTCTAAGGTTGTCAGGTTCAGAAATCGAAATGGCCCGATGGATGAGAGAGTTGATCACAGAATTCTTTTGGGCAGGATGGTGGTGTGATGAAGCATGTAGGTAACGATTCGTGTGAGTCTTTTTTCTATAAACAGAGTGACCCAATCGGCCATTGGGCTTGGAGGTTACTGACACATCGAGAAAGGGAAGGGACCGGTTATTTTCTACTTCCATTGTGAATTTTATACTCGGATGTTGTGAGTTAAGATGATCTAGGAAGGGAGAAAGGGTATGTACCATGGGGCGAGATGATAAATGTATCATCAACGTAGCGGAACCAGACTTTTGGTTTTAAGGGGTAAGATTCTAGAGCTAAAGACTCAAAGGCTTCCATGAAAATGTCAGCAATGACAGGGGAAAGGGGAGAACCCATTGGTGTTCCAGATATTTGTTTGTAGAGATTGCCTCTAAAAGAAAAATATGTTGAAAGGAGGCATTTTTCTGCAAGGTCTGCCAAAACCAAAGACTTGTTATTATTGGTCAAGTGATCTCGCAGAACAACTAGAGAATCATGTATGGGGATATTGGTAAATAGGGATGATACATCGAAACTGACGAGAATGTCTTGGGGATCGACCCTGAGGGAGGAGATTAGGGTGATGAAATGTGTGGAATTTCGGACATAAGAAGAGGTACGACCAGTATAGGTCTTAAACTGATTCGACAAGTACTTTGCGAGTTTGTAGGTAGGAGAGTTAATCGTAGTCACAATGGGGCGAAGAGGTACGTTGTCTTTATGGATTTTGGGAAGACCGTAAATTCTGGGGCAGATGGAGTTTTTCGGAACTATGGACTTCTTAACATCATCGGAAAGATCGGATTGTTTGATGGCATGGGAAATTTCGCGTTCGACTCTAGGAGTGGGGTCTCGAGAAATTGTATTATAACAGGATGTATCCCTAAGTAAGTCGTTTACTTTCTCTATGTAGGAAGGAGTATTTCTTTTTCTTTGTTCTCCTGAACAAGCTACATAAAATTGTAGCGAAACGTCGAGATGAACCCACTTTTGGTCACTCACAAATGACACGGTCCAAACCCGGAAGACGAATCATATAATATTTAATATAATTCCTCTTTTTCGTTTGTAACTATATGGTCTCCATGGTATATGGTGTATAATTATCTTATTCCATCTGTCGTCTTTCTGTCTTATGGTATGTCCAGCGAACTTTTACCTAAGCTTTGCTATCTGCGTTGATACATCGGTCACTTTTGTTTTGTTGCGGATCCAAGTATTTCTTTTCTTGTCTGATAGCCTGATATTCAGCATTTGCCTTTCCATGGCTTTTGGGTGTATTTTTTTCACGTTTTTCCTTTGTAAACGTCCAAGTTTGAGAACCATAGGTGAGAACAGGAAGTATACATTAGTTGAAGATTGTTGTTTTTAAATATTGGAGGTATTTTCTATTTTTTAGTATATTTATTTCTCCGGTCTGATAATAAATGTATACTACATGTAAAAGCCAATATAATCACTTCTCATTTATTTAAACTCTGATCACCAGTACTCAATTAGGAAAAATGACTTTATCAGAGTACCAAAACTTAATATAGCACGATTTTAAAAATCCCAGTATTACATGGGTATAAGACTTTTCAATCATATTCTCACCAGTATTAAATCTGAAATGAAATTAAATAATTTTCGAGGTAAATTAAAATCATTTCTATTACAAAATTGTTTCTACAGTGTAAGTAAATATCTGGGTGATGTAAGTAATTCATCCTATGTACTTTTTATCTTTTAATTCTAAAATTGTTATGAAAAGCGTTATGAATAAAAATGTTTTATTCCATCTACTTCAGCAAGCAATAAGCAACAGGAAATCCAAATCATTTTTTTGATAAGCTGCTATAATATGGTGTGATGTACTAGAAGATAGAATCTAAATCACGTGTGTGTATGTATGTGTGTAGCAGAGAGTGAAAATTAATGAAGATTTACACCAAACCGTAGACTAGGAGAGTCACACCATCTTGCATGTCAAACGAGTACGTGTTTTTCGTGTTTTATCACAAGATTTGATGAAATAATGTTCACATTCGTTTGTGTTTCGTTTAATAAATGTGTAATTTTTCGAATTGCTAGTTAGGGATACGTTACGATTCGTTACGTTTGGAAATGAATAACATTTATTTCGGTGTTTTGTCGTAGAATATTGTTGGATTTACAGATAAACATAATATCATAATAATTTCTGGGTACTTATTACATTGTTATGGTAACAACGTCATTAGACGGCTTGTAAAGTATAATAGAAAATGTGCAGAAATTATATACTTCTTAACTTCACTTACTTTATATTTTATATATCTTTGATAAACTGGAAATTTTTGTAGGTACAAATTCTCACAATTGTTCTTTATCTATTTAGCTAACATATATTGTTTATATACCGAGTAAGTTTTAACTACGAAATACTTAATAATAGCAAATGATCATAGGAAATATTCTAAAGGATTCATATGGGGTGGTCGTGGGTGCCATTCGATAAAACTTCGGCCTGGGAAACACATTATTTAGGTATTGCTTCACCACACCATCATCAGTATGTATTCTCATATTTATCATGTCTTCATCGATGTTATTATCTTGAATGCTTCGCTCACTGGGTTGGTTTTACCATAGCAGTTCTCTAAGAAAACTATAAAGTTATCGACCGGTAACGTAAAGGAGTCTTTTTGGTAGTGTACTCTGATTGTATTCTTAGATCCCAGCGATATTCTGCTGTCATCTTAAATAGAAGAGTCCCTTTTGAGTTTGTTTTTGGTTTGATTTACTTTTTTTGTACCTTGCTCTGGTATGATAAACTCTGAATTAGTTGGGTGTTCTATTTTTGATGAGCCAGTTGACTTTGGTCTCTTTTCACCTTTTGAAGTTATATTAATATTGCGCGTGTCATTAAGTGTCTCCAAATTATCGTCTTGTGGAACTACCGGTAGTGTATTTAGACTTGCAGCTTGGAATATATTAGAGGGAAGGGGATATATTTCCATTTTGGTAAATTTGTTGTTGTAACCATGCATTTTGTCTTTGTTGGGGAAATTCTTCTTCTTTCAGTGCCTATTCGTTCCGAATATTGGCAATCATTCTGGCTATAATTATTTTATTAACTGCTGCTTTAAATAAATTCGTTGTTGTTGTGGAGAACCATTTCCTCAGGTTCTTCAACCATGATATTCTCCTTCTCCCAATTCCTCGCTTTCCGAATACTTTACCCTGTAGGATTACCTTCAGTAATCTGTATTTAGTGCTGTTTCTCATTATATGTCAGAGATATTCCAACTTTCTCCTTTTAATGGTATACATCACCTCTCTTTCTTTGCCCACTCTTCGTAATACGGTCTCGTTGGTTATCTTGTCTGTCCATGATATCCTTAGAATTCCTTTAGAATCCTTAGAAGTCTTCAAGTTTTTTCTCCAATGCTTCAGTTAGTGTCCAGGATTCAACTCCGTAATACAATATTGAGAAGATTTAACATCGTAGGAGCCTTACTTTTATCTCCAGATTAAGATTGTGGCTTTTAAAGAGTTTGGCCATGTTATTGAATGCACTCCTAGCCTTCTCTATTCTACATTTTATTTCCTGTGAGTGATCCCATTGTTCATTTACTGTTGTTCCAAGATAGTTATACTGTTTTACTCGGTCCATTGGTGTATTATTGATAAGTAGTTGAGCGTCTCTAACTTTATTTTTGCTGATGATCATAAATTTAGTTTTTGTTATATTTACTTGAAGTCCAAATCTTTCACTTACTTCATTTACTTTGTTTATTAGTTGCTGTAAACTGTTCAAACTGTCTGCAAAAATAACGGTGTGGTCTGCATAACGGATGTTGTTTAGGCGTTCTCCATTTAAGAAGTATTCCATGTTCGCATTTTTCCAAGGCTTCACTAAATATTTCCTCTGAATATAGATTAAATAATATAGGTGAAAGTATACAACCTTGTCTAACGCCTTGTAGAATCTGGATCATTTCCGTTGGTTCAGCTCCAAAATTCGTTCTTATTGTGGCTGATTGGTTCCAGTATAAATTTTGTATTATACGCCGATCTTTATCATCCATTTGGGCTTTTGTTAGAATATCCATCATTTTTTGGTGTTAAACTGTATCAAATGCTTTTTGGTAGTCCACAAAGCAGGTGTAAATATCGCAAGTCATATCTCTGCATCTTTGAAATAATACTTGTAGACTAAACAGTGCATCTCTTGTACCTACGCCTTTCATGAATCCAAACTGTGTGTCTTGTATTCTCTCTTCGCATAGCTTGTATATTCTACGATGTATAATTTTAAGAAAAAGTTTTAATGTATGGCTCATTAGACTTATTAGCCTATATTCTCCGCACTTTTTTGCTCCCTGTTTCTTTGGTAAGGTAATAAATTCTGAAAGTAGCCAATCGTTTGGGATATTGCCTGTGTCATAGATATTATTGAAGATTTTACATAGTACTCTTAAAAATTCATCATCAAGAAGTTTGAGAAATTCAGATTGTACTCCGTCTGGTCCTGGAGCTCTACCTTCTTTTAGTGATATTATGGCTGCTCTTATTTCTGCCACTAGTATAGGTGGTCCTGTTTTCGTAGGTATTGGGGGCTGGTTCTCTCTCTCATCAAAAAATAAATTTCTTATGTAATTTTTCCAGGTATCATTGATACTCTCTTTGTCCACAGTTATCTCTCCATTGTCATTAACAAGTTTACTTACTCTTCTGTTTTTACATTTACCTGTAATTTCTCTTACCTTCTTATGCACGTTGAAGTCGTCGTATTTACTTTGGAGAATTTCGATTTCTTGGCATTTTTTCTCCAGTTCTTTCTGTTTGGCTTCTCTGATCTTTCTCTGTATCTCTCGCTGTAATGTACATGGAGTTATCGTTCTTGTTTTTTCTTCTTTCTTCTATTAGTTGCAGAATCTTTGTCGTCATCCATGTCTTATTCTTACCTTTTTCGTTCTTCATAAAATTGTCTTTAATGTCGTCTATTGTTTTCTTAAGGTATTCTATCTTATCTTCTGTGCTTTCCGTTGTATTATCGATTTCTTTAAATTTTCTATTTAATGTTTTGCTGACTATTTCTTTTACTTCGCTACATTTCAGTTTTCTCATGTCATGTTTTTTTACAGTTTTTCAGCGTATTTTCTTTAACTTAGTTCTATACACGCCCACTAAAGGATTGTGGTCAGATTGAATATCAGCGCCTGGGTAGGTTTTAACACTGTTGAAACTATTTCGATATCTTTTGTTAACAAGCATATAGTCTATTTGATTTCTAATATTAACGTCTTCTCCGTTGTCTCTAGGTGATTTCCACGTATACAGGCGTCTAGGCGGTAGTTTGTAAAATGTGTTTAGCACGATTAAGTCATGCTCAGCTGCAAAGATACTCATTGTTTCTCCGCGTTGATTTCTCTCTCCTAATCCATGTGGACCAATATGTTGTCCTTCTTTTCCGTTACCTATTTTTGCATTGAAATCTCCCATGATTATAAGGAGTTCGTGTCTCGGTATATCTCTTATAAGGTTGCTTATTTGTTTGTAGAATTCTGATATTTCTTCATCACTATGGTCTGCTGTGGGTGCATAGACTTGTATGATGTTTGTGTTCACCGGTGACGTATTTATTTGTAACAGGAGGATTCTATCGTTCACTGGTATGAAGTTGTTGACTTGTTTGGCTATACTTTTATGTGTGATAATTCCAACCCCATTCTCATATTTACCATTTTCTGATCCTGAATAGTATACTCTATAGTCTTCTATATCATAATAACTTAAGTCAGGCCAGCTCATTTCACTTATGCCCATTATTTCTATTTTCATGCGTTCCATTTCTTTAATTGCGCATTAAATTTTTCCTGATTGAGCCATCGTCCTAACGTTCCAAGTGGATATCCTCTTCAGACAATTCGTGTGGACTTTTAAAGGTGTTTTATTGGGTATTTCACAGGGATTTTGCATATTAACGACCTGAGAGGCCCTGTGGTCATGGGAATGACCTCTCTTGCCGGATCTTGGTCTCCGATGTCCATGATCAGTATGCGAATTTTTATTGAGTTGTACAGCCATTATAATTGTACTAGAGATATCCATAGGGATCTTTAATATAGTGGTTTCTCGTTGCCTTCTATATTCTTATGCCGTTGACCAAACCATTGATTCTTCCGCCTTTGGAGCCGGTTTCTCAGCCCCAGGACAAAAGAGTGCCCTACCACCTACCAACTCGTCCGCCCGGAGCCGTTGGTCGGTAAGTGGGGGACTGCTTATACCGGCAATCACTCGGTCTCTATCTGCGTTAGCCATCAAAATTGATGTTGCCCGTCCTCAACCGCGTGGAGGTGCAGATTCGGATTTTTCGTTCATCGAGATTAAGACCTTTCGGTATTTCCTAATCTCTCCAGAGCTTTAGAAGACTTGGGGAAATTAACCTGTTAAATGTTGGGGAAATTAACCTGTTAAATTTTCTGGCGGTTATATTAAATTGATGCAGCATACGTTGCAAATCATTTTCCTTTTGAGCGAATAGTATTGCGTCGTCTGTATAGCAGATTATTTTAAGTTGTTTTTCTCCCATTTGGTACTTTATTTTAAGGCAGCGCTTAATACACTCAATTCTTTAGAGGTCAATTCTAAGCTAGTATGGAATTGTGTGTGTGTGTGTGCTTTAAATAAATTAGGAGACCTTAGCAAGGTTACGGTAGCCTGGTTACCCGGGCACGAGGGTCATAAGGGCAATATAATAATGCTCTATGTAGTTTCTCACAACTTCCAATCGATTGTGGGTGGTACGCCGTTGAGAAGTTGTGCTCTATCTTTAATGTTTATGTTAGTTCGGCCATTCTTTTGTGTACTCTGTGTCGTGGTCTGTTCTGATTTGTTTCATAAACCGTTCAAGTTGTTGGTATACATGATCGAAAATTCCGCCAGGTATTGTTTTGGTTTCTTTGTTGCACATTGGTATACTCACTGCGTATTTTGCCAGCTCACATAGCATTGTGATGCAGTATCTATAACCTTCATTACTTCTAGGGAATGGAGCTATCACATTTGTGTACACTATGTCCTATGCTATGCGTTAAGGGTTGTGTTGTAGCAGTATGTGAACATTCTGTACTTGTCGGTTTAACTTTTCTGCTTGTGCATGCGGTGTCCTATAATTCTTGATGTATACTTCGGACTAAAGACCTAAAGAGCCATGAAAAGGCAAATGCTGAACATCAGGCTATCAGACAAGAAAAGAAATACTTGGATCCACAACAAAACAAAAGTGACCGATGTATCAACGCAGATAGCAAAACTTAAGTGGAAGTTCGCTGGACATACCATAGGACAGAAAGACGACAGATGGAATAAGATGATTATATACTGGAGACCATATAGTTACAAACGAAAAAGAGAAAAGCCACAAATGAGATGGTCAGATGACTTAAAGAAACACGCAGGCCTGAAGTGGATACAAACTGCTTATAATAGAGAGAAGTGAAAGAAGAAGAGGAGGCCTATTTCCAAAATTGTACAGTAAGGGATGTATAGACAGATAGATATTTGGGAGACAAAAAAACAAACAAATGGATTAGAAGCAAAACCAAAGTAAAAGACGCAGGAGAACATGCTTCATTAAAACGGAGCTTCGCAGGACACAATGCCCGACTGAAGAATAAGAGATGGAACCACGAAATACAAAAATGGATACCATGGTTAGGAAAGAGAAGCAGAGAAAGACTACAAATGAGAAAGGCGGATGATATTAAGAAGATCGGAAAACATAACTGGAAACAAGTGGCGCAAAATAGAAGACACTGGATTGATTTGGGGGAGGCCTATGTCCAAAGTTGGATTACTTAAGGCTGAAGAAGAATACTGGGGTTTGGTCTTTCACTCTCAGTTTTTGTTCGTAAAAGTTGTTACATGTTAGCATGTCGTGCCTTAGGGCGAATATATCTGGGTATTCCTCACATAAAGATACCCAGAATACACAAGCAATTTATCGCGTGTGTATATGCTAAAAAATCTAATGTCTAGTAGCCTATATATTCCTATTTCCATTTCTATCCCATTTCCTATTCCAATGCCATTCATTGGACCGGAACCCTTCTACGGCGTTGCAGTCAGTAACAAGAATCACTACAAGGAAGTGGGTAGGTCACAAATCTCTGGAATAGTGGAGGAATCCACCAGGACAAAGACATGCAAAACAGTTCATCACAGAACATTCGCCAAAATTTACAGCAGACCTAATAAGCAAAGATAGGAAAACAGTCAAAGCCACAGTAGTTCTTTTAGCAGGACACTGTAAGCTGAATAGGCACTTGAAGCTTATGAGATTATCTGTTGATGATCTGTGCAGATTCTGTCACGTCGAAGAAGAAACAGCAGAGCACATTATATGCTAGTGTGACAGTCTGTTAAATGTTTGGTTTTTTTGCATTAGGAGAAGATAATCCACCAGAAAATAGCTACGAGAGGTGCTAAGGAAAAATAGGAAAGAGGAAAAGGAGAGCTAGAGAATGTTATCTAGGACTAGAGGACCACAATAGATTTGAAAGGGTTGCAGTGAAATAGGCCAAAATCCTATCTATTTATCTATCCTTTTTACAGATAAAACTCAGTTTATACTTCAGGGACAGCGGTCGAAATTCGTCAGGAAATCTGACAATAAAAACCTTACACCATCTCATATTGATCAAACCGTACAACATCCAGGCAAAAAAATATTTTGGGGATGTTTTTCATACATGAAGGTTGGTACCAATCGAAGGCATGATGAACAGCCAAAAGTACAAATATATGTTAGAACAGCGTTCAAGCACAAAATGTCAGCCCCAAGGAGCGATTCTTCAACAGCACCCTGCTCCCGATCACAAGTCGAAGCCAATGATGGAGTTTTTCAAAAATAAGAAGATTAATGTTTTAGATTCGTCCGGTAATTCGCCAGATAAAAGCGGTCATTCAGGTTTGCTTTCGAGATGAAGAAATATCTTTGAATTGTCAGAAACTCATAGAATTTATGCTAAAATGGGTAAAAGCAGTAATTGTAGCCAAAGGGGGACATATTTATTACTAAATGATGTAAGTTTATTTTTATAGTGTTGTCAAAATAATTGTTTTTTAAATAAACTGTTTTTTTCATTTAAACAGCATCTTCTTCTTTAGGTTTGTGGCCTGTTTACGGGGAGCAAGGTAGTCTGGGCACACTTTAAACTGTTTTATTGATTTATTAACAATAAACTACATACTAAAAACAAGTAAGAAAACTGTAAGAGATCTTTTCGTTGTTGCCTCATAGTGTGTTGTATCCGTGTTCTAACAGACATCAGCTGGCTCTCCTCTCCTCTTCTTTTCTCAGTCGACGTTCCCTCACTTCGGTAGCACAGTCAACCCATGTGTGGCTGGAGGTTAACTGTCAATCAGGTTCCTTCTCCTATTGGAGGTTAAAAATCATCATCGCTATTTTAATTTTATTGGCCGCGCTTCTGAATAATTCAAATGCGCTGCAACTGAACCACTCTCTCAAATTTCTTAGCCAGGATATTTTGCGCCGTTCTGGGTTTCAATTCCCTTGTATCTTTCCCTGCATAATTAACCTAAGTAATAAGTACTTCTCGCTCCTCAATATATGATCCAGATACTGAATCTTTATAATTTTAACAGTTTTTATGACTTCACATTCTTTCTTCATTCTTTGTAACACCCTCTATATTAGTTACTTTTTTAGTCCACGATATTCTGTAGATTCTTCTGTAGCACCACATCATAAAAGAGTTTAATTTTTTGATTATAGACTATTTTATTGTCCATGCTTCCATGCGAATAGTAAACTAGAAAAAACGTAACATTGTAGGCATTCTTGTGCGGATCTGTAGATTAAGGTTACGGTTGCAAAGTAAGTTTTTCAATTTTATGAACGTGTTTCTTGCCATTTTTATTCTAGATCTGATTTCCTTTTGTTTGATCTCCATCTTCGGTTAGCCACGTTCCTTAATATTTATATGTTGTTACTCTTTCGATCATTGTATTATTGATGATCAGGTTATCTACATTTTGTGGTTTTTTTTGGGAATATCATTGATTTCGTTTTCTTGAGATTCATTTGCAGTCTGTACCTTTCACATGTATTATGTACTGTACATCTTCCATGTCACTTGCAAATATGACCGTATCGTTCGCATATCTAATATTATTAATGTTATTTCCGATGACCAAAATACCTTAAGAATACTTAAAAGCTTTTCATGTTGAAGTCTGTCAAAAGCTTTTTTAAAATCTATGAAGCAAGCCAGCATATATGACCTGATTCTTATACAGACATCGTTGTGTCAGAACATTGACTCCGAATAATGTTTCTCTAGCTCCTAGACCCGTTCTAAATCCATCTGTGAATCACTTATTTCTTGTTTTAATTTCATGTGGATTCTGTTATGTATGATCTTAAGGAAGGTTTTCAATGTGTGGCTCATTAATGCAATTGTCCGATAGTCATTGCAATCTTTAGCATTTGTGATTACAACATATGACTCCATTATTTCGCAAAATACTGTAGTAACTTTGTCTGCTTAATAGTTTTTTATTAGTTAAATTAGATTTAAAACAGGCACAAGTATACTCTTTGTAAATTTCCAACCAGCTGTTTTGTCAACCCTGTATACATATTATTTTATAGAAACTTACAATGACTTTTTAATGTGTTTATTGCATTCATTTAAAACGTCAAATAAAGCCTTCCCGAAGCCATATCCACATAATAAAATATCAAGAAATACATGAGCGCATTATACGAAGAGCCTTTAGACCAAATAGGCAATAGCGCTCTTTTATTACTAAGAAAAGGTGAGACCTAATAATGAATTTCAACGCGGGTTCACACCTGTCAGTGTCTATTTCATTCTAGACTCGTTGTTTTTCTTTTTTCAATATTTTTTGTTCATCGGCTTTAAACGGCTCCAATTAGAGACCATAAACATCGAGTCTAATGCCGGTGTCAGTTTCCTCTTCCGTTTTACCTTTTTTATGTTTGATTAGTTTGCTCGTAGAAGTGCCTCAGAAAGGTATAATTTGTATAAAAAATATCTGCGACATGTGTTGAATTGGATTGCTTTTCTCGTTAAATATGTTTATTATATATTCAAAAAAAAATTAAGTAGTTTTTTTTCTTTACTTCAAAGCTTCGCGTCATATCGTTATGAAACATTCACATTTCCCTAATTACATTTCTCTACATTTTCATATCTTGGATTATACCAATATATATAGGGTGAGTCAGAAACTATTCATACTCCTATTTCTTATGAAGGCCCCTATAGGGAATAACAAATGATCATTCAAGTGTCTGCTCCCATTGTTAAATGGGAGCAAACGCTACACTTCTTCTTCTTCTGGTTCCTATCCGTTTCGGATGTTGGAAATCATATTGGCACTCATAACCTTGCTCGCTGCAGCTCGAAACAGCTCCGTTGAGGTTTTCTTAAACCATGTTCTTAAATTCCGCAGCCATGATATTCTCCTTTTACCGGGTCCTCGCTTACCTTTGACTTTACCTTGCAATATAGACTGTAGCAGGGAGTAACGGTGCTGATTTCTCATAACGTGTTCCAGATATTGCAATTTTATGCGTATGATCGTAAATACAATCTCTGGTTCCTTCTTCATTTTTCCTAGAACTTCCTTGTTCGTGATCCTTGCTGTCCATGATATTCTCAGCATTCTTCTATAAAGCCACATCTCAAATGCTTTCAAGTTTTTTAATAGTGGTGTCTGTAAGCGTCCATGCCTCCGCCTCGTACAACAACACAGAGAAAACATAGCATCTCAAATGTCTTATTTTTGTATCAAGGGATATGTTGTGACTTTTGAAGATGGCGCTCATTTTGTTAAAAACCGTTCTTGCCTTTCCTATGCGTCACTTTATTTCCTGCAAATTGCTCCACTGTTCGTTAATAATAGTTCCCAGGTTTTACTCGCTCTATCTGCGTTCCATTAATGTATAGATGAGCCCCGTTTATATTCTCCTTGCTGATAATCATTTGTTTCGTTTTGTCGGTATTAATGTTTAGTCCGTACTGTTAACTGTACTCGTTTATTCTGTCCATTAGCCTCCGAAGTCCCTCTAAACTATCTGCTATCACCATGGGGTCGTCGGCATATCTAACATTGTTTACTCTTTCACCATTTAGAAGGATGCCTTCGTCTATTCCGTAAAGAGCCTCTTTAAAAATTTTCTCTGAGTACATATTAAATATCAACGGCGATAGGATACATCCCTGTCTAACTCCACGTAGTATTTTATTGATTATTTAGTATGCGGTCTGATTTCAGTAGAGTTCTGAAATTATTCTGACTAACTCTGTCAAATGCCTCTTCATAGTCGATCAAGAACGCGTATACGTCGCAGTTAACGTCACTGCATCTTTGAATCAGTACCTGTACTCCGAACAGTGCCTCTCTGGTACCCACTGCGTTAATGAAGCCGAACTGTCTGTCCGATATTTGTTCCTTGCACTTCTTATAAATTCTTCCATGGATGACTCTAAGAAACAGTTTCAACATGTGGCTCATTAGGCTGATTGTTCGATATTCTTCGCACTTTTTAGCCCCCTGTTTTTTTAGGTATCGGTATGAATTCTGTTTCTAGCCATTTATCAGGGATCATTCCTGTATTGTATATTTATTGAAGACAGCCGTGATCCAAATTATTCCTTATTCCTCCAAGAGTTTTAAAAATTCAGCTTCGATATTATCAGGCCCTACCGCTTTCCTGCTTTTCATCCGTTTTATTGCTTCTTCTACCTCGGATTTAAGTATGTCCGGGCCCGTCATCCTCTCTGAAAATGGATGCCTATAATCCGTTCTTTGATCTTGAAAAAGTGTCTCCAAATATATTCTCCATTTCCGTCTTTCATCTCTTGGGTGTCAATGATTAATTTTCCATTGGTGTCTAGGAGTTTCATTTGTGTTCGCTTTTTTAAAAATACCCGCTATTTCTTTTACCTTTTTGTGTACATTAAAATTGTCATGCTTGGTTTGTAGTCCTTCTATTTCTGTACATTTCTCTACAGCTTCTTTTTCTTTAGCTTCTCTTATTTCTCTTCTGATGTAAGCCTGCATTTTTTTATACTCATCTTTATTTCCTTTAATTAACCTTCTGCGTTCCATTAAGTGAAGGATTTCTGGAGTCATCCAAGATTTCTTCTTTGTTTCCTTTGTTTGGTTTTAGCAGATCTTGTTTAGTTTTCTTAATTATTTCTTCGAATTTATTGATTTCTCGTTGGATGATATTTTCTTCTTTTAGTTGTTTAACTTGGTTGTTAATATATTCCCCCACTTGCTTTTTAACTTCCGGATGTTGCAGGGCTGTCATGTCGTAGTTAGGTCTAGACTTTTTCTTTATTGTCTTCAGTCTCACATCCATGGATATGTTTTGACAGATTTAAAACTGTTTCTGAATCTTCTATTTACCAATATATAATCTATCTGGTTTCTAATTATGTATTGGGGTTTATCTGCTGGTGCCTTCCATGTATACAATCTCCTCGGTGGTAGTTTATAAAATGTGTTCAGACTTCGCTACACTACTACCACCTAATCAACTGATTTATTTAAAGTAGAAAAAAATCAGGTCCGGCTTTAAAACATCAGTTCGTTTTGTTCATAGAAAAAATTTCAGCCTGTACAGGGTGTCCCATAATTAATTGGATATTAGCTAATGGGTGACAGCTGACATCAAAATAAAGCGTTTGAGCTCAAATTCTTCTTCTTTAAGTGACGTGTCCCGACCGAAGGTTGGATATCATCATCACGATCTTTACTCTATCTACTGCTGCTCTAAAGAGTTCTATAGAACTGGATTTAAACCAGTCCCTTAAATTCCTCTACCATTACAGTCTCATTAGACTCACATTGCTTATACAAAATGTTGCTAGTTTTCGTTGTACAGGGTTATTCATTAATACTTTTTTTATTTTATTTTAGGGATATATTGAAAACAATTAAACCGATTTAAGTGAAATTTGGTATTGTTAGTATGTATGATGACGTATGTATGTATGATATTTAGTTTTTTATCTTGCTATTATTTAGTATGCTTAATATGAAAATGATATTAGATTTACCATTGACACTAGATGACGTTACCTACTATACCATTGGTTTATTAATGTGGCCATAATTTTTTTGTCCGCTCTGTTGTCATTTTGTATCAAACTGTGCAGGTATATCCACGTCTTAATTGAGATGAATGTAATATTTATTTGGGGGCCGGCACAAAACCAGGCTTATAAAACTCTTCAGAGATAGCTTACGCACGCTCATATTCTACAACAAGTAACTTTTACAAACTCTTTTGTTATAAAAACGGACGCAAGTTCATATGCACTTAACGCATGTCACCAGAGAGAGGTAGAAAATGAAGAGCCGATAGAGTATGCAAGTCGGTGATGACTTACTGCTGATGAATGTAACTATAGTACGACATAGCGAGAAGTTTTATCTAAGTACCTATATGCAATAAATAAATTCCGGGGTTACATAGAAAGTTCACCTGTTATGGTTACAACAGATCATCAATCACTAAAATGGTTAATGTCACTAAAATCTCCTACACCGTATCGCATCGCCGATATGTTATCAAAGCCTATCTGTGGTCTGGACATGTAAGATCTTTGTGACCTCTGTATTATCACAATGGATGAACCAACGATAAGCAATAAAAAACTTAGAGGGGAAGGGTTTACTGACTCACAGTTTTAAATTCACAAGAACCTGAATTGGTAGACATCAACCGATATACCGATCATGGACATGTCATGAATTAAGGAGTCTTGTGTCGGCATAATCAGGACATCAATAGTGCCAAAATAGACACCTTGCAAGACATTATAGTGTCTAAAAGACGATAAAGAAATACATCGACTGCCAAAGATATAAACCTTTGAATCTGAAACCGGCAGGTCTAATTCAAACACCTGTGTTGGCACAGCGCTTTGAATGCGTTGCAATTAATTTAGTGGCCCCACTACCTGTGACTGAGACTGAAAATTAAAACAGATGGATTTTGCAGTGAAATAACGCCTTACTTGCACAGACACACTGACATTGCATTAATTGCGCGAGAACATAATGAGTTCTCAAAACGAGAATGTCAAGACGCTTCCAAATTCTATGCAGATAAACATTTTAACAAAACTGTTGTGATAAATAAAGAACAGAAAGTTTGAGTAAAAACATATATTCTTAGCAAAAGTGATGCAAGGCTGTTTTCTAAGTTTGCGCTGCATCGCGATGGCCCATACCTTATCCTTAACCAACTTTCTTCTACTTTGAGATGAGCTAGCAACGCTAACGCACTTAGATGTATCGATTTTGAAGTACTATATGTCTGGTCTTCATACTTTGGTGAAAGATGATTCTAATTCGAATATAACAACTCTTTATGAACTGCGCAGTAGAGTCGACCTTCAACGCTGTTGCAGAAAGACGTTGCAGATAAATTCAAAGGCGCTATCCCTAAACGATATCCAAATTCAACGCAGCAATCTACAAGTTATGGTGTACCTTCAACCACATCCAGCGACCTCAAAAGTATCCCTTTGGCTACAAAGAGTGATTGTTTATAGTTGCTATAGTTTCTACTAGTTTTATTTAAATTGTTGTTAAAATAACAGATACGAAGAAACACAGAAATACTCTTGTCCCTGTAGTGTACCTTACAGCCTATATCCTACAACTCTAATAATATTATGAATTATATCAAACATCTACCTGTAGTTTTTGTTGATGCATGTATTGTTTCGTTTCCAAATTTTCCTGACCGAATGCTCTTTTACACTTTTTTTTAATTGTTTAAGATTTTGTGATATCCCACCTTCATTTTACTATCTTCACCATATGTTGTGATACCTTCTTTAGTTTCGTTTAAAGCTGGGGTTAAAATAACTTTATTAAAGTACTGGGTTCAACTTCCTTTTTTTGTATTTATTTCAAACTTTTTTTTCTTCTGGCTTGTAATTCTTTGGCACAAATCAGTTTTGTTTATTTTATTTTTATTTAACCTTATATTATTGTTAACTGTGAATTACCTTTGGGAATATATAATCAGATTCTTCTTCATTAACTGTTTAATAGGAATAGGGTTTTTTTAGGGATAAGTGAATAAGTTTTTTCCAATTGGGTAGGAATCCATTTTTATTTATTGTATATTCCAAATTATAAAAAAGATACCGTTTTTACATCGAATTTTGAAATTTTTTGCCAATTACACCTTTTTACTCTTATTCTGAAAACAACACCGACCTACCCAAGAGGGAACAAATAGCTAATGACGACACATTCTTCTCAATCCGTAAAACCGTGCCTTTTACCTCGTTATTCTCGTTAAAGAAAATCACTTTCTGATATTATATGTACTCGTCATATCGCCGATTTCTGATCATCAACGGTTGTATTGAAAAAGATGATATGTGTCTTGAAACACGATTTAAAAGGACAACAGTAGCGGAGGAAGCGGGGTGATTTAGTTCAATCATATAATCTGTTATTTATGTAAAATTGTACAAAAGAATTACTTAAAAAATCCGTAAAATAGTTTCGAAACACAATTCAGATTTCTGCTTATAATCTGAGCGTTCTAAAAATTGCAAGGCAAACAGACGTTGATAGAAGATGTTAAAAGAGACATGGGGAATCTAAAATTTGCATTCCACGACATGTCTTTTACAAATAAGCAGAAATCCTTAGCGAGTTGTGCTTCTAGTACTCACACAGAGTAAATCCGAATATAATGAAAAAAGGCAGCAAAAATTTGATTTCACGCAAACAAATCCTATGTATCTGTTGATACGTATTTCGACCTAATATGTCTCATCAGAACAGCTATTCATAGGAGTTCTCAACGTGAAAAATCAATATTTTCGCTAAGGATTTCATTTGATGTAAAGCTGATTTTAAACAGCTAAACATTACTAAAAGAGTTTCTAAACGACTTCTCTCTCTCTCTCTCTCTCTCTTTCTCTCTCTCTCTCTTATCGTCTTCCCATTATTAAGGATCGTGATTTCTTCCAATATTCCTAATAATTTTTTTCCATTGGTCTCTATCTTCAGCTGCTCTACCTACATTTTTTTTTATTTATTTTGATTCAACTACTTAGGGTAATTTGCATAAGAAAAATACAAAAAGCGATAAAGATATACATAGGCATATACAAAATATCAATTACATAATAATGTATACAATATATAATATTTTAATTATTGATGTATCGTATTAAATTTTATTAAAAAAGTTTATAGATTTCAATAATTCCATCAAGTCTTCTAGAACTTCTTTTAATGTTTTTGGAATGTGGTGATATAGTCTTTCAACTGAGTATATTGGACAATCAATCAAAATGTGCTTCACTGTCACTTTAGATTCACAAACAAAACACACTGGTTCCTCTTCTCTCTTCAACAAGTATTCATGTGTTGTAGAAGTGTGTCCTAATCTGAGACGTGTTATTAGGATGTCGCTTTGAAGGCCAGAAGTTCCCGGAAGGACAGAAGATTTTATTTCTATCAATTTAGTGGTGCTTCTATTCTATTGGTTTTGCCAAACATCGTGCAATTTTGATTTTAGTAAGGTTTTAAATCTAAATGCACCGTTAGATTTTCCACTGATGCTGTATTAGTTACTGTGGACCTATCTAGACTATCTGCCTTTTCGTTACCATCTATTCCAACGTGTGACGGTACCCAGAGGAACTCTACTGTCAAATTGTTTTGATATATACGGTATAAAATTAACTTAATCTGCTATAATGTTGGAGGAGAGGGATAATGTGAGAAATTGATGTCAGACAACTAAGTGAATCAGATATTATAAGAGATTTGGGAAGTTTTTTTTTCAGAATAATTGTTAGGGTATTATTATGGCAAATAGTTCTGCTGTAAAAATACTTGTCTTAGAAGACAATTTATAGATGGAATGTTCATGTGATATCACAAAACATGATCCTACTCCATTTATGGTCTTAGATGCGTCCGTGTATATAAAATGATAATTTCTGTACTGTATGAGAACATGGAGGAAGTAAGTTTTAAAAAAATTGGGTATCACGTTATTTTTGTTATATGCTCTAAGTTTAATGTTACATAGCGGAGAGGGAACAACCCTCTTAAGGTTGTTCACAAACATAAATTTAGGATACAGGACTAGAAACAGAACATAGAAATGTACAGGACTCCTGCTTCTTTCTTGATAGACCTCCTGGAACCTATTAGCAACAGCATGATGAAGAGCAGGTTTTTTTGGGTTAGATTTTATATTCAAGACATACGATAGAGTTAAGTATTTTCTTCTTAGGCTTAAAGGTGGCTTTCCAGCTTCATAGAGTGGACTGTCCACAAGACTGGTGCAATATGCTCCTAGAGCAAGTCTAACGGCTGAACTCTGAAGAGTATCCAAGGTTTTGAGCAATGTTTGGTTTGCGATGTTATACACAACACATCCGTAGTCCAGTTTTGATTTAATTAAAACTCTATATAAATTTATTAGGGTTGGAAAATCTGCTCCCCAATTTTTATGTGATACAGATTTCACAATGTTTAGTTCAGCTTGGCACGAGAGTTTTAGTGTGTGACTTGTCCAACTTAATTTTGTATCCAGTTGCATCTCTAGAATTTTTAATTCTTTTGTATATTTTATAAATTGTAAAAAAATAGATTTTGGAACTTTCGTGGATTTGATTTTCGTAAAAAATGTATAGCTTTTATTTATGTGATGGAAAACTGGAGCCCAATACTGTTAGACCTACATTTTTTTCTAAATAAGTTTTTTTGATATCTTGTACCACAATGGAATTATCTACCTATGTCTATGTCTACTCGCGATTATCCGAGTCTAGGTTATCCAAGCCCCTTGGTGAACCGAGGCAAAATTTTTTCCTGGGAAGTTATATTGGCAGCTATTATATGGGCAATCCATTGAAAATTGTGGATTATTGATAAGAAGAAAATATTCAGTGTAAGATATGCTTTAGGTCAAGCTGATGCTTATTTCCAGAAATTTCTGTGTCGTATTTTGTCTACAACTTCCTCTTCCTTTCTATGTTAATCAGTGTACCAATTTGTTTGCTGTCGTTCTCATCGTCAAATTATTTGTTTGCTGTCGTTCAGATTGTCTGCTTTCTGTGCAGTATGAGTGGAACGCGGAAGGGAGTAGTAGTATCTTTGGAAACAAAAGTGAATGCAAACAAGAGGTTGGAGAAGGGTGAATCAATAAATAAGATTGTTGCAGATGTAGGTGTCGGAGAAGTAACTGTTGGAGATTAGAAGTGTAAGCGGAATGAAATCGAACAGTGGGTCAACCGAAGTGTGTCTGGTGGTAGTGGATTGGCCCCGAAGACAATAAAGAAATGGGACCATGAACAAACTTCTGAGGCGTTGTTCTTGTGGTTTTCACAAATAAGAGTATTGGGCAGCCCGATAAGTGGTCCACTACTCCAAGCAAAAGCTATTGAATTCCAGAAGAAAATTTTATTTAAAATTACAAGACATTATCCTTAAAGATGGACTAACTACAGACCAGATATTTAACTGCGATGAGACAGGGCTTAATTTTAAAATGCTTCCATCGAAAACACTAGCTGCCAAAAATGAATGAACTGTACCAGTTTACAAAAAAAAAGGAAAAAGAGGGCCACAATCAGGATTTACAACATGGCTTCTGGTTCATTAAAATTAAAACTTCTTTTAATTGAAAAATCCAAAAATCCAAGGGCATTCAAAAATGTGCAAATAAATTGCTTACCTACAATCTATAGCAAACAACGCAATGCATAGATGGACTGTAACACTTTTAAGGACTGGTTTTTTAATGACTTCGTGCCAGTCATTGATGCCTACCTAATAAAAAAAAATTGCCATTGAAAGTTTTGTTGTTGTTGAATAACGCACGATACTACCCAAATGCGAGAAAACTGATTAGTTGTGACATACGAGCTGTATTCCTCCAACCAATGCGACGTCTCTCATTAAACCCTAGACCAAGGCGTAATAGAAGCAATGAAGAGGAATTATCCGCGGAAGCTTTTTCAGGTACTGCTACTAAGCTGGATGAAGGGCTGACTATAATTGAGGCATTGAAAAAGATCACGGTTAAAGATTTTTGCTATTGGATTGCATCTGCTTGAGATGACGTAAAAGTGTCCACTATTCAGAAGTCATGGGAAAAATTATTTAAGATAAACAACAAAATACAAGACGTTCAAAATGAAACTGATAACTGTAAAGTTGATGCTATAGCCAACCTAGACAATCAATTACCAGTAGAACAAACAATCGGACATTATCGATTGGATGAATCTGGATGAAGAAATGAAACTGACATATGATGTAATTGTCAATCTAGTTCTAAACCTCACCCATGAAGAAGATGCAGATGAGATAACTCAAAAGATTTCTCATTCCGATGGATAGAAGTCCCTTGAAGCTGCTCTCGCATATATTGAGCAACAAGAAGAATCGACACCATTAGACGTCCTCATTTTCAACGTTGGCGCAACATCGCCGCCTCAAAACACGAATGAAGTAGAAACAAAAATCAATCAAAGACTTTGTTAAACAGTTACATTTATAAGGTAATTTTTTTTTATCTTTTATACTACTTTTATATTAGCTTTTAGTTATTTAAATAAACACATTAATCATTATTTACGTAAGTACACATTTTACTATCAGTATAACCAATCTCAGTGTTAACCGAGTTTTTTCGGTATCCGAGATAGTCACGGTCCCAATTACCTCGGATAATCGCGAGTTTAATGTAGATATATTATATATATATATATATATATATATATATATATATATATATATATATATATATATATATATGCATAAAGTACTTACTGATTAAGTATATTATTCTTCGCTTTCTTGATTGCTCCATCGGTAGAGCAAAAGCATACTCCCAATCTGAAATGATAATGTAACCGTGGAAGGTGTAAATAGTTAACAAAAGAAAACTGGAAGCACGCGGTTGATGTTTTTGTTGTTTTGTCCAACTTGCATTATTTCTCTGCTTGTCAATCGAGACAATCGGCCTAAAAGTGCATAGACGGTCACAAGTGGCGAGAAAATAACTAACCAAGTTAACACGCTCGGTGTCGGGCGATAATTCGTCTCGAAATGTCACAAATTCTGGAATAATTGAAGGTGAAAACCTCTTTTGTTCTTTCTCAAAGAACGTCGAGAACGCGTAAACGGTCAAACGGCTGCAATGTTGCCAAGTTTGGAATCATGTCATAGATTAAAACCCCTTATAATTTGTTAGTGCTAACTTATAACCAAAGCACTAGTAATGGGTAATATCAGTAAAAATAGCAACATTTTTAAGAATACTAGTGCACTATTGGGGGGGATAGAAGAAAAACCAGCAATCCCCACTTTGACAAATTTTTCAGAAAATAGAATTTTTTAATAACATTTTAGCGTTTTATTAAAGAGTTTTTTTTTATTTATATTTATTTGCCAACATTTAGTTGGCTTTAGTTATTTACAAAATTAACCTAATTATTTCATAAAATTTTAAGTTATTAACAGAAAGTTTAGAAGCTAAGAAATACAATCTGATAATATCAGCAGAAGAAACCAAATATAAGTAGTAAAATACAAATTGATGGGAAAATAATAAAGCAGCAAGCAAGGTTTAGATATCTGGGAATAGATATAACTAGTTACGGAGATGTTGAAAGAGAAGTACGACAACAAAGCTTAAAAGCAAGTAAAGCGGCGGGTTCTCTTAATGACACAATCTGGAAGAACAAACACCTAAGACAAGACACAAAAACAAGAATCTATAAAGCAGCAATTAGACCTATATTAACATACACGGCGGAGTCAAGACCTGACACATATAAAACGAGACGACTGCTAGAAACAACAGAGATGAAAATACTCCGACGAATATCAGGGAGAAGTCTGTTAGATAGGGGGAGAAAAGAAAACATAAGAAGAGCATGCAATATAGGGTGACAAAATATTGGGTGACAAAACGAAAACAGGAGTAGAACGAACACATCAGTAGAATGGCAGAGGATCTTTTATACTCTCGTACTATTCTTGGGATTAGTCCTCAGTAATTCCTATTTTCAACCAGTCGGTTGAACTTTGGACATATTCTTGAATTCGCCACATGTCCATTCACGTCGCAGTTGAGGCATCTGGTTGTTTCTTCCTTACAATCCAGTGCTATGTGACCCTCTTTACCACATCGGAAAGCAACATCCTCTTCTATTCTGCCCTTGCATTGCCATTGTTTGTGTCCAAAGGCAAGACATCTCAGGCATCTAGGTATTTCTACCCTTGATTTTATCACTCGGCAGGATGTGTAGTCTACTTTTATTCTTTTCATATTCAAGATCTTTTCGGCAGCGTCTTCATCCACATCGATCACGGCACTCATCATCCCTCCTACTGCGACTCGTGTCTCAGTCCAAATTTTGATAATGTCACAGGCCCGCTCTTTGCCAGCTGCTTCCTCAGTGGCCTTTTGGATCTCTTCCTTTGTTGTATTAGGAAGGATTTCCTGTACTAAGATTCTACTCTTCACGATGCCTCTAGTGATATTTCTTGGTCTCTAGTTTGTCTGATCCTTTTAATGTCAATGTCTTTTCTTCCTGTTAGTTTGTTTTTTACTTCTGTCATTAGATCCACAAAGGATTTTTCTTTGTATTTATTGATGATTACGACTCCATTTTGTTCTTTGGACTTGGTGTTGATTTTGGTCCACTTTCTTGTTGTTTTTTTTTACTAGGAGCGTGATCGTTACATCTCTTCCTTTTGAAGCCCACTCCATAATTTTTCTGGATGTCTCAACTCCCAGTGCTGCCGGTATGTGGATTCCCAAGTTTTCTCTTCCCTGCTCCTCCATCTTCTGTACCAGTTTCCTGC
Source organism: Diabrotica balteata (assembly GCA_918026665.1). Lineage (NCBI taxonomy): Eukaryota > Metazoa > Arthropoda > Insecta > Coleoptera > Chrysomelidae > Diabrotica > Diabrotica balteata. The sequence continues at coordinate 6,179,538 of OU898278.1, read as the reverse complement.
ATGTTTTCAGGAACTTCACCGGCACAGGTTCTTCACTTTTGTTTGCAAGAAGTTTAAATCCATACTTCTCCTTGTGGATCCACGTTTCACGATCCACGAACAAAAAAAGTTTTAAAAAGAAAATCTGAAATATATGTTCAATATCTCCTTTATTTTCTTCAGAATTAATAATGTTTTCTAGCATATTATTATTCTTGTCTAAAGTGTTATGATTCTTCCAGTTTTTCCACTCTTCCCCAAAATATTTTGTTTATTAACATCCCAAAGTTTTAAGGGGTTAACTTTAATAGCTTCCAATTCTATAATACGAGGATTAATCATCCTGATTTTTTTCCAGCCTTAAAAACACTTGATCATTAAAACAATTAAAGCAATTAAATCTTCAAATTGTTTTTTTTATCGTTGTCCACACAAAGATGTAATTTTTTCGCGCATAGACATAACAGCTGCTTCAATCTCAGCTGTAGATATACTATTTATTGCGTTTGTAATGCGCCGTTTCATGTCGTCTCGCGTGGTTTGTCGAGTTTGGTACACTAAGTCCTTCAATCTTCCCCATAGATAAAAGTCCAGGCATGTTAAGTCTGGAGATCTAGCTGACCATGAAAATATACTTCCTCTTCCAATTTATTTATTTGGATAACTTGCATACAAATAATCTCGAACTCGTCTGGAAAAGTTGGCAGGATACCCGTCATGTTGTAATCTCGCATATCTTCTTGTTTGTAAGGAAATATCTTTCAATAAAAGAAGAAACTGATTTTTCCAAAAATCCAAATATGTTTCGCCATTTAAAGTTGTATCAAAGAAATATGGACCTACGATCTTTCCATCAACTAGTGATAGTTCCTGTTTCTATCAAATTAGTGATAGATTTCCATGCTTCCGTAGTCTGAGAACTACCAATTAAATTTTCAACTTTTTTTTGTGGAGACATTTTTGTTCCCAGAAATTGTTTTTTGTTTTATTTTATTTGATTGCGTACGTCTCCATTTTTCCTTTAATATGTTGCTTTATTCGTAGATGCTTTATTTGTTAACCGTTTCTGTTTGTTGTTTTCTTGTATTCTTTCTTTTACGTTTTCTGTCATCCATGGTGGTTCGTGGTGTTTTTTGTCGTTGTTCTCTGTTCCTAATACTCCATAAGCAATTTTTTTTATTATCGTTTTGAGGTTGTTGTATTTTTGTTCTACATCCATATCTCTTTTTATCTCCTATAGTTTCTTTTCTAATCTAGACTGAAAAAGAAGTTTAATACTTGGTTGAAATAAAAGGTGCAGTTTATATCTCTCCGTTTTGTACTGTGTAGTATGGTTTCTTTCACTTTCGGCATTCTGTTTGTAGTATGGTTTAAAGAAGCAAAAAAGATTAGCTAAAAGAAAGTAGTGACCTGTCCCACAGTTAGATCCTCTTTTTACTCTGCAATCTTGGCACTTAAATTTTGATTTCTATCTAATTATTATATAGTCTATGATCGACTTCTGTTGGAGTGAAGGTCGTTCACAAGTGTATTTATGAATACCTTTATGTTAGAATTGGGTATTCATTATTTTTAAACCAAGAAGTTGACAGAGCTTAATTAAGCTGTTCCCTGAGCCATTTTTAACTATTTCTCCGTACCGTCCCATTACGTCATCGTCTATTTGAGAACCTACTCGGGCATTTAGGTCTCCTAACAATATTATTTCTTATAATATAATAATTATAATCTTATATTAAAATAACTATAATATAACAATTCTAAGAAGACCTAAACAAAACTCTACTGCAGACAAATAAGCATGAAACCAACATAATATTAGGAGATTTTAACGCCAAGATTGGAAAAGGAAGAGAAGATGACACGGTGGGGGGAGTTTGGCCTCGGAATAAGAAATGAGAGGGGAGATAGACTGCTTCAGTTCTGTAAAGAAAATCAGTACAGTATAATGAACAGCTTTTTCAAGTTACCACCCAGCGGTCTCTACACGTGGAAATCTCCAGCAGATGGAATAGAAGGACGCATCACAAGAAATCAAATCGATTACATAATGGTCAACAAAAGATACAAAAATGCAGTAAAAGCATGCAAGACATACCCCGGAGCTGACATCCCCACCGACCACAATCTTCTTCTTGCAACAATTAGGATAGAATTTAAAAGAACAAAAAGAAATAAGCAAATAGTAGCTATTAACCTAGATAAGCTTAAAGAAGAATCCACTAGTAATAAAATACGGGAAGAAATACATAGACACTTGAGTAACAGAACAGTACAATCGACACAAACTCCCAAAGAAGAATGGCACTATATTGAGAAAACACTTACCAGAGTAACAGATGGCTACCTCAAACAAGATATACGAAAAAAGAACAAACCATGGATGGCAGAAGAAATTCTAAACATGATGGACGAAAGAAGAAAACACAGAGGTAAAAATGAAACAACATATAAGCAAATACACAAGAATATCAGAATAAAGATCCAACAAGCCAAAGAAACCTGGCTAAGTGAAAGATGCCAAGAAATTGAAGAGTTGGAACAAAGACATGATACTTTCAATCTACATAAAAAGGTAAAAGAAGCCGCTGGAATATTTAAACAAACCTACTACGTCTTTCATCGAAGATAAACATGGGAACCCGCTACTGAACATAGAAGATCAAATAGGTAGATGGAGAGAATACGTGGAAGAGATGTTTCAAGAACGAGAGAGGACGAACATTTACATGCAGGAGGCATCGACTGGACCTTATATCACAAGCAAGAAATTATCAAAGCGGCAAATCAGTTAAAGAACGGAAAAGCTGTTGGTGAAGATAATATCCAAATTTAAATAATAAAGATATTACTAGACGAACACATCGAAGTAATGGAAGATATATTTAACAAAATATACGAAACAGGCAAAATACCAAACGATTGGCTGACATCGGTGTTTATACCACTACCAAAGAAGAGAAACTCCAAGAAATGTGAAGACCATAAGAATATTAGCCTGATGAATCATATGTTGAAGCTTTTCCTACGAGTAATACACAATAGAGTATACCATAAACTAGACGAACACACTGGTCAAACTCAGTTTGGTTTTAAGAATGAGTTCGGAACAAGAGAAGCACTTTTTTCAATACATGTGCTAGTTGAAAGATGTAGAGATGTCGATTCTGATGTATACTTGTGTTTTATAGACTTTCAGAAGGCGTTTGACCTTGTGAAACATGATAAACTAATAAATATTTTAAGGTCATGTAATATCGACGATAAAGACTTAAGGATCATTTCAAACCTCTACCAAGAACAAAAGGCTAAAATCAGAATAAAAAGCGAAACATCTGGAAAAATCAATATCGAGAAGGGAGTAAGACAGGGATGTGTCCTATCACCTTTGCTGTTCAATGTTTACTCTGAAAAGATATTTCAGAAAGCTTTGGAAGGCACCACGGATGGTATAATTATAAACGGGCAATGTATAAATAACCTGCGATATGCTGATGACACTGTCATCCTGGCAGATAATGATGAAGCCCTGCAACGCTTAATGGACCGAGTAACGACAACCTGTAGAGAATTTGGAATGAAATTGAATACAAAGAAGACAAAAACGATGGTCATCAGCAAGCACCAAAACAGAAGGGTGAAGGTCAATGTCGACGGAACAGATCTAGAAAGAGTAACAAGAACAACGTACCTTGGAAGTAATCTTGATGAAACTTGGGACCACTCACTAGAGATAAGAATACGCCTGGAAAAGGCACGTACAATGTTTTACAAAATGCAAAAACTTCTATGCAACCGCCAGCTGGGCATCTCATTGAGAACTAGAATACTTAAGTGCTATGTTTTCTCCACCTTGCTCTATGGTGTTGAAGTCTGGACAATGACAGAAGCAACACAAAAAAGAATCCAAGCATTTGAACTATGGTGTTACCGTAAAATGCTCAGAATATCCTACATGAGCCATACGACAAATGCGGAAGTCTTGCGGAGGATGAATAAGGAAAGAGAGCTAATGCTTATAATAAAAGAACGGAAAACACAATATTTTGGTCACATCATAAGAAATCAAAAGTATGAACTGCTCCAACTTATAATCGAAGGCAAAGTCAATAGCAAAAGAGGACCAGGAAGAAGACGCAACTCTTGGCTTAAAAACCTACGGCAATGGACGAACATGACCTCCATAGAACTATTTAGGGCTGCTACAAATAAGATTAAATGGGCAAATGTAATGGCCAACGTCCTTAAGGATAAGGCACCGTAAGAAGAAGATAATATAATAAAGATAATATAAAAAAAATTAATAATATTTCCTCTAATTCTTTCTCAGATGATTGTAGTTGGTCATTCTAATTCAGAAAATAGCTCTGCGTTAATTCTCACAGGAGTTGTTAACAGATTTTCGATCAATGATAAACATTACGACTGTTGGATTATCGTTAAAAATATTAAATTTCATGAAATCATTTCATTCCATAGTAAGACAGTAATTTTAATAAGATGAAATTGAGCAAATATTCTGTATGACAATCACGTCCTCCAACAAACTGTATAATGGCAACCTTAACACTTTCTCGGTCTTATTTCACCAGCAAGAGCTTGTATAACAAAAACTGACCGTTTTAAATCGTCACAAAAATTTTAACAAGTATTCAAATATGCCTTAATGCTCAAACTACCTACTTTGCTCATCTTAGCCTCTTTACATGTAGTAGAAAGAGATAGTGAGAGCGGTTGGGTGAGAATTCGAATTCGCAGATCTTAGAGATGTCTGAACGTTCATCAACTGTCTATCATGATCATGAGTAACTGGATTCTTTGATTTCTGAAGCATTGGAATTTCGGCTTGCTGGACAGCATTTCACTTGATTCTGTTAGTTTGCTTGCAGGACCGACTTTGTCGTGTTGAATATTTGTTTCACAAATATTACTACATGTATTGTTTGCAATGAGCAGAGTTAACCATAAATTCTATGATTCCTATAGACAGGTAAAAAAAGAATATAATAAGAAACTAATAACAAAACGATCAAAGCTATATGAAAATAGGATGTCTGAAGCTGCCAACAAAAATAATGCATGTGGCAAATTGTTAGTGAAATTAATTGTCAATTAAAAAGTGTAAATTCAATAAAAGTAGAGGGTAGTCCTCAAGAGATTGCTGATAAATACATGATCCACTTAAATACTTCTTTAAATAACACTTTATCTCAATTACAATACACTGAATATAAAGACAACATTGCAAGTAACATAAATTCAGTGTTTGTCGCACCTGTGACAGAAACTGAAATTATGGATATAACTAAAATTTTAAAAAACAAAATGAGTTGTGGAATTGATGAAATACCCACTAAAATCCTTAAACTTTGTATAAAGGAGATAGTGAATCCTCTCACTACAATCATAAATAATTTACTAAAATCTGGTGTATTTCCTAAATGCCTGAAAACTGCCATAGTAACACCTGTTTACAAAAGGGTGATCCTAAATTAATTAATAACTATAGACCAATTAGCCTTCTATGTTCCTTTTCAAAAAACTTAGAAATGACTATGTATAGGCGGATAACAGAATTTTTAACAAAATGTCATATTATTAGTGCAAATCAGCATGGTTATCAACAGGGAAAATCAACTCAGACTGCGATTTTTCAATTTGTCTGGGATATTTTGAAATGTACTGAGATTGGTCATATGGCATTGAGTCTCTTTTTGGACCTATCAAAGGCATATGACTGTTTAGTACATGACATATTATTTGATAAATTGAAGAAATATGGTATACGTGAGCCAGCATTGAACTGGTTTAAGTCCTACTTGGCAAATAGAAGACATTTAGTAAAAATACATAAAAACACTGAAATAGGCATCTCATCTGAAAGCACTATCAATATTGGAGTACCACAAGGAAGTGTGATTGGTCCTTTACTGTTTGTGATCTTTATCAATGATCTTCATGGTCTAGTGGCTAATACTACTTCCAGCATAACAAATTATGCAGATGATGAAAACATTTTAGTCAGTGGTAAAGACATGTCTGTTCTAAGCGTTAATGATAGTTTAGAGTTCTAGAAAGCTAAAGACTGGTTTTCTATGAATAGGTTGGTTTTAAATCAAAATAAAACAGATCTTCTTTTGTTTAAGACAAATTATGCACATTCAGATATGCCAAACAGTATTATTGTAAATAATGACACTTTAAATATTAGCAGCAGTACCAAATTTTTAGGATTATATATTGACAGTTTTTTATGTTGAGATAAACATGTTGATCAGTTATGTATGTCTTTGAGTAAAGTGATTTACAGCTTTAGATTTCTAAAAAAATACATGAATAGTAAATCATTAAAAACAGTGTATCATGCTAATTTTGAAGCAAAAGTAGATATGGTCTAATAAATTTTGGCCACAGTAGGGACATAAATAATGTATTTCTGGTTCAGAAAAAAATAATCAGACTTATGTTTAACTTAAAAAGTAGGGAATCATGTAGAGGGCATTTTAGGAGTAATAATATTTTAATAGTTTACGCTGTATTTATTCAAGAATGCTTACTGTTTCTATATAAAAATAAAATACTGTTTAGGAACTTTGAGCCCAATAGTATAGTAAATACCAGGTTATATAATTATAAAATTCCAATACACAGGTTAAGCATAACAGAAAAAAACGCTCTTTATTGCTGCATCAAATTGTTTAATAAACTGCCTGAACCTATTAAAAGGGAGAAAAGATTAAGTTTGTATAAACATCAAATATTTAAATTACTGGTAGCTCTTGAGCCATATTCTGTGGAGGACTATTTGTATATGTAACGGTTAGGAATAAGTAAATAATATTTTCGTTTGTGACACTGTTTTTTTTAAATAATTTTATGTTCACGGAATGTATATGATTTTCTAAAAATAAAGATATTGTTATGTTATGTTATGTTATGTTATGTTATATTCACGACAAAATCATCTTTATTAAATTAGAGAAAAAATTTTTACTCTAAAGGTAAAATATCTACTGTAAAATACTTACTTTTTATGTGTTTTGCATGCATTTTTATTCTATTCCAAGAAGTGGAATGAATATTCTGTAATGCGTAGATATTCTCAACAAAATACATAGATTTCCATAGATTTAAAACTGTCAATGCTCAAGTACTATCTCCGAAAGTGGCCAATCAGAGCAAAGATTGTCACTCTGGCCAGCCAATAACAAACGGTTTTATTATTATCCCAGATTTAGCCATACGGCTCACACTCCCTCTAAGGGGAAAATGCACTCATCCCAGATACCTACGGTATCAAAAGGATTAAGCTCTGGTGGGACTCTTTTCATGTTATCGAGTCCTAGGTGACTTGTTACGTCGGTGTATCTCCTAAAAATTTTCGCAGTTTCGCAGTAAATGTTTTCTAGGAGGTTCTTCGGAATGAGTCCAATGGTAGAAAGAATAATAGGTATCGTCTGGGTACTTTCCATTCTCCATTGTCTTCTTATTTGTATTTCCAGATCTCTGTACGTGGTGATCTTTTCGTTGTACTTAACACGCAGATTATTGTTGTTAGGTATCGCCACATCGATTAGACTTGTTTGTCTTGTTAGTTTATTAACTAGCACGAGATCTGGTCTATTATGTGCTACAGTTTGGTCTGTGAGCACAGTGCGATCCCAGTATAGCTTGTAGTTGTCATTCTCAAGCATACTTTCTGGAACGTATTGATAATATGGGAAATGGTTCGTTTGTGGAAGTCCCAGTTTAACTATTATTATTATAAACTGCATTATTATTGGCCTTCCGACTGAAGATCGTTGCGGAGTTGAAGTGTATAAAAAGGCAGCGAATCTTCAGATTTAGATCAAGTCGGTCTACATCTTGACCCCAGCTAGACCTTGTTGACCGAGTGCCTTTTGACTATTTCGACGTTTATTATTATTACTTAAGAGTGAACCTTTGTAAGCAAACTTCGCTTGAAGAACAGTCCGAATATCTTCGTAGTGAATAAGTACGAAGCCTTATCGGCTACGAATTATTTCACAAAGAAGATATAGAAACCAGTGTTGTGAACTGGTGGTTCATCTTTGGAGCCACGAGATAGGGAAAGACACTGTGCCTTAAAGCTATTTCAGATCGTACTAATTTGTCACAAAGTTCTACTGGACCACCGACAGTTAGAAATAAATAAAAGCATGAGGTAGACTTAGAATTAATCTTTACTCGGTGGCCGAGCTGAGGCAGTTCTTCGTCCCTAAAAACCTTTCGACGGAAACAATCAAAGTCCTCACTGGACATAAGGTTGTTTCCAGAAGAGGTGGCGTAATGAAGTGTAGTGCCAACGTTACCACTCCGCTGGTAGAGTGTGTACTCCACTGACCACACGTTAAAGCGTGAAGGGTATCTCTGCGAGATCAAAGGCATGCACCGTGATCAGAATACCAAACATAATATATGTAAGAGAAATTCATTGTTACGTAAGAACTTACATACTGATAAGGTATTCTTCATTGTCAGTGGGCCCTTGGTGACTACAGAGCCACTAGTGTGGAACGACAACATACAAATATATCCACGAGGAAGAGGATAGAGGCAAAGAACCTTCGTTCTGCCTCATGAGCGGCGGTCAAGACGCATCCAGAGACACCAAATACCTCGGAGGATACTCCGACCGTACGACAGTGCCCTACAGATGTGATAACGTTATATCCTGCTTCTCCTTCTTCTTCACGTGCCATATCAGAATTATCCGACGTCAGCAATCACCTTTGCAAAGGCTTCTCGATCTTCTGCAATATGGAATAATTGTCCCGCATTTGATATCCGAATCCATTCACGAATGTTCCTAAACCAAGAAACCCGTTTTCTTCTTATACCTCTACGACCCTCTATTTTGCCTTTAAGAATTAGTTTTAATATTTTATATCGACTTCTCCTCACTATATGTCCCAGATAAGACATTTTTAGATGTTTTAAAGTCTTTAGCAGTTTTCTATCTTTGTTGATGCTCCTTAGTACTTCTTCATTAGTTTTTCTTGCAGTCCCAGGAATCTTCAGCATTCGCCTATGAACCCACATTTTTAATGCCTCAATGTGTTCATGATCGATACTTTTAGCTCTAACTCGTAAGCAGGTTTTGTATGTTTTCAATAAAATTGATAGTGTGTAAAATAATTTATTAATTAAGCTGAGTATACTTTCGACATAATAAATGTCATCATCAGAGCTATCGTCAATTAGGCAATAAATACTTCATAGAAGGAAAATTGTGGACAAACGACATATTAAAAAACAAAGATCGGGCTCTGTAGGCCACAGATCTTGGGTCTAACCCTTATACATATGTATAATTCACATCAAAATTTTTTTATAAAACATGGTTACCACATACAGCAACATAAACAGCTGTTTTTGACTTACATTTTTGAAGTAAAAATAGTCGTTTGTCCACAATTTTCCTTCTATGAAGTATTTATTGCCTAATTGACGATAGCTCTAATGATGACATTTATTATGTCGAAAGTATACTCAGCTTAATTAATAAATTATTTTACACACTATCAATTTTATTGAAAACATACAAAACCTGCTTACCAGTTAGACCTATTTAGAAGTGTGTACAAGTCTTACAGTCTTTTTTAATTCGATACTTTTAGCGTCCACACTTCTGCACTATACAAAAGTAGGGACCAAACATACCACTTAACCATTCTTTATCTTAGTTCTAAACTGAGATGATTATGGCAAAGAAATCACAGAATTGCAAAGAAAATTTTCAATAAAAGTAGTTTTAGTCATTGCTATTCTACGTTCTATTTCTATGTCTGGATTTAGTTGATCCGTTATCACAGTTCCCAAATATGTCATTTTGTGAACTCTCAACTTGGACTCCGTTTAATTAAAGCTTTGTATCGTGATGTGGGTTACGATTTAACACTAAAAATTTGGTTTTGTTTGATTTTTTTTTAATTTTTTTTTATTTTTGAGTTTATTTTTTTCCTGCACGTTGTCCTTTGTCCTTTATCCTTGTTCTTTATATCCTGCATTTTTAATTGAAGAATATCTCTACCAAAATAAACTAGAAGGTATGTGGCAATTTGTCGTAACATAAGACCTCTAGACATCAATCTTACTTCAATTTCTTCAATTATTTTAGTTTGTGTATTTTGTTGGATTTTATTAAGTTATTCATTAAATTTGTAAAAATTGTTTGTTTGTGATTTAGCATTTCCATGTTTGGTTTTTTTATGACTACCTTTCAAAGGTTCTTGCAGACAAAACTCATATTTCTGCTGCTGAGGTATTGCAATCTTACTCCATGTCTCTATCATGGGAAGTTTTTACACTACAAATGCTGTTTTATGTGGGAGGCGCCTTGAGGGTAACTTGAACCATGTGTCGCAGATTAATAATTTTTCTATTGACAAGATTAAATAAGTAATCCCTATAATATAAAGATTACAATAGTAATCCCCAATCTGAATGAGACTTGCATATCCGTAGGAACATTTCCGCATACAATTCATTGGGGTGAGAAGAATTGGTCCAGGTCCAAGAAGAATCATCCGAGCCACAATGCTCTCTATGCACTCCACCATGACTATCATTATATAACACTGATGCCCCATGAAAGTCTACTATTATAATAATGCTTGTCACGTGAGAGTTTTGGTAAACAAGATTCTTTCAGAACCTTTTAACTGAGCTGATTCCAAAGTCTCAACACTAGGAAGAGACCCATTTTTGTGGTTTTTTTACTGATTTTTTTTGTTGATTTTTTATGATTTTTTTTAAAGAGTTTGGGATCAGGATTGGCTAAAGGTTAGTCGAGCGTTTTAGAGGTACTTAAATATTATCTTTTCTTATTCATTGCCAAGCAGTTGCTGTTTGGATCTTCTGTATTTCCATCAGTGAAGGACATCATACCTTATGATCTCTCGCAGGATGTTATTGGAATGATTTACTAGTTCAGCAAATTTTGTTATTGCTTTGTCGTACATCTGGTCTAATACTATAATCTGCTAAGCGTTTTTGAAAAGAAATCTTTCCGCGACGTACCTATGGCCGTTCACTGCTTCTTGTAATGTTACGTTGTGGATAGCTTGGATCTACTTTATGTTTGTCTTGCAAGTATGTCTCCATGTGAGAGATGCGTATGCCAGAATGGGCTTGTCTTTATTCTGAATGTTAATTTGCTTTTTCTCCCAGTTAGTCTTCTGATATTGGCTTGTACCATTTTTGCCTTCTGTGCTGTTCTTGTAACATGGAATGTGAGAGCGAGTCCCTTATTCATGGTGACATAGAGGTAATTTGCTTCATTTGAGCATCCGATAGGAGTATCAAACATTCCTAGTTGTTTGACTAATACGCCAGGTCTTTCTTCTTAAACATTATTACTTGGGTTTTCTCCGGGTTTACTGCATTTTTTACTGTATGCACCATTCTTCTAGGGCATCTAGTGATATCTTCTTCTTCGGGTTCCTTCTCCTAGCGGAGGTTGGAAATCATCATCGCTATTTTAACTTTGTTGGCCGCATTTCTGAATAATTCTAATGAGCTGCAGCCGAACCACTCTCTCAAATTTCTTAGCCAGGACATTTTGCGTCGTCCTGGGTTTCTCTTCCCTTGTATCTTCCCTTGCATAATCAACCTCAGTAATACGTACTTCTCACCCCTCATTAAATGTCCCAGATATTGAATCTTTCTAATTTTAACAGTTTTTATGACTTCACATTCTTTCTTCATTCTTTGTAACACCTCTATATTAGTTACTTTTTCAGTCCACGATATTTTATGCATTCTCCTGTAGCACCACATCTCAAAGGAGTTTAATTTTTTGATTTCAGACTGCTTTATTGTCCACGCTTCCATGCCATATAGTAAAGTAGAGAAGACGTAACAACGTAGCATTCTTGTGCGAATCTCTAGATTAAGGTTACGGTTGCAAAGTAATTTCTTCAGTTTTATGAAGTGATATCTAAAGGTTTCTAATTGTAATGTTTTGGTAACTATTGAGGTGTCGTCTACATAGAGGTTAATTATGATGCTTAGTTCAAGCATCCACTGTGTAGGTGTTCTACAGAAGTGGAGACAGAACAGCTCCATGTGGTACTCCTGCTTCGAAATTGCGACTTCGGACAGGACTTGTCTAATGCGAATCCTAAATTTTCAGTTTGCGAGGTACGAGGACAGTAGTTCTTGCTGTATCCATAATTATTCATTTTGTACATCAGTTCTTTATGCCAAACTCTGTCAGGTGCTTTGCTTATGTCTGGGAAGACTGCTCCTGTGTACTGTCTATCGCTGAAACTTGCTGCAATGTATTCAGTGAGCCCTGATTACCTGGTGTTCACATAAGCGTTTGGCTCTAAATCTGAATTGGGCTTTCGGTAAAACCTGTGGTATTTCTAAGACTTTTTAATCTTTAAGAATATGAATATTTTAGCAATTTTGCTTACTGCTGGCAATAAGCTTATTAACCTTAAGTTTTGTAGAACTGTAGAAAAATGCTGTTTTTTCCTGGTTTATGGAATTTGATCACATGGGCTTCTTTACATCGATAAAGGAATCTTCTGAAACTTATCAGTGCATTTATTATGCTGGTCAGATAATCGACTGCTTTTGCTAGCAGGTATTTTAGATTCCTGTTGGTAGCATACATTTTGATTGAAGTTTGGTTTTAGATTTTAGTTTATCAGTTGTTGGGCACATATTTTTTTTTATTGTAGTAGGTAAAACTGTGAAAAACATGCTCATTGCATTAGGATATTAAATCATTTAAAATATTTACATCAAATTATTAAAAACGCAGTTGGTAAATAGTATTTTTCAATTTAGCAAAAAGCTGAACAGTAACCCATAAACCTAATCCCTCTCTGAATTTGCTGCGGAAGACCTTGGTGAATGTAGAAGATTTGTTGATATCTACGGCTTATTTATGTTTAGGTTAATAAAATTGGTGTTACAATAGGTGAATAGACTAGCTAGATTTTCCCCACTTAATTTGATAAAAGTATAATGCTAAAAAATATAAATATTTAATTAGAATAGTCAGAGTGTTGTCAAAGTTAGTGTAAGTTGACATTATTGAAGTGAACAAGGATTTAAATAAAACTGTGGATCTCAACTTTACATTAACTTGTGGGGACGAAACTAATGCTTGCATAGAGCACTAACGATTCAGATGGATAAATCATAATTATTTGTATGTGGTTCATTATATTTAACAAAGCAACCATCAATAATCAAGTATAAAATTATTATTATTATCAAATATTATATTAATTATTTATTAGTTTTTTTATTTACTTATTTAAGGAATTGTTAAGGTAGGAAATCTATAAAAAATATTAAATGTCAGCTGATAAAAACTGTACACAAGATCAAAATATAATTTAGCTCTGCAAGATTGAAGAATGATACATTTGACTAAGTTTGTAGCATTTTAAATCACCCTGTCTGTATTAAAACACCGAAACATTTTCTCAATCTTTTTGTGTTATTGGGATTGATAATATAAACATTTCTGGTCTGTATATATTAACACAGACGCGTATTTCTTTGTTATTTCTTTGATCTTTTTTGCTTAATATTGCGCTTTTAACAAAATATCCACTTAGGTTGATGGAAAAAGTATGCACGGAGGCGAATGATTTTTAAAGATTATGAGAACATTCTACGATGAATCGTTGAAGTAGTCACTTCATCGTTCATCAAATTCGTTATTGTTTTTCGTTTTTCGTTTTTTTGTCATGAAATATAGTATAAAGTTTCAGTGGCAGTTAAATGTGTAGTTACAGTTTAAGTTGGATTTGAAATGTTGAAGGAGAAAGATCTCGGTGGGTGTAATTTTCAAAAAGGAGGCAAATTTTTTATTGTGGAGGGGTGAATTTAATCAAATGCAAATGTGGCAGTTTTGTTGATTTGATCACCGATGTGTTGTATCGTGTTATAAGTTGGAGATTTGTAAAGCAGCATTACAACGAGAGGCCGAGTTTTGAAGAATGCAGTTTGATAATCAGAGACCTGAATCCAGTGGTCAACTTCAAAATAATCGTCTATTTTAGACCATTTTGCAGCTTGAGTGTGAAAGAGTTGTTTGTGATTTTGCAGTGATTTCATCCAATTTAGATCCCAAAAACTTTCTTAAAGGAAATATATTAGCCAGTGATACTAGGTACGTTTTTTGTTAATATTTTTATAACATAAGCAAACATAAGAAGAACATGCAATATAGAAGACATAAATGGATAGGTGACAAAACGGAAACAGAAGTGAAACGAACACATTCGTAGAATGGCAGAGGAGAGTCAATGGATAAACGAACACATTCGTAGAAGTCACCAAATGGACGGAGAAGTATTGGCAGACCAAGAAAAAGATGCTGCGCTAATTAAACAATTTAGGAGTCTAATATTGAAGAAGAAATGGACTCTAAAGTCCATATATAAGAAGAAAGAAGAAGAAGAATAAATAGACATTATCGTTTAATATATAGAGAAGACGATATTCGTATGAGGATACGAAAAGCGCAACAAGCTTTCAGCATGCTCAACCCTGTTTGGAGGTCTCGAGAATACACTACGAGGACAAAGATCCGCATATTCCAGTCAAATGTCATGTCTGTACTACTTTACGGATGTGAAACCTGGAAAGCGACAAAAACCCTTACAGACAAACTGCAGGTCTTTGTTAATAAATGTCTACGAAGAATTGTTCATATTTTCTGGCCTAACATCATCAGAAACGAAGACTTACTACACCTGACCAAACAAAAGAGGGTAGTAAATGAAATAAAGTCCAGAAAGTGGGGTTGGATCGGTCACACACTCCGAAAAAATAACTCCAGTATTGCAAAGACTGCCCTAGAGTGGAATCCCCAAGGAAAACGAAAAAAAGGTCGCCCAGTACAAACTTGGAGAAGATCCATCATGGACGAGATAAGAAAACAAGGAAAGTCTTGGAATGAGGTGAAGGCCTTAGCGCAAAATAGAACCCGATGGCGAGTTTTCACTGAAGCTCTATGCTCCACTTAGGAGTTCAAGAACCTTATATATATATATATATCGTTTAATAAACAAAGTTCTCGATGTTATGCACTTGTAATCAGTTTTTACTCACCTTCTTTGAATCATTCTACCATCGTTTAGATGTTGCTGTGCTTCATACATCTGCCCCATTTGCCCTTTAGTTTACACGACCTTGCTATCAAATCTATAACTATATCAAACGCAGCAGCTTATGTTTTGCATTGTAAAGTCAGGTGTAATCATTACCTGACAGATCGCTTAGTTTAATTTTCCAAAATCCTCTAGTAGTATCTTAGATCTAAAAAAATACCTAAACTTGATACAGGTATCCTAAATATTTTCTTCAAATACGAGTAGCTTATAATATTCCCAGATTATTGACTTATTTAAATATTAACTTGAGTTCGTTGCAAATTATAATTGCTCTTGCAAGTGGTGGAGAGTATTTTTAATGAAGTATGTGGATGTTAAGCTGCATTTAATTCATTAATTATTTTTGCATTATGATTATTATTAAGTGACACGATTATGTTAGTTTACAAAATATTTACTTGCCAGATATTTTCTGCACAATGATAGTGGGTTTTCAGATGATAGAATTAGGGTGGCTTCATTTGGAGTGCTTTTCATCAATTATAACACAATTCTTCGAGCTTTAAATTAGTTATGCTAGCTGACCCATATACCAAACAGCAGTAGTCTATAATAGATCTTATATAGGCTCGATAAAAATCCAATGCAATGTTCTGCACCCCACTATCTCTTACACGCCATTTTAAGAAAATTAATACCTTTTTCGCAGCGACCAATTGTATAATTAATATGTTGAGCCCAAATCAAGTTTCTGTCAAAAATACTACGGCACATTTTCGGTAGTGCTCTCACTGTACGTTCTCTAATGTGAGTAGATGACAATATCATCAGCATATTGTAGGCAAACAATATTGGGAGACCATAATTTGTGCAAATCGTATGTGTACAAATTAAAAAGAAGTGGACTTAAAACAACTCCCTGTGGAATACCTTTTGATGTAATCTTGGGTCTAATAATATTGTGACCTACTGTTATCGATACATTTCTGTCTTTGTATAGATTTGATAGTAAATGTGCTATCGATTTTGGAATGCCAAGAAACACAAGTTTATCACAGAATATATTTAAATCAATATTGTCGATAAATAATGCACCTGTTTTCATGGAATTGGAAAAACCAATTTAAACATCTGTAGTTAGACGAACTACTGCATCCCTGGTTCCAGTTCCGTGCATCCAGTACACCCATTTTTTGTAACATAATGTAATAAGAAATCTAATCTGGACCTGGAGCTGTGTTTTTGGATATCTTGATAGCATATTTCAGTTCGGATGATGTTAATTCTTGTAATAAATAATGTTCTTCTAAATGTAAACCCATGTGAGGTATATGTTTGTCAACAAATGATGGACATAACTTCTGAAAAATATCTTCTGCAACTGCGGAAGGAGCATGTATGATGTTTGTGTTTTTGTTGTTTTGAGTTGATGGACAACTAGAGTTAAGACCGGAGCAAAATTTAATTCATATTGTTTTGGCTTTGTGTTTAAATATTTTTTTAGTTGTAGCTTCTATATTTTTATATTCAAGAAAGTTATTTAGTGTTGATGCGGTTTTTGTATTGTTTTAAGAGCATTTTTCTTAAGCTGTAGCTGTGTATTACATTTATCATACCACCAAATTAATTTTTCTATGTTTAGGACTGAAATGTACGTTTTTGGGGATAGAAGCTTCGATGTTTATATTTCTAATGTTAATTTTTAATATTTGGCAATAAAATAATTTTTCTAAGAAAAATCTCTCCCTCTCCCTCTATTTCACTGACCCTTTTAGCCAAGAAAGAGTTGACTGCGGAGCAGTACTATTCCAACAGGTAAGTGAAGCCAGACAGGAAAAGTGGATTGAGACCCTGAAAAAAATGGACATGACACATAGTAGCAAAATAGCATGGAACCTTGTAAACAAATTTCCGGTGATCCAAAAGAACATAAACCACCTTGCAAGGTTACAGCAAACCAAGTCGCTGCTCAACTCCTTACGAATGGAAGAAGTACTTACCGATATAAGAACGAAAACACTAAGAGAAGATTGGATTAGAAGACAATCCATCTAGGAACTCCTTTTACACTAAAAGAACTCCATGACGGTCTGAACAGGTTAAAAAACAAGAAAGCTGCAGGTCTGGATGATATATGCAGTGAACAAATAAAGCATTTAGGCCAAGGAGCAAAAAACTGGATCTTGCAATTTTATAATACGTGCTGTAAAACCTGCAAAATTCCAAAATCATGGAGGAAATCTAAAGCTTTGTTAAAACCAGGAAAGGATACAGAAAACCCCAGTAGCTATAGACTTATTTCGACTAGACTTTTTTAAACTATACGAGAGACTGATACTCGCCAGAATAGAAAAAAATGTCGACTTGCACCTCATCCCACAACAAGGAGGATTCAGACCTGGCAAATCTTGCACCCGTCAAGTCCTCGCATTAACAGAACACATTGAAGAGGGCTTTAAAGAAAAACTTATAACAGGGGTTGCTTTTATAGATCTGACAGCAGCCTATGACACAGTAAGGCACAAAACATTGCTCCGCAAATTATACGACACTCTCAATGACCACCATCTGGGAAAGGTCGTATATTCCTTACTGCGAAATAGACGTTTTTTCATGATGGTGGAAGGTAAAGTAAGTAGGTGGAGAGTTCAAAAAAACGGCCTCCCACAGGGAAGTGTTTTAGCACCAATGCTCTTCAATATATACACAAACGACCAACCTACTCCGACCGAAACCAAGCACTTCCTCTATGCTGATGATCTTGCAATATGTGCTCAAGGAAATAGTTTTGAAGAAGTGGAGGAGAAACTCGAAACTACCTTAAAAACAATGACAGCGTACTACCTGCAGAATTCTCTAAGACCCAATCATTCTAAAACTCAAGTCTGCGCTTTCCACCTTCGCACAAAGGAAGTCAAGCAAAAACTCCAAATTGTGTGGAATGGTAATACATTAGGACACACAAAGCAACCTATATATCTTAGATTAACTCGCGACCGGTCCCTCACCTACAGACAACATTGCATAAAAACGAGAGGGAAAGTAACAACTAGGAACAGCATACTCAGAAAGCTAACGGGAAGTAAATGGGGCGCACGTCTTGGCGTTTTAAGAACAACGGCACAGGCACTGTGTTTCTCAACTGCTGAATATGCGTGCCCCGTTTGAAGCAGATGTGCCCACACCAAACAAATTGATACTGTGGTAAATGAGAAATGCAGGATAGTAGCGGGGTGCATGAAACCAATGACACTTTTAAATCTATATAGAGCAGCGGGTTTTGCAGAACCCTCAACACGCAGAGGCGTTGCAGAACACCTAGAGAAAATTAAACAGATCGCGGACGATCGGCATGCCCTATACAAAGCTCGAACACCACGAAAGCGACTAAAATCTAGGAAAAGCTTCCTTGGAACAGTGCAGGATGAACCGCCTGAGTGTTTTCCACTTCCTCAGGTTCAATGGACCGGCCTAGACTTTAAAACGTGAAAAACTTTGAATAGGATAAGAACGGGGGTCGCTACAGTAAAATCAAATATGGCAAAATGGGGAAAAATAGACCAAGATGATGTGAATTGTGACTGTACCGAGATGATTGAACCGACGTAGCCCGATACTGGGCCGAAATTTTATGAATGACATGTCCGGACACGATAAAGTAAAGTAAGTCTAAGAAAAAAATGTTCCTTAAACTTATGCATGAGAAGGTTAAATTTACAATAAAAAAAATAATGGTCATTCTTTGAGTTAAAAAATATTATATCTTCTAAGATGCAACAACAAATACACTTTCACAAAATTTTATTGCAATCGGTTCCGTAGTTTTTGAATATTAGCTTCGCTAAACACCGTGCCATGAGTTTTTTACATTATACAGATTGAACGAAATAAATTCGGAACATAGGAATATAATGTATTTCGGCTCAATTCTGCTGTAGGTGGTTGGCCAACAAAATATTGTCAAATAATTATATTATAAAAATCCAATACTTCACCGGGCTGCTGGATTCTGAACTCATAAAAATTGAAAGCTACACATAAATCTACGATCTATGCTGTCAAACCAGTTATAGTCCAGGAAATGAAGCATTTCACCTCGCAATTTTTTCGTGCTCCCTGAATTGACTTGAAATTTAACAGAAGGTAGGTACCTAATAGCCTAAGGATCAAAATCTATATCGAACCAAAGTGCGCCAAAGCCTAGGGGGTGGTTGCCACCCCATCTCCGGGGTGAAATTTTTTTTTACGTTTTAACTACACGTTTCGATTAAAAAAGTGATTCTAAACAAAAAATGTGCTATACATTTTTTTTATAAAATGATATTTTTCAAGTTATTCGCGATTGAAAGTAATAACTTTTAGACGAAAAAATCCACGTTTTTAATCGATTTTTCGCGAATAATTCGAAAATGGTGCATTTTATCAAAAAAATTGTAGAGAACAAATTTGTAGCTTTTGAAAAGACAAATACAATTCATTTTTTAAAATGTTTTTGGGATATAATAGGAACCGAAATGCGGCTTATCAATGTTCAGCGGTTTTCTTCAAATGCCAAATTTGAAAGATTCAAAATCAAATATCGGGAAAATGATGCATTTTGGAAGAAAACTCACAAAACCTTTTTTAAAGAGCATAAATAGACCTATCATAAAAAAGACTCTAGCTCAAAAATTGAGTGAGTTATGATGAAAATAAGGTCAATACCTCATTTTTTACGAAAAAATCGATGAAAACATCCCCCTAACCACCACCATAATTAAAATCGATCTTCACCCTTTTGAAATTCCCTTTGTACATGTATTGTTAATACGTCCAAGAAGTTTGACCCATTTAAAATGCTTTGTGTTAGAAAAAGTACCGCTTAAAGCGAGAAACGATTTACAATTTCATATTTTTTACCCTTCTTTTTTTAAATATGCACGAAAATACTGAATATATGAAAAAAATACAAAATACCAAATTGTAGCTTTTTTAATGACTAAAATTATCCTTCATTTAGATTTGTTGTACAATGAATATTTGGCGAGATATAGCCGTTTAAAGCATCGATTTACGATCAAGCACCATCTTTTTCGAGCCCTTTACACTCACCCCATTTAAAAACCAAGGGTTCCAAAAAGATTTAATTCACGGATTCTTGTAGCTCTTAAAAACCTCTACAAATCGTTTTTGAAGAAACACTCTATCGTTAAAAATTAAAGGAAATACGTTAAAAAAAACCAGTGAATTTTTTCCGGAAAATTCTATTAGTATAGTACAGTATATTTCGGAGCATAATAATCTACAAAACCGGTATATTAGCTAGTGGGGCGTTATACATTCGAAATTTTAAGCGTTCTTATTTTGAAATCCCATACAACAGAATAAAACATCTGCTCATATGTCTATGTCTTGGCAATGAAAATATTAGAGCAACAGATTGGGGATGGTATTCCAAAGATGGTTTGTTATTACCCGTACGCATGAACAAACAACCTGCACTCGATGAATTTTTGAAAATTATTTTTTGGCAATGCAAAAAAGGATGCGGTGTTTCATGTGGGTGCACAAAAGTTGGTTTATACTGTAACTCTACTTGTTCTGGGTGCTCAGGTGAAGGGTGCAATAATAGTCCACCAATAATTGAAGATGAGGATGACATAGATCACGATGAAGATGTAATTGATGACGAATAAAATTAATATTACAATTGTTTTACCTACAAATGTAAATATTTTCAACTATTTATGTAAATGTATAAGAATTTTTTTGTATTTAATTCTACTTTTTTCAATTTATATCTTATAAATTAGTTTATAAAAACTGCAATGTTGTAAAGGGTGATTTTCAAAAGTTGAAAAGTTGCAAAATTTTGGCAAAAAATTGTTTTCACCTATAGCACTCATAACAATTGATTTTTGAGGGTTGAAAATGTATGAATTTTTATTTTAAAGTATAAAAAAATCACTATTTAACTAATCCAAACCAAATTTCACTCATCTTAAGATTTATAATATTATTTTACAATTTTTAAAAATTAGGGGTAGTTTTCACCCCTAAGAACAATCAGGGTTCATCGGCATGACATAAACTATAAAGCAGAGGGTGAGTTGAGCTTAATTCCAAATTTTTATGCAAATCGTTCCAAGGTGAAATCATTTTCTCGCATTACTAATTTTTTTATATTAATCTCTAATAAGGGTCGCTTTTTAAGGGTTGAAATATGATGGAACTTTATTCAAAAGCACAAAACTATCAATATTTAATTTATTCAAACCAAATTTTACCCATATTCAGGTTTAATATGTTATTTTATAATTTTTGACAATTACGGGTAGTTTTCACCCCTTAGAACAATCAGGGTTCGTCGACATGACATAAACTATAAAGCAGCGGGTGAATTGAGCTTAAATCCAAATTTTTATCCAAATCGATCCAAGGCGAAATCATTTTTTTAGAATTAGTAATTTTTTTACATTAATCTCTAACAAGGGTTGCTTTTTAAGGGTTGAAATATGATGGAACTCTATTCAAAAGTATAAAATAATCATTATTTAACTAATTCAAACCAAATCTTACCCATATTCAGGTTTAATATGTTCTTTTATAATTTTTGACAATTAGAGGTAGTTTTCACCCCTAAAACCCTTCGGCGCACTTCGGTTCGATATAGATTTTGATCCTTGGGCTATCACCTACCTTCTGTTAAAATTTGAACTGGATACATGCAGGACGAAAAAATTGCGAGGTTTTAACTATTTTCGAGCTACATTTCCTGAACTATAATCGTTTCCTTAGACAAACCCGTCTTATGCAAACAACATTGTTGTGAGACAGGTAGTTGAACGATATTTTATACAATGTCTATACCCAGGTATGGATTTATTTTTGTCCGAGTTTTATATTGGTCCACTATTTCAAATGCAGTTCAAACACACATGTATTAAATTGTATGTTCCGTTTTAATTTGGTTCAATCTGTATATAAAGATATATCAAAGTATGTAATTTCTAAATTCGGCTTGTTATAATTCACGGTTGATCGTTACGTTATAGTGTCTTCTATAGTTGGAAAGGCACTAAACAAATCAATTAATGTGTATATTTTCGTAAACGATAGATGGCCATATGCCGTCGAGAATGGCCTGTCTTATTCCAAGGCACAAATTACCTATGTGACAGCGTGATTGTATTCTATGAATAGAACCGAACGATCCGTGAAGTAACGCATTAGTTCCGTTGGCGTTCTGTCCGTAATATTCTGTCTGGTCTCTGTTATGACCCGTCGTCGCACCCATATTATACCATCAACTTGTATTATATATGGGAA
This sequence comes from Diabrotica balteata, assembly GCA_918026665.1. Classification (NCBI taxonomy): domain Eukaryota; kingdom Metazoa; phylum Arthropoda; class Insecta; order Coleoptera; family Chrysomelidae; genus Diabrotica; species Diabrotica balteata. The sequence continues at coordinate 6,157,144 of OU898278.1, read as the reverse complement.
CGGACACCGTATCGTACTGGTAATGGTTATGGTATTCGCGCTATAGATACACCGAGCTTTTGTTTGTTATTATGGGTTGCAAACTCAACATGCCTCTGTCATATACAATGACTATTTTAAAGTATTTTTAAATTATTATTCACGAGACTTCCATTTATTGTATGATTAGTGTCTATACTTGTCATAATAAATAAGTGTACAATCGTTCCTGTGTAAAAACTTTTTTAAATCTCTACAAGTAAAAGATCTCTTTAACTTCAATGATGATAGCTTATCTTTATGACATAAATTAAAAATTTTTAAAGCAAACTAAAAAGAATAGAATATTGTGTCAAATACTAAATAAAAACACGAATTTCGCAAACCGGTAGCTTCTCTAGAAACGCTCCCCTTTTTGTAAACAAGGGAACTTCCGGAAATCAATAGCATTCCTAGAGCCACAAAAAGAACAAAAAATTTTAATTTTAGACGTGCCCGTATATCCTGGACCTACCCGCATTAGGAATATTATCCGGTCAAGTGGTCCATGAATGGGCAAATAAAACTTTCAGATGAAGAAAAGACGTACAATTTCAGCCCGTCTACACTTTCCTAACTATCCCTTACATTACATTTAACATGCAATATTTGCGTTTTGGGGTGCACTAAAGGAGAATATCGTCTATTAGTTTTCTTTTGCTGTTACATAAAACAAAAATGTATGTTTAATTACCTAGGCATATTTAATATTATTTTTATAGAACTAAAAATATATAACTCTTCAATAAAAATAAATATTAATTTTTACACATTTATAACTTTTATTTAGTTAAATAAATTAAATAATCTGTTCTTTGTAATGTTTTTATTTCATAAAATGCCATTGGGACAGGATATGAGATCGTTTTTCCGCGGGTGTTAGTCTTCTTTTTATTTTTTTATCCGTTTCAGTTCAATCAAAATTTACTCCCACCTAATTATAGTATTTCTGTCAGTGTGTTATTTTTCACCAATATACAGGATGTAACAAAAAGGTAGGTCATAAATTACAGTGGTGTTAAAAAGTCCTGCATCTCTGAAGTAGGACTTGTAGGGTGAAAAGTGCTTCAAGTGTACCCATGAAATTGCGGAATCCAAATTGCATTTCACTGACATTTTTTTTTCGCATTTCTTGTAAATTCTGGCACTGATTAATTTTAAGGTAGTAGTATGAAGTATATGATCCTGATTTCTGATCCTGAATAGTATGAGTATACTATTCAGGATCAGAAAATGGTAAATATGAGAATGGGGTTGGAATTATCACGCATAAAAGTATAGCCAAACAAGTCAACAACTTCATACCAGTGAACGATAGAATCCTCCTGTTACAAATAAATACGTCACCGGTGAACACAAACATCATACAAGTCTATGCACCCACAGCAGACCATAGTGATGAAGAAATATCAGAATTCTACAAACAAATAAGCAACCTTATAAGATATATAATGAGACACGAACTCCTTATAATCATGGGAGATTTCAATGCAAAAATAGGTAACGGAAAAGAAGGGCAACATATTGGTCCACATGGATTAGGAGAGAGAAATCAACGCTGAGAAACAATGAGTATCTTTGCAGCTGAGCATGACTTAATCGTGCTAAATACATTTTACAAACTACCGCCTAGACGCCTGTATACGTGGAAATCACCTAAAGACAACGGAGAAGACGTTATTATTAGAAATCAAATAGACTATATGCTTGTTAACAAAAGATATCGAAATAGTTTCAACAGTGTTAAAACCTACCCACTCGCTGATATTCAATCTGACCACAATCCTTTAGTGGGCGTGTATAGAACTAAGTTAAAGAAAATACGCGGAAAAACTGTAAAAAAACATGACATGAGAAAACTGAAATGTAGTGAAGTAAAAGAAATAGTCAGCAAAACATTAAATAGAAAATTTAAAGAAATCGATTATACAACGGAAAGCACAGAAGATAAGATAGAATCCCTTAAGAAAACAATAGACGACATTAAAGACAATTTTATGAAGAACGAAGAAGGTAAGAATAAGACATGGATGACGACAGAGATTCTACAACTAATGGAAGAAAGAAGGAAAAACAAGAACGATAACTCTATGTATAAAACATTACAGCGAGAGATACAGAGAAAGATCAGAGAAGCCAAACAGAAAGAACTGGAGAAAAAATGCCAAGAAATCGAAATTCTCCAAAGTAAATACGACGACTTCAACGTGCATAAGAAGGTAAGAGAAATTACAGGTAAATGTAAAAACAGAAGAGTAAGTAAACTTGTTAATGACAATGGAGAGATAATCGTGGACAAAGAGAGTATCAATGATACCTGGAAAAATTACATAAGAAATTTATTTTTTGATGAGAGAGAGAACCAGCCCCCAATAGCTACGGAAACAGGACCACCTGAAAAGAAGGTAGAGCTCCAGGACCAGACGGAGTACAATCTGAATTTCTTAAACTTCTTGATGATGAATCTTTAAGACTACTATGTAAAATCTTCAATAATATCTATGACACAGGCAATATCCCAAAAGATTGGCTACTTTCAGAATTTATTACCTTACCAAAGAAACAGGGAGCAAAAAAGTGCGGAGAATATAGGCTAATAAGTCTAATGAGCCATACATTAAAACTTTTTCTTAAAATTATACATCGTAGAATATACAAGCTATGCGAAGAGAGAATACAAGACACACAGTTTGGATTCATGAAAGGCGTAGGTACAAGAGATGCACTGTTTAGTCTACAAGTATTATTTCAAAGATGCAGAGATATGACTTGCGATATTTACACCTGCTTTGTGGACTACCAAAAAGCAATTTGATACAGTTCAACACCAAAAAATGATGGATATTCTAACAAAAGCCCAAATGGATGATAAAGATCGGCGTATAATACAACATTTATACTGGAACCAATCAGTCCACAATAAGAACGAATTTTGGAGGTGAACCAACGGAAATGATCCAGATTCTACGAGGCGTTAGACAAGGTTGTATACTTTCACCTATATTATTTAATCTATATTCAGAGGAAATATTTAGTGAAGCCTTGGAAAAATGCGAACATGGAATACTTCTAAATGGAGAACGCCTAAACAACATCCGTTATGCAGACGACACCGTTATTTTTGCAGACAGTTTGAACAGTTTACAGCAACTAATAAACAAAGTAAATGAAGTAAGTAAAAGATTTGGACTTCAAGTAAATATAACAAAAACTAAATTTATGATCATCAGCAAAAATAAAGTTAGAGACGCTCAACTACTTATCAATAATACACCAGTGGACCGAGTAAAACAGTATAACTATCTTGAAACAACAGTAAATGAACAATGGGATCACTCACAGGAAATAAAATGTAGAATAGAGAAGGCTAGGAGTGCATTCAATAACATGGCCAAACTCTTTAAAAGCCACAATCTTAATCTGGAGATAAAAGTAAGGCTCCTACGATGTTATATCTTCTCAATATTGTATTACGGAGTTGAATCCTGGACACTAACTGAAGCAATGGAGAAAAAACTTGAAGCCTTCGAGATGTGGCTATACAGGCGAATTCTAAGGATATCATGGACAGACAAGATAACCAACGAGACCGTATTACGAAGAGTGGGCAAAGAAAGAGAGGTGATGTATACCATTAAAAGGAGAAAGTTGGAATATCTTGGACATATAATGAGAAACAGCACTAAATACAGATTACTGAAGGTAATCCTACAGGGTAAAGTATTCGGAAAGCGAGGAATTGGGAGAAGGAGAATATCATGGTTGAAGAACCTGAGGAAAGGGTTCTCCACAACAACAACGAATTTATTTAAAGCAGCAGTTAATAAAATAATTATAGCAAGAATGATTGCCAATATTCGGAACGAATAGGCACTGAAAGAAGAAGAAGTATGAAGTAAATAATTCATAAATCAGCATACCAACTATATGATGATAACGAAGAAGCACCACCAAGAAAGATGGAACAGCTAGTTAGAGATATTGCAGGATCAATGGACTGACTGCAACTGATCATCGGCTTTAAGGCGAATGTGCGTCATCTGACCTAGGGCAATACAAACATCTGAAAGAGGTGAGTCATTACTATAGTTTGTTATGGAACATGATATAGACACACTAAATATAAGAAATCAACATTTAATAAATGTGTCAGATGAGATATCTTGTTTAGACCATTATCATCATCTACTTAGGGTGCCTGTCCGTTCCAAACATTGGCGATCATTATATGTCCCAAGTACTGCAGCTTGGAATTTTGGATGAAACAAAATTCTTATAAGTTGGAGACCGTGAGAACATAAACGAAGCAGAGGAAGGCCCCAAATAAGATGGGCAGATGATATCAAGAAATACGTGGGCTCTAGGTGGATGACTGTAGCGACAAACAGAGAAGAATGGAAAAGGATTGGGGAGGCTTATGTCTAAAGGTGGACCAAAGAAGGCTAATTAGATAGATAGACTGGAGCTTACGACCCTTCATGATATTGAACAAATCCTCTATTGTGTTTGTCCTTCGCAGTACTACTTCATTGGTGATTTTGTCTGTCCATGGTATCTTTAGGATCCTTCTGTATAACCGTAGCTCAAAAGCCTGAAGTTTTGATAAAGTTTCCGCCTTTAAAGTCCACGTTTCTACTTCGTACAGAAGCACTGAGTTCACGTAACATTTAAGGAGCCTTATTTTTGTTTCTAGGGTGAGGTCATGGCTCTCAAACACAGAGCTTATAGCCAAGAATGCACTTCTTGCCTTGCCGATGCAACATTTCATCTCTTGGGTATTGTTCCACGACTCATTGATATAGTTCCCAAATAGTTGTATTATGAGACACTCTCAATTCTCTTTTAGTTCACATACAGATTTGCTCCAGTTATGTTCTCCTTGCTGATGATCATTAGCTTGCTTCTGCTGGTGTTTATATTCAGTCCATATGTTCTACTTGTTTCCGTTATTTTGTTCATTACACCATAGCCATAGCCCTTCTATGGTATCGGAAAACACTAGTGTATCAGCTGCATACCGTAGGTTATTGAGCTTGACTCCATTCATTGAGAATCCTTTATCAATATCTTTTAGAGCCTCTTCAACAAATTTTCAAATAAGAGGTAATGAAGCTTATCAAGGACACTTAACATAACCCATGTGAAACCGAATAGGAACCATATAAAGCAAAACTGGAATATTATTTAGGCTGTATTATAAGCACGAATAGAAATAATGGACCTAGACAAAGATACGTATTAAGAGAATCATAAAGAAAGTATTACGAGGAGATAAAATAGACTACAGAAACTTCAAGGCTCCACAAAGTTTTCTACAAAGACTTTCAGTTAAAATTATAATTTATTCGTCTTCCAGGTTTGGACCGTGTCATTTGTGAGTGACCCAAAAGTGGGTTCATCTCGACGTTTCGCTACAATTGTATGTAGCTTCTTCAGGAGAACAAAGAAAAGGAAAAGAAAACAAAAGACAGGAAGATGGGTAGTTAGCAACGGTAACTCAGTTACTCAACGCAACCAGAGGCGAATACTAACTATGTTACACGTTGGACGTGAATCCCTGTCCTGGCATTTGGTTTTCACCTCTGGCTGCGTTGAGTAGTTGAGTTACTGTGACCAAATGCCCATCTTGGTAGTTAGTATTCGCCTCTGGTTACGTTGAGTAACTGAGTTACCGTTGCTAACTACCCATCTTCCTGTCTTTTGTTTTCTTTTTCATTTTCTTTGTTCTCCTGAAGAAGCTACATACAATTGTAGCGAAACGTCGAGATGAACCCACTTTTGGGTCACTCATAAATGACACGGTCCAAACCCGGAAGACGAATAAATTATAATTCTGACTCTGGTCGTGGAAGCCTACGATCTCATTTGACTTTCAGTTAAGTTAAGTTAAGTTCTTATTCCAAAGGAAATCAGACGAATACATTTAGAATAGTAAAGGGAGCACGAAAGAACATTTTATGGTGCACTTTAAGTCTGCAACAAAACTGATGCCACTATACACATTGCAAGACACTGGAATGGAGATCATTACTTATAGATCTAGGGAAAACTGGCATAAGTTAAAAGAAGTGTGAGATCAAGACAAAATCAACTGGGTACTAACCTCATTTGAACCATATCAAATAACGGTGACCTAAAAACTGTCCGTTCAATAGAGGTTTGCATTGTGGAGAGGTGTTCGTTAACAGAATTTTTACTGTACCAGAATTTCCACTTCCACGAGAATTATTTTTTGTTCACTATTCAAAACTGACCATTTAACTTCCTTAAAAACACATGTACATGTGACAGCCCCAGTTGTTTCATTCGTGCACTTAATTTGTATATTCGAATTGCCACCGTACAATACTTTGATTCATCAAGATGTAAAGATTACAAAGTTACAGGACGTTTCCTGGCAAAAACCAATTACTAACAATCTCGACAATCCGCAAAACGGTAACTGCTTGCACTTTGACGAAGTGATTGATAGATACGCTAAGAAGACACCCGGTGCTGCTGTCTTGGTAAGCGGTGTCGAGAAGTACGGCCTCGTTGATTGGTATATGGCACTAGGGAATCGTATATTGTTGACACAAAGCCGTCCCGTCACATAAACTACCTTCGTACTCGGACACACAACCATTAGCGTTCTTATCTGTTTAAAGGGGTACCTTTCGATAGGGATAAAAATGTTTTTATTAAAATACTGCAGTAAGTCTCTAACATTGTTGATAATAAATTAGAGACAGCTATAGTACATTTCACGAATTTGAGACTATTTTGAATTAGGGATGAAATTTTTGACTTAATCGGTCTGCTGTGCTGAGAAAGTTAGTCGCAAATTCTTCCAATATTTGAAACACTCTTTAAAGCAAATAAATACGGTTTTAACTGATAATATATTTTTTATGCAATGAACGAATCATGCTTGGAATATCACTAAGAGACAAGATTAGAAACACCGTGATAAGACGTAGAACGAAGATTAGGGATATTGTGGAAGAAATTACAAAATTGAAATGGCGCTGGGCAGGTCACGTAGCCCGATATAATGACAACAGATGGACACGGAGAATTCTAGAATGGAGACCAAGGACGACAACAAGAAGCATGGGAAGACCTAAAAAAAAGGTAGATGACATAAGAGCAGTGGCAGGCAAGCAGTGGATTAGATTTGCGCAAGATAGAGAAAGATGGAAACAATTGGGAGAGACCTACATTCAGGAGTGGATTGGAAATGGTTGACAAAGAAGAAGATATTTTTCATTTTTTTTTAAAAGTTTACAATTGAAGACCTTATTGCAACATAATGGTAAGCCACAAAATAAGAAAACTGAGATATTAAGGTTAAAAGTTTAAAAAAAAAACTTTAAAAATATTGAGTAAACTTTAGAAAACCATAAGTCTTGTTATTTTATTGTGTTAGTCATTAAAATGCATACACATTTGTTATTTTACAGAAAAAACACATATTTACAAAAAAATGCGATTTATTAAAAAAAAGAAGGACAAAGGTAGCATGTGTGAGTCAAAAAAGGATAAAGGTATTACGTTTACAGCAGAAGAAATAACAATACATGAAAACCATTTATCTTTCAAATAGTTGTCATATTGTGCTATTTCTTCTGCTGGAAAGGTAATATCTTTATCCTTTTTGACTCACACATGTTACATCTGTCCTTCTTTGGTAAATGAAAACCAATATTAAAATCCTTATGAAAAATGTCACAAAATACTTTTAAAGAAACAGTTTTTATTTGCAGATTATGGTTTTCTTGCCGATCCTTTACGAAAATTCTATATAAAAAAGATACATTTCTTGACTCATTATGCTTGCAGTATGGTAACTGCTTTATAAATTCGTGAACATAATTTTTTTTTTTATTTAGAGCTCTTTCATTCTTTTTAGCAAATGTTTTGGCAATTGCATTATCTTTGGTGTATCTTATTGTCATTTGGGATATGAACAATGCTTTTAAAATGAATTGTTGGCATACTGCGACTTTAGTTCCATCCTATTCAATAAAAGATTTAAATATTCGATTTCTTCTTGATTCAATGCCTGTTCGCCTTCTTTTAATTGTTTTTTCTTTCATACACAGTAATAGATAATCCCTTTTTTTTGATAGCTACCTAACCCCCAGTAAAATTCAAAGATCTCATGACGTTGTTGTTCAGTGAAATTTTTGACACATGAGTTTTGAGAAGCTTTGTTTTTGCATGGGTTCTCCTGAACAGATTTTGCGGCACCAAACACCTTTTCAGCAGACTTGACATGTTTTTGATTGTTATTTTTTTGCTTATTTATACCAGCATCGCCTACTTTATCTAAAACTTTAGCAGACACGTCGTGATCAGAATCAGAGCTTGAAAAGAAAAAACCAAAAAACCAGAATCCTCGTTTTCTTGGACATAATAATCGGAGTCAAACCTTTTAATTTTTTTTTTTTGATTTCTGGAAATTATTGGCAAAAGGCAGAGATGTTTCCGAATCAGAACTCGATATAATTTACCAAACGTCTTTGTTTGGTGTTTTTATAAGATTCTTGATCTTGATTTAGATTAGTTTGAGTCAACTGGTAAATATCAGAGTTTTCAGGTAGATAATTATCATAATCTTTATCAGATTGTATTTCAGAAATGATGGCGTTAATACTATCCTCTACAAGAATAATCGGAATGTTAGCAATTCAGAATGTCAAGCAACTCTTCTAAATCTAAAAGATGATTAGAAATATTTCAAACAAGGCAATCGTCTCGATATTTTCAACAATGGCAGAATTATCATTGTTTTCTAAAGCTTCTGCAACACTGTTCTTTTCAGCATTCTCCAATGCCATTAAGATTTTATAACCTCTCAAAGAATAAGCCATACTTAACCTACAAAAGTGTTGTACAATAACAATCAATAAAATAATAATTATTAAGCATTTAACTCATCAGAATAATAAAAAATTTCATAAAAATAATCTTGTAAATAACCACCATAACAATAATTTGTAAAGATTTATGTTGATACACTTTATACACGTGGTTATTACCTACTACTAACCGATTTATTTCGGCGAGAACTATTATCAGCAATCCAAAGTCGGGTATCGTAAACGCCTCCCACTTCATCGTATCCGACACGAATTCATGTCGCATAAGATGTTTTGTAGGGATCAACATGTTGTACGATAATTTTCGGTTACAATTTCTTAGGGCGGCTTACCGAATAAGCGCTTATGATACACAATAAAACATTACTCTGCTATATCAAGTACGTTTAGCTTACGATGTTTTATGAGGACTGATGTAGAACAACCCCAATAATCGGATGAGACCAAAAAAGCATTTTATACTTTATTGTCGCTTACGATGTTCTGTCAAAAACCCATCGGTATTGGAAAAAATAATAAAATTATATATTTATAATTACAACTCCTTCATTATCATTGTCAGTAGCTTCTTTTATCTGATTATAAAAAGTATGATATACTGGCGGAATATAAGGAAATAAGCTTTTTATATGTTTTATTTCATTTTTTGTAATTTTCAGAGGCTCTCTGTATTTTTTTTTGTTTGTCAACTCTACTGTTACAAGTCTGCTTTTTCTTATGGCATTAACTTCTTAATATTCTCCATTGACACTGTGTTTGATAAAAAATGGCCCAACATTTTGTGATTTAAATCGAAAGCTGTATGTTACAGCAAAATCTAAGCTCTTTTTGTCAGGAAAAAGTGCGTTGAAACATTATTTAGAGGCTCGAAACTGTAAAAATCATTATGTGTCATCTGCGTAACAACAAAAGGATTCTTTTTATTTGCTTTCGTAATAATATCTGTCCAACCTTCTGGCGAATAAATAACTGATACACGGTTTTTCTGGCGTTTCTCAATTTGAGCAAAATCCCGGAATGATGGCATAATAGAATGACCACTAACCAGAAAATGATTGTTATTTGTTTAAATTTTTTTCCTTGACTTCTTCTTCTTTGGGTGCCGTGTCCGTATTCAGACGTTGGCCGTCATCATGTTTACAATTTCCTGAAACCTTGCTCTGTCGGCTGCTGCGCGAAATAATTCTTCTACTGTGGAACCACACCATTGTCTAATATTACGCAGCCATAAAAGTTTCTTTCGACCAATCCATCTCTTTCCTTCCACTTTTCCTTGTATTATAAGGCGAAGTAAATGGTATTTAGGTCCTCTAATTATATGGCCGAAGTATTCTGTTTTTCTCCTCTTTATGGTGTTTATGAGCAGACGTTCTGAATTGATTATTTGAAGAACATCTTCATTGGAAGTGTGCGAAACCCACGATATCTTTAGGGTTTGTCTATAGCACCACATTTCGAATGCTTCTAACTTGTTTAGCATTGTGGTTTTTAGCGTCAATGCCTCACAACCATACAATAGGATCGACCATACATAACATTTCAGGACCTTCTTACGTATATTCATTGACAGGTTTCTGTTGCATAAAACTGGTTTCCAGGTCATAAAAGCCTTACGTGATATTTCGATCCTGGATATTATCTCTTCATCAGAGTCGCAATTTACATTTAACCAGCTGCCAAGGTATTTGAAATGATTTACCCTTTCTATCTCTTCTCCATTAAGAGAAAGCAGACCTTGATCTATATGGATCTTTCCAACTGCCATCCACTTTGTCTTTTAAATATTGATTTTTAGGCCTCTCCAATAACTTGCTTCACTGACTAGATTTAGTAATGTTTGGAGATCTTGTAAATTTTCTGCAAGAATGGCTGTATCGTTAGCGTATCTAATATTGTTGATTACTTCCCCACCTAGTCTTACTCCCTCTTGTCTGTCATCCAAAGCCTCCCTAAAGATTTCTTCAGAGTACAGATTAAAAAGAGTGGGTGACAAAACACAACCCTGCCGTACTCCACGTTTGATGGGTATTTTTTCAGTGGGACTGTCTCCAATTTGGATAGAGGCTACTTGATTGTAATATAAGTATTTCAGCAGTCTTATATCATAGTGTTCAAGTCCTGCTGCCCGTAGGCAGTCGAAAAGTGTATTGTGTTGGACTCTGTCGAACGCCTTCTTCGAAGTCGATGAAACAAACATAAACATTCTTTCGGAATTCACAACTTTTTTGTAATAGAACGCGCATACAGAATAGTGCCTCTCTAGTTCCTAGACCGTTTCTAAATCCAAATTGCTTATCACCCATCTTACTTTCACATAGAAGGAATACTCGGTTTTGTATAATTCGTAAGAGTATCTTCAGTGTGTGACTCATCAAACTGATTAGTCTAAAATCGCTGCATTTGGTGGGCCTGCTTTTCTTTGGTAATGTTATAAACAGTGACTCTAACCAATCATCTGGTATTTTTCCTTCGTTGTAAATTTTGTTGAAGAAAGTGGTTAAGCAGGCAATGCTTTCCTCATCCTTAAGTTTAAGTAGTTCGGCAGGGATTTGATCTGGTCCAGGTGCTTTATTGTTTTTGGCTTGCTGTATTGCCTTTTTGACTTCCGAATTCAGTATATTGGGACCTCTGTCCAACTGGTTGTCACAGGCAGTATTTGGAGCATTTTCTCTAGAAGCATCGTCAAAAAGGTCAGTGATGTATCTCTCCCATTCTTTGCACTGTTGTTCGTGATCACAAATTTTTCCTTGACTAACCGCAAACAAAAAGCCATTAACTGCCAGTTCTTAATCTGACCTGTATAGTTATCGGTAAAAGTAAAAACTTATTCTCTAAAAATTTCATCACAACAGATGTAACCTCATCTGCTCCGCTCTTAGCTTGATCTTCGTTCCATAAGTACATGTATCCCTTGTCGTTGGTACAGTCGTGAATCCCTAAGTTATAAAGCCAAATTTTTCTACAATAAAATGCACGATTAGTCGTAAGAACATTCCATAGAATTTTAATAAATTATCTAATAAACACAATTCAATACAATTCGAAAGAAATATGCTTCCCCCTTCTTTTCTTGTTATATTTCTATATATACTTTATCATTCAGATATCAGTAGCTTCTTCAACATATATATCTCTAATAATACAGCAATATTCTTTATCACTTGAATCAATGATTGCATTTCTCATTATACTGGAATGTGGCAAGGAAAGTAAGGACTGATTTAAAGTCTGAGAGTTTAGAAAGTTTTCAAAGTAAATTTTCTACAAGAAACTAGTGCTTTTTTAACGGATAGAACTTCTGTAGAAAATATAGGGTGGAAGTTGAAAAACGAGAGAGTTCTAGAAATTACTTCACAAAAAATACAAAATTAGTGACTCATCCCCCCTTAAAATTATCTATTTTCAACAGATTCTTTTAATTTTAATAAAAAGGAAAATTATGGGTACTAATAATATAATGTTTATGATCTATGGTGTTAGTTAAAGACTCAGTCAGTAAAGATCTTTCTCCTTTCCCGAATTGATTGGTTTAATTGTGTTTGTGTTTTTTTTAAATAAAGATTCCTTGGTCAAACCCATACGAAATGATCTAAATTTAACCATATGTCAAGTACAAAAGCTGACTCCGAAACAAACTTGAGTGGATATATTAATATTATATATTAATATTATCTAACACCTTTAAGTTGGCGTTAGAAGTAAAACCATATAATGTACACTTACAATCCAGAACTAAGCGGATGCAGCATCTATAGAAATAGGGACCTATGATAATACCTGCATCCCATTCTTGCTTACATTAATATTTTGTATTAAAACAATATTTGTTTTAATTATTCTAGGAGATTTGGGATTGATTTTATTATAAAATATGGTTGTTTGTCGCTTTAATTTTGTAACTGATATCTACTGTTGATGTACCACAAAAGTGTTTATGTATATATATAAGAAACACCTTTAGATACTGCAACCCTATTTTGACCAACTTCGATACGCATCTGAGGTTCCGATCTTCAGAAAGAGAGTGTGTCGATGAGGTGGAATATAGCCACCTGCATAACATCTGCATAGTATGTAATAAAGTGCAACAAAGGTCAATCTAATTAGAACGATGTGATGATAAAAGGCGAATAATGTGGGAGTATTATTATCGAAGGATTTGTTAAATTCAGGAAGGAGTTTAATTTATGAATGATGCGTACTCCTACCAAATAGTGGTTGGTAAAATGTTACCATATTAAACAACAGAAACTTATAGTGTTTCGTTTTAAAAATTTATAATTAATAAATTTAAAAATTCTCTCTCTCCAATTCTGCACTCTTATACCATTTAAATAATCTTTAACGGCTTCTAACCACACTTTTTTCGTGGTCTTTCTCTCTTCATTGTACCCCCGCCTCCTCCAAAAATCACCTTTTTTACACAACGTTTCTTTGGCATGCCAGTGATGTGACCTAACCACCTGACTCTCTGTGTTTTGAGTTTTTGTACAATTAGGGGTTTTCCATACATCTCCATTACCTATTTATTTGTTCTTCTTAGCCAGTTACTCTCCGCCGTACCGTTCTTTCCCAGATCTCGATTTTCATTTCATATTTCTTATTCATAGTTCAGGTCTCACAGGCACACACTGCCACTGGCCGAATGACTGTTTCATCTGTTCGAATTTTTGCTGCCCTACATACATTTTTTTGCTTTTACAATATTGTTTAGTGAGCCTGTGGCTCTACTTATTTTTAATAGTTTCTGTTTCATCTCTTTTTCTTCTTCCTCTTTATTCGTTATTGTTAAAAACAAATATTCGAACTGGCTTCGTCCTTTTTTTGTTCTTGTTAAGAGGGCTACATCATCTGCGTTTGATTTACATTGCTGTTTATAGTGGAAAATGATACCCGTAGTTTGGATCTTACTTTCTCTTAATATTGCCTCCAAGACAAAGTTAAACAAATTAGTAGAAAGGTAATCCCATTATCTTAATCCTCTTGTATACTTCATTCTATGACCATCTATTGTTTGTACTTGCTAGCGACATTTTCAATAATTTGATCAACGTTTTTGATATTCCTAAATTTTGTAGAGTTTTATACAACTTTTCCCGATCGATAGAGTCATTCTTCTTCTTCTTCAGATGCAAATCCACTAATGGATGTTAGCGATCACATTTTCCATTAACTCTCTATTTCTTGCAATATGTATCAGAGATTGTATGTCGTTAATCCCTGTCCATTGCCTTATGTTTCAAGCCAGGACATTTTCTTGCGTCCCATTCCTCTCTTGCCTTCAATTTTACCCTCGATTATAAGTTGGAGGAACTGGTATTTTTCATTTCGCATGATGTGACCTAGATACGCCGTTTTCCTTTTCTTGATGGTTTCGAAAAGTTGGCGTTCTTGGTTTATTCTTTTAAGGACATCTATATTTGTGATTTTCGCTGTCCATGGTATTTTTAGGATACGGCGATAAAGCCACATTTCGAAAGCTTCCAATCTGTTTATATCCCTCGTTTTGAGTGTCCAGCCTTCTACGCCATATAGCAGCACTGACCATACGTAGCACTTAGTAAACCTTAGTCTCAGTTGAAGATCGAACTCAGAACAAGTCAGTACCTTCTTGAATTTTACGAAAGCTTGTCGAGCTTGCTCAATGCGACATTTTACTTCCCTGTCCGATGCCCAGTCTTCAAAAAGCCACGATCCCAGGTATTTAAATTTACTCACTCTTTCTATGGATTTACTATTCAGTGTTATGGTGGAGTTTTCAAATGCATCCAAGTTTCTGGAGATGATCATGAATTTGGTCTTTTTGGTATTAATCTCTAGTCCCATTCGCTCACTGTATTCTCCGATTATAGTGACAAGTTGTTGAAGATCGACTATGTTGTCACAAATTAAGACACCATCATCAGCATATCGTATGTTGTTGATCAATACTCCATTCACCTTGATTCCCATCTCTGCATCCTCCAAAGACTCTTGAAATATGGCTTCTGAATAAATGTTAAATAAAAGAGGGGAAAGCACACATCCCTGTCGAACGCCTCTTCTTATATGTATGGGCTTGGATATAGAATTGTCTATTTTTAGCTGTGTTGTTTGATGCCAGTACAAGTTTTCAATGCATCTTATGTCTTTTTGGTCTATATCAACTTTCTTGAGAATCTGCATTAACTTGTGGCGTTAAACACGATCAAACGCTTTTTGGTAATCTAAAAAGCATAGGAACACATCCTTCCTCTGATCGTAACAATTTTGGACCAGCACCTGTGTTGCTACTATTGCTTCTCGTGTTCCTAAACCTTGCCTAAACCCGAACTGGGAATCACTGATGTCCCATTCACATTTTTTGTATAATCTTTGATGTAGTATTTTTAAGAATATCTTTAAAGTGTGACTCATCAGGCTAATGAGTCTGTGATCCTCACATCTTTTTGCATTGACTTTCTTGGACAGGGGAATAAAGGTAGAGCGTAACCACTTTTGAGGATAGCAGCCAGTTTCACAAATTAAATTAAATATTTTGTGTAGTGCTGAAATTCCTCTTTCATCTAGTAATTTGAGTATTTCTGACGGGATCTCATCTGGTTTAGGTGCCTTATTGTTTTTTGAATTTAATATTGCTTTTTCTATCTCCTCTTTGGTGATTGAAGGGCCAGTCAGCTGGTCGTCTGTATAAACTTCACTCATGGGTCTTTCGTCATGGAAGAGCTCCTGGATATAATTTTCCCATGTATCAATTTTCTCCTTTTCACCCAGCACTATCTGGTTATCCTGATTAACTATGGTAGTTGGTCTTCGTTTTTTGTATATTCCAGCAGTGATAGAGTCATAAGTCTGCTTAAAACCAATAAAGAGCAAGTGAAGTTCCAGTTTTTGTTCGTAACTGTAATTTTGTATTAATTTTAAGGTAAATATTTGATCCACTGTCGATCTTCCTGCTCAAAATCTTCCTTAGCATTCACCTACCATGCCATTATCGTATCTTTTCAATCTATTACGTGTGATCTTGCTAATATTTTGTACACAACATCCAGTAGCGCTATCCCTCTATAATTTTCACAAAGGATTCTGTCACCTTTCATATGTATTGGGCAAATTACGGCATTACTCCATTTCTTTGGCATTTTCTCCTCTTTCCATACTCTTAGTATCAAATTACATAGCTTTCTTTGCAGTGTGGTCCCTCCTTCCTTTAAAATTTCCTACGAGATTTTATTCTCCCCTGCGCTTTTACCATTTTAAGCCATTTTATTGTTTTCTTTATTTCTTGTTCTGTTGGTTCTTCTACGTACTCCTCATTATTATCCTATGGTTGGTCCATTGCCTTATTTATTTGCATCTGTTCCTCATTATTTAGCAGTTTTTTAAAATATTGTGCCCATCTGCTTAATTTTTTGCAGTATTGCCAAGGAGCTGTTCTTTATTCCTACAAATAATTGTTTGCGTGTTATTTGTTTTTCTGTTTTTCGTCACTACTTGATAGAATTTTTTTATTTCATCGCTAATGTAATGCTCCTTTATTGCTTTTAATTTTCTTTTCAAATATTTTCTCTTTTTTTGCCTGCAGATTCTTTTAGCTTCTTTCCTTTTCATCTGATATTCTGTAATTGTTTCTTGGGTTCTATTATTGCCTTTTTGTAACATTGGCTTATTTCTTGGTGCTCTTTTATATTCCTCGTAGAACCAGTCTTCTTCTCTCTTCGCTCCTGTATTGCCTAAGCAAACATTAGTTGCTTCTTTCATTGATATTTTAATTTTACTCCATTCTTTTTCCAATATATCATACATTAAGTTGTCTTCTTCTAATCTTGCTTGTTAGATAACTATCGGAAAAGCGTCAGGTAAAGCATTGTCTAAAGATGGTATAAGCCAGTTTGGTGTAGAACTTTATTCGGACTGAAAAATGTTCGATGATAGGCTCTCATCTTCAACAGCACCTAAAAGGAAAACTTATTTAGGAGAACTGGTGAAAGTTAGCAACTAAAACTTACACTGAAAATGTTCAGTTAATCCTTGTAGCCAACATTGTCATAAAATATTTTCGAAGATTGCCTTACATCAGGGGTTTATCACCAAAGATTACAAACCTTTTCAGACAGTTTAACATAATGATAGCAAATTCAGCGCACAAAAGATTAGGGACATACTTAACTCATCTGACATAACAAGGTAAAATTCTGAATAATTTCAATGTAGTGTATTCTATTCCATGTGGTTCCTGTTTGGAAGTGTATGTCGGTCAAACCAGGCAGAAACTATCACAGCTTTTGGCCAACATATTAAGAATAGTGGACACATTACCAACTATGACAAGGTGGAAGTAATAAAAAAGGTTGATAAGCAATTCAGACCAAAGCTAACACGTTTTACGAAGATTTTAAAACAGTTTATGTAAACTGTATACAGAGATAAACAGATGATTTTACTTTACTTTTTATGTTGTATTAAAAGGTGATAAACTCCTTAACCTTATGTTTAATTAACATTACCATCCAGAGTATAAAAACATCTTGTGCGTTTCGATCAGCTTTAAGTGCCAGCCGGTGTAGCAGGAAATCTCGATTTTATATATATCCCTGGTTTTATACATATCAATCCAAGTAAAATACAAGTAATAATGTCCTAGCAGACATCGTATTAGCTTTATTAAAACAGGCCAAGTCTTCTGACGACCACTCGAGCGAGACATTATTTTATTGCATATCCTCCCAGTGTGGTCCTTGTTTCGTTTATGGTTACACTGTGAAAAATTTCGTAAATATATATATGTGAACATATGATACATTATACAAGAAATTAAATAGACAAAAAACAACTATAATTATAAAAGAATAGAATAAAAGAGAAATATGCTTTATTTTTTTTTATTAGAAAAAGATGTCGCATCCACCAAAAGGTTATTAGCGACGAAACAAAATATAAAAAACAAAGTTAAACACCTACAGATTGTACAAAATGTTTATGGATCTAAGATAATTTACTATATTGTTACAGGAACAGTTTTAACGTAGAGCCTGTAGTAGAGCGTTTGAGATCTTGTAGCGCTGTCTTTCTTGATCATATTTACTAAAAATTGTTAAAAAATGTTCGACTGTTAATCGGACGTTACACTGATCACATATAGGTGGATTTTTCTTTGTGAAAAGGTAGGAGTACATTAATCTGGTATGTCCTAGGTGTAAACGCGCAACCGCAATTTGTTCTCGTCTATTGAGCGACGATGGAAACCACTGAGACACATTATTTTTGATTTTATTTAGATTGGAGTTAGTTTGAGATCACTCATTTTGCCACAAACACCACACTTTATTTTTAAAATACGCTTCTAAGTCACTGGAAACACACTTGTCTATCGGCTTTGACAAATCGCTTAAAATTGCCTCTCGTGCTGTCCTGTCAGCTTCTTCATTTCCTGTTATTCCGACGTGTGAGGGAACCCATAAAAATTGGACGCCTCTGCCATGTTCATAAGAAATAATATCTGGAGAATATTTAGATAAAAGAAGTTGTAGCACAAGGAGACCATGAAAAAAATCCATCAATGTTCCGTTGAAGTATCGAGTTAAATGTTGTTAACAGATTCGGAGTTAGATGATACAAAACAATTGTCTACAGAAGAGTCACTATCTAAGTCAGAAATCTCTTTCTCTAAATAGTTGTATAGTTTCTTTTGAAGTTTTGTAAACTTGCTTTTTGTAGATCTATCATTTGCATATTGATAGCTGCTTTGTAAAAGATGGAGTAAACCATCCATATCAGTTGTAAATCCTTTGACGATGCTAATAGTGTCAGAGGAGCCTTGGGGATTATCAATCAGTAAGGACAATTGGTGGTAATTTAAAACGAAAGGTGGGGTATGATTATCAATGAAATTTTTAAAAGTTTCCCGTGTAGATGGAACTTTAGATGAGCGCGGTTTTTTTGGTTTAGAGGGTTTGGGTTTTGCAAACAGATTTTCTGATGAAACTACTGAGTCTGAAGGAAGCGTGACGATCTCACCAATACTGCGTTTTATGGAAGAACTTGCGTTTTCGTAATTGCTATTAGAGTTTTCACTTAGATGCTGTGGCTTTATTACATTTGGAAGTACTGAAGCAAACTCATTGAAGACTCAATAAAAAAACTGGATAAGAGCGGCGCAAGATAGACGGGGTTGGAAACATGAGGAAGAGGCCTATGTTCAGCAGTGGACTCTTGAGGCTGGATGACGATGAAGCAAACTCATTAGTAGTGACAGAACTCGAGCTTGAAGTTTTATTTGTAAGATTGGTTGAAATGGTTGTTTCAGAAAAATGTCTTGATGTATCAGTTTTATTAGAATTTTCTGCAGTTGTATCTAATGGAAAAGGAGCTAATAGATTGGAGGATATTGCTTCCGAAGTTTGTGAAAACGGTATTGCTACTGAATGAGGTTGATTGAAAGTGTTGTTATGAGTAGGAGCGTTAGTAATTTCTTTGTCATAGAGATTTGTAGGTGTAGATGATATGCTTGGATTTGATAATGGATAACTTGATGACTGCTGGGTGTTTGGTACCTTGTGTAGTATACTTGCTAAAGCTGTTTGATTTGGTACTTCATTGTTTGACTCAATATGAGTTGATTCAGGCATTCAGGCAGAGTTGGCCTCTATCTTAACGAAAAGACTCACTTGAAATAAATATATCCAGACCAACAGAAGACAGCTCGACTTAACGCGTCAGTAACGTACGTAAGTAATCATTAATCTAATAAAGATTCCTTTAAATAAACTTGCCGTTAACCACGAAAATTAGCTATTAAGCGAATTATTCAACAATGGTCTAGCCAAAAGGAGACTTGATAGAACCTAGCTCCAAGATCTACTTCAAAATTAAAGAAAAAACAGTAAAACATTTATTTTATACTAATTACTAGGTACTACTGAGATAAGTTAAATTGTAATAAAAAAATATTTATGTAACTCCGAAGAGATAATTTTAATTTATTGATGTTTTTACCGTGTACTCCATCATCTCGGACCCAGACGATCTTCTTTTCCGTCACACACAATTTAACATATGATAAAGTGTATGACACGGTGCGTCGCCTATGCTGAAAAAACGACCGAAAGCACCAGAGTAAAAATGAGGGGTGGTAAAATGTTGCGACCGGTTGATTAATGCAATCAAATTAGTCTATATAAGCTACAGACAAATTTGTATTTATCAAAAGTGTTCCCTAACGTACGCCTTAAAGAATAAGTCAATAATATTCAATAAAAATAATTTTTTTTAACAATGACACGTTTTGTCCAAGAAGAATCTCCTATTACATTAGTTGATGTCGAATGAAGTTTTTCTATTTATAAATATCTGTATTCTGACAAAAAACATAAATTTTTAATGGAAAATTTTAAGAAACATTTAATTTTCTACAGCATTTTGAGAAATCTGAGGTATCAAAAGTATAATTATTGTAAGTTTTAGTTTATTTTAGTATAAATCATCATTATCACCATGCCCTCATTTATCACACCCACTGCTGAACCCAGGCCTAACTTAAACTCCTCCATTCTTTACGATTTTGTGCTCTTTGTTGCCAATTTTTGGTGATACACATAATGTCATCAGCCCAACGTGTAGGTGGTCTTCATCTACTACGTTTGTTTGCTTTTGCTCCCAAATTGTAATTTAGCGCGTCCATCGTGAGCCGTGCATTCTTGCTACATGGCCTGCCTAGTTTCATTTCAGTCCCGCAACGTCACTACCAGCATAGACCGTTCCATTCGTCTCTATGCCCCTCTTAATTTCGAAACCGTGGTCTTGGTTTCCGACGATATAGTACTTATTACCTAAGATCTGCATAAAGCACAAGAAATACAAAACAAATTGCAGTTTAATTACTATTAAACTGGGAATAAGCCACAATTAAAGGTAAAAAATACGTTTATTGACGTTTCAATTTCCAATTCGGAAATCGTTCTCAAAATACAAACAGTAAATTTACTGTTTGAAGTGGAAATTGAAACTCCGAAGTGGAAATTGAAACGTCAATAAACGTATTTTTATCTTTAATTGTGGCTTATTCCCAGTTTAATAGTATGCCACAAGAAAATAGCTTCAGAACAAAATTGTAAACTGTAATTCTTTAAAATTAAACATTAATTAAATTTAATAGTTTTATTCGTGGTAACATAAAACACTTACTATTAAAAAAACATAATATTAAAACTTTCAAAAACAACAAACAAAAATTATTTCATAAGTAGGAACATATGTTTGTCTAAACGAACGAAATAAAAAGATCTATCCGTGTAAAAGGCCATTATAAAATAAATGCAAATCTTTCGGTAGGGTCGATTTTAGGTCTTGTAAATGTTGCCATTTCTTTGTTTTTATTTTAGGAGGCGATAGAAATAAAAGCAGATAGTCCAGAATTGTTGGCATAGTCTTTGGTCTAATAGGGACTTATAGGTATTCTCCTTTATGGTCAGTTTTTATTTCTATGATCCCAACTGGATCGTATTTGATACATTTTATATCAGTAATGGTTGGGTCATATAGGCCAGGGAAATAAGCAAAAAAAGTACCCTCTTTTTGACACTCGTCCGGCCAGGCAAATGACAGTTGTTTTGGGTAGTATGGACTTCTGTAACAAAAACCTATATGTTTCCTGCAGTCGATTTTTTGGACTTAATTAGTTATTAACAAATTAAGGTCGAAAAACGGAAAATTTTTGCTTTTTTCGTCTATCAGCAAAAAGTGAAGCAATTTAAACAAATTTTAGAAGAGAAAAAACTTATAGGATATATAATAACCTTTAAAATGGCGTTTTCAAAATGTTTCTATCCTTATTTGTTGTTTAGAAAGTTGCAAAATAAGTCAAAAATTTCGATTTTATATAAATGTTAATAACTTTTTTGAAATAAACTTATAATATTTATATTTCATGGAATGATGTGTCTTGTAGTGCTTAAAATAGGGTCAAAATTTCAAAGTAATCGGTCCAATAGTTTAAAAGTTATTTTATTTGTTTATCCCAAATTAACATTTTTTGCAACAATATAAGTCAGAAATTTATACAGTTTTAGTGTTTGTAAGGGTTGTTTCTGGTAGAAGAAGACTTGTTTTATTCATCATCATCAGTGGTGCTACAGCTCTAGTTGAGCCTTGACTTCCCCAGTCTATTTCGCCAGTCGTTTCTGTTCATCGCCAACCGTTGCCAATTTGCCGCGCCGATCTTCCTTGCGTCCTCGTCCACACCGTCCCTCCATCTCAGTCGTGGTCTGCCTCTACTCCTATTTCCCACTGGGACCGATAATAGAGTTCGTCTGGGTGGGTAATTTTATTGTCGGACTTGTTTTATTATTTACATTAAAAAAAAATTAAGAACATTATTTTTAAATATTGCAAAATAATTTTGCAAAAACATGTCGATTTTTTTGCTTATAAACAATTAGAATAACTTTTTAACCATTGACTGTAAAATTTATATTTTTACATATTTAAAAGCTTGAATTTTTTCACAAATTTAAATAAAAAAAGTTTGTCCTAAAATAATTTGGTACAAAGTTAGCCTCTTTTTTTATTTAATTCATAGCACCTTTGTTTATAACACTTAAGAAATCTAATTAGCGCCATTTGAAAGAATATACTTTATAGTTTTAAAGTACTAAATTTTAAAAATATTGCCTCTTAATGGAATCGTCCACAAAGCTTCAAAATGTATGTAAAATCGGTAAAATATATGGCATATTTCTTGCTTAATCTGTAATGGAAGCATAGTCACTGGGTAAATGGATTTCCTTATTTTTAAGACTTTTTTCTATCATACTATGTACCGAGTCACATTCCATTTGAGAATGACCCGGTTAAAGATATTTTCAAACACTAGTACATTATGTTTGATAGCAAAGTTTAGTAAAGCGTTGGCCAGGACATTATTACGATTTTCATAACCCCTTCCATCAGAATAAATAACTACTGGGGTTTTGGAATCGGTAACGGTCCTCTAAATAATGTATGATACAGGAAACAAATGTGGATGCTTTGAGCTGGTTATTTTCGTAAATCGCGAGTTTTAGGTTGTAAACTGTAAAGTTATGGCAGGACAATTTGGTTTTAAAGTACATAGGACTTGTACGGACGAATCTTTGGTGTAAGCAGATTCCGAATTCATTGATAACTCATTTAAAAAAAAAATGCAGATAGGAGAAAGTTCTTCACTAACCTCATTAAAAATTGCTAAAAAGTTAGTGTGGCCATCATGATTATCAATCTGTATAACGAAGATGGCACTAGAAAAAGAAAAAGTTGATTTAGCATGGTGAACTTTATTTTTATTACTGTTGATATTATTTGGTGTTGCATTGTATTTGGCAATGTATTATTTAATCAATTAGTTTTCAAAAAAAAATGTTGATTAAAGATTTAAAAACCACATTGAAAAATTACGTTTTTAAAAGAATTCAATAAATCTCTAAAAACTCAAGCAGCTGTCCCTTGTTACTCTAGATTGTTAAATAATTCTGTGAAATCTTATTAAAACCAAACCGAGCCGAAGTTGTCCACAAACCACTAACCAGGTATGCATCATCTTTCAGACCTTATCCTTCTTAACGGTGTCCATTTCAATTTCTAGTAGATCTAGTTGGCGATAGCGGTAAGATTGATGACACAAAACAAGTGCATAGCGCACCGGTGACAAGCAAAGAATTGGCACCCGCTGATCGGCCCAGAGGGGAGCTATTTAATTTTTTCCTTCGGTAGAGCGGTCCACTACGAATTCGGTTGTAAAATATAAATTATGTTTTATGGTGGGTTAGTGTAAGGACCAAAATTGATCGAAGTAGTGGTTACGTTTATTGTCTTGGCTCCAATATCAGTTTGTTTTTGGGACACTGAAAAGCCGAAATTTATTAGTAAGTCCCATAAGCGGAGAAAGATTTTTTATATGGTAGTAAAAATATTAAAGATGTTATTCTCTGTATCGGATCCTTAATTAAGCGCTTCCTATTTTTAACTTTAAATAAAATAAACTATCTTTAAGATTTTATCAAAATTGTTTATTAGTTTGGCAGGCTTCTAGATGCCACTATGTATGATAAATAATACCGTTCAGTCTTCAGCAGTTCAGCAACTTCGCTGATTGTAACGAATTTAAAATGTTTAATTTCCCTGTCTAAGTCTCTATTTGAGCTGTTACTATGAGCTATGTTAGCATTGAGGTTCACTGTGGTGTGTGGCTTATTCGCAGAGACGTGCAACTTAATAAAACCCTACAAGACAGACACTAAAGGGCCAGCATATAAGGCGCAACTAAAGTGCATCGAAACCCTTTTAAAATTATTAGTTTGACACTTGTTTCAATCGATTTCCACACCTGCCACAAGCTCACAATCATTTCGGTTTTCTGTCAAAACAGACGTCTGTAAAATGGCTTGTTCAAGTGATGAAGAAGTGGTAGTTATGTATTTATCTTCAACAAAGAAAAAGGCTACATGAAAAAACTAAATACCTTGAATTTGTTGCAATAAGACATAAAGCCAATGAGAACTTGATAGAGCTAAAAAAGGGCATATGCAAATTAATTACTACCAGATCTAAAAAAGAGTTTTGGAAAAAATACGTTCAAAGTATTAACAGAAATACAAACATGTCATTCGCATGGAAAAAAGTTAAGAAATATTGGTGTCAATATACAAAATGCAATAAAATAGCTAGAACGAAATGGAAACCTAATTAATGAAAACAAAAAAATTGTAGAAAAATTAGCTGAAACATACAGACAAGAATCTACAAATGAAAATTACAGCAATACTTTTTTACGTTATAGAGAAGAAGAAGAAGCAAATCCAATAGAAATTACAGCCAATAACGATGATAAAAATACTCCAATTAATAAAACAGAACTATTAGAAACAATCCAAATGTTAAAAGACACATCACCAGGTCCAGATGACATACCCGCAATATTCTTAAAACAGTTACCTAACGAAGGTTTAGGCTTCTTATTGAATCTTTTTAATACAATCTAGTGTAAACAAAAATTTCCTGACTTATGGAGACAAGCTATTGTCATCCCTATACTATAACCTAACGAACCGGCTACAGCAGCAGAATCATATAGACCAATATCACTTACATGCTTCTTGCAAACTGTACTACTACAATAACTTTCTAAATGAACGCAAATCATTAGTACGTAGTAATGGAGAACTTTCTAGTATTAAGTCTCAAGACAATGAAACACCACAAGGATCTGTAATTAGCCCTACACTTTTTTTTAATAGCAATGAATCATGTTATAAAAAATCTCTAGAAACCTGCATAGGCTAGATTATATGTTGATGATATGATAATGTTTATCAAAGGAAAAAATATAACTCAATGGTCAAAAAAACTAAATAAAATCGAAAGTTGGTCTAATAGGAGTGGATTCTATTTTTCAGCTGAAAAGACACAATATATTATTTTTTCCAAAAAGCACATTATACACAACAATGCACTACGCATAATCTCTGAAGCTTATAGAACAACTTCTGTTACAAGCCTCGAGTGGGAACTTGAAGAGCCATCATTACATGAACGACGGAAATTACTTAGTCTATCTTACGCATTAAAACAATCATCACTACAACCTGACAACCCTTTTCTTACTCAGTCATTGTAATCAAATATTAATATAAGAACACATTTACCATTTCAATTAAGGATCAGAAACATTTTAAACTCTATTGAAAATATTAACTTTCCCTCAATACATTCAGCTAACATAAACACGCCACCTCCCTAGTTAATACCTTTGCCTAATATTTATAAGCAATTATAATAGAATAGGTAAATAAATAATAAATAAGACTTACAATCAATTTAATTTAACTATCAGACGACCGGTTTCGCTTTCTACAATATGCAAAGCATCTTCAGGTCTCGATACAAAGTTAAATAAATGCTGAAATGATAAAAACCCATATTAGGGTGTTGTCTAATAAAGATAAATAAAGTAGATGTTGTCAATTACAATAATTATGCCAATATTACATATCTGTGGTTTTATTTCAAAATGAGTAAGTTGAATAAAAAGGTATAAAAAGTTTTAAAAAGTTTAAACAGACAAGGTAAGGCCTACAAATTGTTATAAAATAGTCTATTAGATTGTAATAAATTAATAAATGAGCAAATAAATAAACATTACTTACATGCGGTACTCTATTAATTGATGGATGGTAGAACATGGTTGAAACTATTATGTATTGTTGAATGGAGAACTCAATTCTGCTATTGTAGTTGTTTGACAGTAAACGGGAAGTTTTTGAGGAGATAGATTTGATCCAATGAAGTAGAGATATGTGTGAGATTGTTTGTTATCATTTTCATCATCACTTTCATTTAACTACTTTAAAGTTTTGACTTAAGTGTAAGCATTTTTATGTGAAAAATGCTATAAGTATATTATTTATTTATTATTTGTCGCCATTTCTCTTTAGAAGCAACACCTGTAACAAAAGTTCTTGTAAAAAAACTTAATGAAGACACATTGGAGACCATTAGATTATAAACGATATGATAAATAAGAGATAAGAGACATATTTGATTTAGATGAACATATATAACAAAATAACATGCAGGACATTACCGGCGTATTTTGAAAATATCATGGGTGGATCGCAAAACAAACGAACAAGTTCTCGAACAACTAGGAAAACAATGCAAAGTTTTAAATTTCATAAAAATCAGGAAATTGAAATACTTGGGGTATATCATGAGAGGTGAAAAATACGAACTACTAAGGAAAATAATGCAGGGTAAAATCAAAGGTAGAATGAGCGTAGAAGACGTAAAATCTCCTGGCTACGCAATCTCCGTGAATAGTTTGGATGCAGTTCAATTGAACTATTCAGGCGCGTAACCAACAAAGTTATAATTGCCAGAATGATTTCCAATCTTCGATAGGAGCGGAACTTGAAGAAGAATAACATGCAGGACCAAGATGGTCCAGGATAGAGAGTAATTGAAGAAAGAGAACAAGAAAATTTTTAGAGAGACAAACTTGAAGGAAAATATGAAAAACGACCTCAAAGGAATATACATTCTTTTGAAAACTATGTTGACGAAAGAGATCGAATTTTACCTAAAAGTTATTCTATTAGTTAGGCGTGAGACTTATTTAATGAAGTGACTAAAAAATTTATACACAAAAATGGTAAAACGAGTCTATATATAAAAAGACTGATATAAAATCTTAATATCAATTGTTAGATTTTCAAATAATACACAATATTATTGTGTATTGAGACTGCGATAAAATTGGGACGATGATAAATAAAAAAAAAACGATAGGCTTCTATTTAAAGCCTTGGTCTCTCGCTATAAATTTTGTTTGTTCTGCCACTGCCAAAAGTAAAGTGGTCCAAAAAGGGCGTTAGTCTTATTAATGTCTAGACGTAAATTTTGGCGTTTGTCTCTAATATCGTCTATTGTTTTAGATCCATTGGGCAAGGTGTTGTCAACGTGGTTTACGATTTGGGTTTTATTAGATTTTCGGTATTTTTCGACAGGTAGGCGCTTTTAGAAAGTCATTAAAATAAATGAGCAAATGTTAGAAACTGTTTATGACACAAAATGTGTAGAGAGTCTTATCTGTTACACTAGTAGATCATTAAATAAGATATAGGTTTATTGTTATCTTTAAGTTGTAAATGTTAGTAATAGTAAACAGAAAATGTTTTTTTTTTGGTAATTCAAAAATATAAATCAGCAAAGACAGCAAAAAACTGCTGTTGTTTTTGTTTAAATCTTTTTCTTTCGATTATCAAAATATGTTTATAAAGTAAAGTAAATTACTAAGTGAAAAAAACTGTAAAGCAATTTTTAAAATGGCTTACTCATTTTTTAAAGTGGAGTTATCGTGTTTTGTTTTGACGTCCCTCAAATACCTCAAATACCTCAAATATAAGAGTTAATTAAATAATAACTGTTTGAATCTTATTCAAAAGAATCTTTGAATCTTATTTTTTGAATATTATTCTACAAAATTTAAAAAAATTTAAGCTGGTTTCAGGAAGAAAAGAGGAATAATTATTTAGAATTATAGAATAGAAATATGTTTTATTGTCACTGAAAAATTGTACAATTTTATGGAAAAGCTTACAAAAAGTCAAAAAAATTACAATAACAATTAAAATTTACTAAATTACATAAATCGTTAAACGTAAAACATAATAAAATATACAATCCATTGCAAAATTTCATTAAATTGGGGGGTGACAGGCTTATCGAATTGTGCCAAAACAATAATTTTGTTATAGCTAATCCATTATTCAATGCAAAGAGAAGACTATATACCTGGAAGTCACCAGGAGATCAAGAAGAGAGAATTGTAAGAAACCAAATAGACTATGTATTCGTTAGACAAAGATACAGGAACGCAATATAGGTATCCGCAAAAACCTATCCAAGTGCCGATATAGGATCAAATCACAACCCAGTAGTGACCAAAAATAGGCTCAAAATGAAAATAATAAAACGAAGAACAATAAATGCAAAAATTGATACGAGTAAATTAAGGAACCCTCACAACGCCTGGCAGACGAAATCAACAACGGTGAATGGAGTGTTAAAGAACAAATTCTGCAAAATACTGAGACGGCTAAAAAAATGGTTATTAATAAAGACAGAAATAGATAAAAGTCAAAAAGAAATTCTAATACCAACAGATATATAAAAAATGAATGATGAAAATTTTTTAGATTTAATAGAAGAAAAACGTCAATATAAAACAAAGATTGTAATGAAGATAATTTTTGCCTACCACATGGAGTATCAATACAAGGGGTAGAAAATTGGGGATTGAAACTAAGGGGATGGAGATAAGGCAAGCAAAATAATCGCTACTTGTGCGAACGGCACTCAGAGTTTGTTAGGAGAGCTGGGGTCGTAGATAAGTAAAAAAAAGGGGGTGGAATGAGGCAACTATAAAAATATAAAACAAAGGTCATGAATCTCTTGGAACAAACAAAAGCAAAAAGAAACAGAAAACACCTCTACTAATTTAATATAGGCGTCAATTGAGGGCCTAATTATACCTATTACAACCACTAGTTGTAACAAGGGAAATAATTATTAAACATCAAAAACATATCTTTTTCTAATAAAACTCAAAAAAAAGGTGAGTTAAAAAAATAAACAAAATTTCAAGAAAACAAATGTAACATTTATTTTTGTGTCACCACAAACAGTTACACAAATACAGATGACACAAAAAATAAACTATATAAATAGTTGTAAAATACATAAATACGTAAAATCTTTCAAAATGGCATAGAGGTTAACCTTCTTTAAAAAATAAAATAAACTAAAATCAAACAATAATAAAACGTGCTGTCATAAGTTACCAATAATTTAAAAAAAATGAACACACAAATTGACAGCTAAAGTCAAACTCTAAAATTTTATAATTTATAAATTATTATAAATCCTTTAAATTTCAATGAAAGCAAATTATTGTTATTTAAAATAAAAGCTATTTTACTATGAACACATAATGTTACCTTTTAATTCACAAACTTTGCCACTTAACTTTAAAAAAATTGTTACTATCTCTGGGATTGGAGCTGCAAGGACGAAACTCTCAACTGGAACAAATGGAAACCACTTCCATACTCAGGCACGAAAACATCTGACGTAGATGGGGTTGGATCAAGCAGGCAACGACACACAAGCTGGTGAGACATCCTATATTTACTGCTTCAAAATTCTACCATGTTTCTGTATACTACACAATTTATTTTCCACTGCTACACATTTTCACAAAGAGGTGCCAAAAACAGAAAACTACAAATTAGACGGTGAATTGGAATCACACTGAGCCTACAGCGACCCAAGTAATAATTGATCACACCCTGAGCTTACCGCGACCCAAGGAAGAATCTGGATTTATACCTGAGACTACGACGACC
>OU898278.1:5990248-6126847 GCA_918026665.1 Diabrotica balteata | reverse complement strand
GACAGTTTGCATAAAATTATAGTCAAAGTGTTAGTACTGCCCAATTCCTTGTTCCTCGTTGGTTTCTATTTAGAAACTCGGCTTTTTTTAAAATTCTTATCAGATTCTTTAAGGCAGAAACCTTTTATAAAATCTAACAATTATACAAGGTTTCTCAAAATTCACGAAAGATTTGAACTTGTCGCCATTTGTGTAGTAAAGTGTTAACTATAACTAGATAAAACAGTTTGACAAATGACACTTAGGGTTTAGTAAAAATGAAGCGTTACACGACAGTACAACGAGTTTTCATTACTCAACAATATTTTAAAAATATTGAAAATTTTCGGTTACAGTTAAAAAAGTTTTTACCAAATATGGTCGAAATATTGATTTATTTTTGGCAATTGTGAAAAGAGTAACTGAAAAATTCAGCAAGACTAGACCAATTGGTCGCTAAATAAACTGGTCGGTCAAAAACAAGCCAAAATAAGAAAACCCTGGTTCATCAATTGGTGTGTAAAGTAAAGGGGGTAGTGAGGCGCAAAACATGATGCCGTATCCTGTTCGCATCACTTAGCCTATCCTACTCAATCCCTATCTTCACCTCCGGTACACGCCGGTAACCTTAGCAACCTCACTGGAGATTGGGTAACCAACCCCCAGTGGAAGGTGGGTCAGGGCTGACGAAGAAGGGCGTCTTGGCCCTCCGACGAATGGGCTGAACGTTAACTACCTTTTTCTAGAAAAACTATGAGTTATGAACGTTCAAGGAACAAACGACGACGACTGTGCGAGAAAAAAGAACACGATTTAAGAGTTGCGACATGGAATATTCCAAACTTATATAGATTGAGAGCTTTCCAGAATCTCCTAAATGAACTAGACAGATACAAAATACACATAACTGCCATACAAGAAATGAGGTGGGTTGGAAACAATGTAATGGAAAAAAGAAGCCATACGATTTTCTACAGCTGCGATCCTAAAGATCACGTCTTGGGTACAGGATTCATAGTAAACAAGACAGTAAAGCATAGTATAAAGAGATTTCAGAGCTATTAGTCCAAGAATGAGCATTTTAAGAGTTAAAGGTCGTTTTGTCAACTACAGTGTAATTAATGCTCATGCCCGACAGAAGAAAAAAAAGAGGAAATTAAAGAAGACTTTGATGATGAATTAGAGTCCGCATATCATTATGCCCAAAAAATGATACAAAAATAATCTATGGAGACCTAAACGCCAAAGTTGGAAGAGAACAGCAATTCCAACCCACAACAGGTAGGCACAGTGTCCATAAGCAATTAAATAACAATGGCAATAGGTTAATAAACCTAGCAAGATTACTTAACATGGTGATTTCCAGCACATACTTCGCTCGAAAAGATATACACAAAGGTACATGGAAATCCCCAGATGGGCTTACAGTCAATATGATAGATTATGTCATTGTAGACTCGAGACATCAATCGAATTTAATAAACGTCCGCACCAGAAGAGGGGCAAATGCGGATTCTGATCACTACCTGGTCGAAAGTAGGGTAAGGGCTAGAACATCAAAAAAAGGAAAGAGGCTCTAAACATAAACGATAAAATGTCGAAGGACTCAAAGAAACAAAACAAAAATAAAGAGTATAAATGGTCAGTCAATGCGCGTGTATGAAAGAACCCCGTGAGTCAAATAATATTGTAGTAATCCTTAACCGGGATTTGTGTTGTACACTTGTCAGTCTGTTAGTTGTTATTCAGCAACAAAGCTGCATCTTTGCATTGTCAAGAGCGTGTTATTTTTCAGTTTTTTGTATACCTGTGTTTAAGAATAATGAAAAGTACGTACTCAGCCAGTTGCAGGAAAACTGATGACTCGTTCAGAAAACCAATGAGTAAGAAACGAAAAACAACAGGTCGAGTTAGGGATATTATGAGAAATTTGCGAGCAGCGTCTCACGAGCTTGGGCCGGATTGTTTTGTGCAAAAGACTTAAATGCTTTCAGAATATACCAGAAGAGGGACGAAAACGAATCATACGAGAGTGTAATCTGCTGGTATATAGAGAAAAGCAGAACACTTATTTGAGTGGCCTCATTACATTGTTGTCTATAGTTCAAAGACGACCTCGAAATGCAGATCTTAGATATAACGCAGCTTCATTTTATATAGAGATCGTTTGTTAAAAGACATGTTGTATGTTATATTCAGGTCTGCTTAAAATCGTTCATGTCGCTTCATGGTATTAGTGAGGATAAGGTTAGGATGGACTTTCAAAAAAACCTGCCATGTCCTAACATTACGACTAAAGATGTCCATTATCGGTGCCAACTGAATTTTTTTTAGTTTCAATATTCACGTACTTTCAACGCATGATGAATCTGTGCCAAAAAAGCGCAGATGATGCTCCATGTTTCAGCTTTTTTTTTTTAAATTCGGCAAGTGAAGGACGACTTCTATTCTATAAACCTACTTTTTCTGGACGTTATGCATCCTCAGTCCTTGAAAAAAAACCTCTTTACCTATAATCGGTTTACAATTGTCGATATCTCACTATAAGTTTAACCGTAATTAGAGAACTGAAATACAGAGAGGATAGGTAATACGATATAATCATAAAAACCAACCTGAAACTGACGGTTTAAGATGTTTTCGACTAACCCACCCTGTATCTAAATGAATACAACACAGCAGTTTAACTGTATAATCCGATTACGAAGGTATTTTGGTTACTTATGACCGACCAGTGTCGTAGAGTATATAATTGAAACATTTATTCGAACTAAATAAATATATTTTTTAAATTGTACTTATGTAAATTGTATTTTTGTTTTAATAAAACCTATTTATTTTATTCAAAAATAAAAAGTTTCTTGCCATTTGTAAAAGATACATTTATTTAATTAAGGGGAAAGGCGCCAAATGTCGCCTGGCAAAATTTTCAATGTGTTTTAAATGTATCCATTATTTTCGAATCCGGAGAAAACTAATAAATAGTTTTGAAAAATTTAAACGCAGAATGAAAGATTACATTATTACTGAGGGCACAAAGTCACTGAAAACTTTTACAATGTTTATTTTAATACATTATGTAACAGGGGTGAAAATAAAAGAGAAAATATAGTATAATTTTTAACTGAAAGTATTGCATGCACAAGAAAACTTTTTATTTATTCTAATAAATAATTTCATTCTTCCTTTAAATTTTTCAAAAATGCTTTTTAGTTTTCTCAGGATATGAAAATAAAATTGCCATTTACACAGGCGACATTTTGCGCCTTTCCCCTTTAATATCTTAGGATTACAACTACTATTACTTACCTTATATAATTACGATTAGAAAACTATTCAAATTCAAATTAAATAGAATCAACTTCGGAATCCGAGTTGTCTTGAGGGTTAATAATTAGCGGTTGTGTCTCTACGGTCGCATCAATTATGTTATTAAGATCCTACATTTTTTGTTCTTCTTCTATTACATGTCTTACTGCATCTTTCCAGTTTTGTTCTGTAATATGTTGTAAAGACTCGTATAACAATTCACGTACAGCTTGTATTTCATATGACGTATTTTTTTTAGCAACTTAACTTTTCATTTGTGCCCTAATGAGTTCAATTGGATTTATTTCGCAGTGCTAGGGTGGAAGTCTAAGGACTGTGATGTTTCGCCTTTCCGCCATTTTGTCAACTACGTATTTCTTGAATTTAGATTTGTGTTGCCGGCAATTTTATAAAAGTTCTGCTTTTACCATTCCATCATTCGTAAGTCCTATACTTATTCCGCAGCCAGTCAAGAATATCTTGTTTCTTCCACGAATTTTCCTTCGAATACCATTTGACAAATTCATCAATTTCAATAGACTTTTTCCCTCTCTTTAAGTGTTCGTTTGTGTTTGGGTTAGCTATGATGACTGACTATGACTGACCTACGCCAGTCATATTGGCACAACTTTCGACTATGTTGCGAACAGTGTTTGTGGGATTCTGAGAAACCAGAGCATCGTGAACATTCAGGACAATAGTCTTCTCTCTTGGTAAATAGATAGACTTTCTGACTGTACGCAACAGTGCCGGTGTAAAACTTGATGATGTTGATGATGAAGCCATCACAAACAATCCAACAAAACGAGTACTAGCGAACGGTACGTATATGTTCGTAGGTATATGGAATAAAAAATCACTCACGCACTGCATATAAATTCGCAAAAGAAATATTAGAGACTCTAATTACTGCCGTAGACGCGGAAACACCGACAAGCCGTAAATTACATGCGATCAAAAACATACTATACAAAAAAAATTGTTTTCGTTCGTAATAACTTCACCCTTTCAAGTTAAGTTTCGAATACAAACTAAACAGACGAAGCACGTGGCCAAATCTGGCATCTTTATACCCAATATATTTTAAAATATCTGGGGAATTTCATCCCAATTATCTTGCAACGAATAGTACCTTCGGATATGAATTCCAGGTTTTCTAGTAAAGTGATTAAAAATGAAGATTAGTATTAAAATATCCAAAGAGATAATGTATTCTTATTTACAAAATTGTTAATGGTTAAATTCTTATTTTTATTAATATAATATTATAAACAACATTAGCCGTGAAAGTTTTTAATTGTTTTTTGCTAAATATATTAGTATTAAAACATTATTAATATTGATAAACATTTTGGAAAGGAAAATAAATGTAAAAAAACATTAATTTTAACAAATAAACACCTCAGGAACGCCTATGATGATACAAATTTTACAACCGTTCTATGACTTTGAGGCACATTTCGTGCTCTCAACAATTTGTGAACGGATTTATAATTATTGATGATGGAGAGAATTTACTTCAGACCGTTTTTTAATACATAGTTTGTTAGGTTTTTTACTGCAAAAACATTTACGTAATTGTCAATAAATTAATTAAAACGTTTTGTATATGTTTATTGTTTATTTTTTTAGCCTCCAGAGTTGAAAAAACAATAAAATGGTTGTTTTCTCGAAAATTACTTTTTTGACTGACGGGGATTTTTCCCTGTGCTCTTCATATGTTTGCTATTTAAATGTTGTTCTCTATAAATATCTCTATACAAAATTGTAATGGCTATCGTTTTTATTATAATATTCGTCGGTTCTTCATCTGTCTGTTGGATGAAAACTACTTACCTTATTAATGACTTAATTTAAAAAAGTCAATAATAAATTACAGTAATAAAATACGCACATAAAATACGTCATCAACAAAAGACAATTAATACGAATTAATGATGCGTAATTGCACTTTTTTGCCTAATAGCCACTATAGTCAACACCCTCTTTCTACGATCAGCAATATTTATATCAAAATAATAGGGGTTATTATAGCATACTTTGTACAACTTTATTTATTTTATAAAGTTAGACAAAAAGACGGCGATCATAACTAATATAATTGCAGCTGCGATCAAGGGAAATTAAAATATGAGGCAATTTTGCTACAAGTACTAAGTACTTGCAAAATAATGATCGCTGTACGTCATAGATTCAATCATGTCATAAATAAATGGTACCAACATGATTCCCATAAAATGATTGAAATTTTCTCTCGAAATTTGTTTATATTAAAATTATATTTATTATGTAACAGTAAAACACTGAAAACTTTGTTTTCAAACTTCCACAAAATTTATTTTAACTTATCACTACACCTGTTTCGGCTGATTTGCCTTTCTCAAGTGATCTATTTTTGGCATGCGTTTACAATTTATAGTCTCTAATAAAATAGTTTGAGGAGGGGAGAACTGTTTTTCTCAAGTTGGTCATTCAGAATTATATCTGTGTTTTTTAATTTGTTTGACTTCCATAGATTCTAACAAGGATAGCTTAAGGCCTTTATTTTGAATGTGACGAATTTTAAATTCGTCATTAAAAGAATGATTGTGATCTAGAAGGTGAAGAGCGTATGCAGAATCTGTTTTTCTATTATTAAAAGCCCTTTTATGTTCTGCTATTCGTTTATTAAAGTTTCTACCAGTTTGACCGATGTAAGTTTTTGGGCAGTCGCCACATTTAAGTTTGTACACACCACTGTGTAAGTGTTTTTTATTTTAGCTCTTGTTGTTTTTGATATATTTGCCTAGGTTGTTATTTGTTCGAAAAGCTGGTGATATATCGACGTACCAGACGTGCCTGGTAGGATATATAATATGCACGCAAAGGGATGCAGATTGACAATCTATAAGTAACAAATTTAATTATTTGCTAAAAGGAGAGCAAAACTGGTACATTTAACTGCAACCAAGCACAAAGAAAACGTGTCAATTGTAGGTTGCGGGAATGCGTTTGGTCAATCTGTAAAACCTTTTGTGCTTTTCAAAGGTCAAAGGTTTAAACCTGAATGGTCTGATTACTTGCCCCCTGGCTCAAAAGCTATTGTCGTAAATAAAGGTAACACGACATGCGAAGCATTTGTTTTGTGGCTTGACCAATTCTCTTCATTCAGAAATCCTGGTCCTACCCTATTAATATTTGATGAAGCTAAAAGTCAACAAGATATTTCCATAGTTAAGGAACTCATACGAGTTACAACCTATGGACAAATTAGTGTTTAAAAGCTTTAAGACATTTTGGAACCAAGAAGTACTACAGTTTTTAACAACAAACCCTGGCAAGGTGATTACTAAAATAAGGTTTGGAGAAATTTTTACTCCAGTTTGGCTAAAACCAGTGACATCATCAAACATGATCTCCAATTTTGCAGTCACCGGCATTTACTCCTTTAGACCAGCAGACGAAGTAAACCACAGTAGTTCCCGAGATTTATTAGATGTCGTTAAAAATTCTAGCATCATCATCATCATCAATGATACTACAGCCCTATGAAAGAGCCTCGATCTTCCCAAGTCTATTACGCCAGACAGTTCTATTCATTGCCAACCGTTACCAGTTTGCTGCGCCTATCTTTCTACCATCCTTATCTACACCATCCTTCCATCTGAGTTTTGACCTACCCCTTTTTCTACTTCCCACGGGTTGTGACATAAGGATTCTTCTAGGAGGGTTGGTCTGCTGTGATCTTGCTAGATGTCCTACCCATCTTGGTCTTTCTATTAAAAAATAGGGGATAAAGGGGTAGAATGCGAATATATGGAGTTGATTCCAGTTTACTCCAATTAGCCTCTTCTACTTAAATCCGACTCTCACCTTCACGATGGTGTCCCCTGTTAACCCAGCAACCCAGCTGGAGATCTGGTATCCAACCCCGGGTGGAAAGTTGGGTCAGGGTCGGGAACTGACGAGAGCGGGTGAAATGAGCGAGGTGAGCGGGGCCCTCCGAAAAGGGGGTTTGGCGTTGGGTTAACTACCCAACCCTGTAACAACCCATAGTTACGAAATCTAAAGTTAAAAGTTCTAGCAAGTAGATTATAAAACGCGCATATAAAAACGAGGCGAGTACAAGCGGATATCAAGTGCCAGAGACTACCTAATAACAAAAAGTACCTTCTTCTTCTTCTTAGGTGCCTGTTCGTTTCGAACGTTGGCGATCATTCTGGCTATGACAATTTTGTTGGTTGCTATACGAAATAGCTGTGTTGAGGTCTTTCTATACCATGCTCTCAGGTTAACAAGCCAGGATATTCTTCTTCGTCCTGGGCTCTTTTCCTTCAATTTTACTCTGCATAATGCATTGGAGAGAAAAAGTACCTAATAACAAAAAAAGAAGCGTTTAAGTACTGCTTCAAAAATTATTATCAGATTTTAGTTTTCACGATGACTTACTTGACGATGTCTCTAGTGAATGTAAACCTATGAGAAGATCTAATAGCAGCTTCCCACGGTCGGCGATATTGCGGACGTAAGCGGACCAGCCCGCACCACGCACCGTGGGAAAGGTCTCGTCCGTGGTAGCGCAGGCACATCTGTGCTGGTCCGTCCTATCCATCTAGAGTCGGTAACATCAAAGGTGCGGTACATGCTCGTGCGACGCGATCCTAGCGCGTCTGTGTTTTAACAGACGACAAGTGCAAGTCAGAAGTTTTTCAATCACTGACACGAGTAGTTGTTTGTAGTGTTGTCAAAGTTGTTTTGCAGTTTTTTTGCTAAAAAATCGAATGAACAAACAAAGTTATTTTTGATTTTTTAAATTTGTATCAAAATGAACCAAGTTTATGGAATTCCACGGCGCCAGAGCATAAGAACCAGAACGATGCATACAATATATGGAACCGAATAAAAAATCAATTGAAGAATAGTACTATTTCGATTAAAGAATTAAAAAAGAAGAGATATAATTTAATGCCGACATACAGAAGGCAATGATGTTTACAAGCCTGAGTGGCCTTTTTATGATATAATCAAACATTACTGTCACGAACCTACACAGACTGTCACGGACCGTAGGAAGAGCTCTGTCTGCGGTGCGTTGTCGTCCGTGCTGATCGGCTATTCGCGATGATCTGTAGAATCGTCGATCGTGGGAAGCCACTTTAAGAGGGGCAGCAGCTCTGAAGATGATAGTCGACTAACTCGTTGCTCCAAATGCTTAAACAGTTCTTTTAAACATACAGGGCTGCTGATTACACAGTACGACAAAAAAATTAAGTAATGAAAAATCGTGGTATTGTTTTTTTTTTGCAAAGAGAAAAGATTATGCAGTAAAGAAGATATGCGCTTGTGCATACTGTGCCATCGTTATATTTGCGAGGCCTGTGTATGACTGATTAAAGATGACAAAGAAAAATTTACTTGCCCTTAATATTCTTAAGTTGTATTTTTCAGAAATATTTGTTATTTTTATATTACTTAATTGCCTTTATTTTTTCAAAAAAATTCTGCAGTGCCTAATATTGACATGGGTGGCAATGACTGGAATGCACACCCAAAATACACCCACACGATAGAGTTAGGAAAAAAGGGTAAGAATTGTTGCCAGGCATTTTAGAGTCCCGAAGCTCCAAGGAAGACCCAAAAAAATGTGTGTTTTCTGATAATTTCACTTAGTTCTGAATCTAGTTTCTTTCACTTGAACGTTCTAACGTAATTAAATTCACATTTTCAAATATAGAAGGCCCGCCAGGCCTATAAACCGGAACTGCCGACTAAGCCCTTAAGGCAGATCAAATGAATACTGATCTACTTGCGAAATTCGAGTACTGAGGTCATGTGCGGCATACATGGGCTTGGTGGTCGGACCCTTCTCGGGTGCTCAGCCGGCGAGGAGAACAAAATTTATTTTTGCAAATCGGCGATTGAGTGACCGAGCACACACTCTTTTTTTGGACATGAAATTCAAAATTTCCCTCAGAATTTCATTCAAAAAATTTAATTTTTTGTTCCAATGCCGGTTGTTTAATTTACTTTTAAAAAATTGAAACATACAAGAACTTATAAACACACACAGTATATACAAATTTTATTAAAACTATAGATGTTGATGCTATAAGAATAACTGACGTATTACATATTACACACTCATGTACCTATTATGAAAACACATTGTGCATTTTCACACAGTTAGTTGGTTCAGCTACTGAATATACGAACCTAATTAAAATAAATATTTAAACATTTACATCTGAATTTAATACCCACATTAATTAATTTCTGTATTAACCAAAGCACACGCGGCGAATAGGGCAGGTAATGGTTTTAACATTGTTAAAATTTTTAGTTTGGTTTAAATTTTTGTTAAAAAAATTTTGTTATAAAGCTATTTTCTTAGCTAAATTTGAGAAATCTGTATATATATATATATATATATATATATAATATATATATATATATATATATATATATATATATATATGTAAACAAAAGGACAAACTTCCTTGTAATACAGTAGCAGTAAAATTAGTTTAATTACAACAGTTTCCAAGAACCACTCTTCTCGGCTGTACTCGCACAAATTGGTGAACATATCGAAAAGAAGACGAAAAAGAGCAGAATGTTTGTCTGAACAACTGTACTGCGGCGAAATCAAAAAGCTCACTTTACATCGCAATTAGTTTACTTAGAATAAACTGTAGGCAAGCGCGTTCTTGGCCTTGATAGGCGATTTTGCGTTTTTTTTAAAGGAAGAAGTAAGAAGAGGCAAAACGTGTGGCGCCGCGTTACGGTTAATAATCGATACTACCGTTGTTATTGCAAACGCTTATCTGCTAACTCGACGAGTTTCTAAAGCTTTTTATTCGTAGTTTTAGAATCAAATTGAGTCGGCGCGATAGAGATTGCTGTTTAGGTTTTTGTCACAATGAGTTGATGTAGGTAAAATGAGTGTGTCGGATGTAGAGTTTACCGTGAAAACTAGAGTATAAAAAAACAAAAAAAAAAATAAAATTAAATGTCATCTGAAATGATGGCATTACTCTGGAGTTATTAAAACATCATCATCATCAATTAGCCTATGTTTGTCCACTGCTGAACGTCTTCTTCTTCTTCGGGTTCCTTCTCCTAGCGGAGGTTGAAAATCATCATCGCTATTTTAACTTTGTTGGCCGCATTTCTGAATAATTCTAATGAGCTGCAGCCGAACCACTCTCTCAAATTTCTTAGCCAGGACATTTTGCGTTGTCCTGGGTTTCTCTTCCCTTGTATCTTCCCTTGCATAATCAACCTCAGTAATACGTACTTCTCACCCCACATTAAATGTCCCAGATATTGAATCTTTCTAATTTTAACAGTTTTTATGACTTCACATTCTTTCTTCATTTTTTGTAACACCTCTATATTAGTTACTTTTTCAATCCACGATATTTTATGCATTCTCCTGTAGCACCACATCTCAAAGGAGTTTAATTTTTTGATTTCAGACTGCTTTATTGTCCTCGCTTCCATGCCATATAGTAAAGTAGAGAAGACGTAACAACGTAGCATTCTTGTGCGAATCTCTAGATTAAGGTTACGGTTGCAAAGTAATTTCTTCAATTTTATGAACGTGTTTCTTGCCATTTCTATTCTAGATCTGATCTCCTTTACTTGATCTCCATCTTCGGTTAGCCACGTTCCTAAATATGTATATGTTTTTACTCTTTCTATCGTTGTATTATTGATGATCAGGTTATTTACATTTTGTGGTTTTTTTGAGAATATCATTGATTTCGTTTTCTTGAGATTCATTTGCAGTCCGTAACTTTCACATGCATTGTATACATGTTGTATTATGTACTGTAGATCTTCCATGTCACTTGCAAATATGACAGTATCGTCGGCTTATCTAATATTATTAAGGCTATTTCCGTTGACATAAATACCTTCCACGATATCCAATAAAGCCTCTTGAAAAATCACTTCACTGTAGACGTTGAATAAGAGTGGTGAAAGGATACACCCTTGTCAAACTCCTCTAAGTATACTTACTTCCTCTGTCAGTTCTCCTTCGACTCTTACTCTTGCTTTCTGGTTTTGATACAGATTCATATAATTGTAGATCTCTACTATCAATGTTTTTAGTCTTAAGAATACTTAAAAGCTTCTCATGTTGAACTCTATCAAAAGCTTTCTTGAAATCTATAAGGCAAGCATATATGTCCTGATTCATATCCAGGCATCGTTGTGTCAGAACATGGACTCCAAATAATGCTTCTCTAGTTCCTAGACCCTTTCTGAAACCCATCTGTGAATCACTTATTTCTGGTTCTAATTTCATGTGGATTCTGTTATGTATGATTTTAAGGAAGGTTTTCAATGTGTGGCTCATTAACGCAATTGTTCGATAGTCATTGCAATCTTTAGCATTTGTGATTTTTGGAATCGTCACAAAAGTTGAGAGAAGCCACTCTTTGGGTATGTGTCCCGTCTTGTATATGAAGTTAAAAAGGTCTACCAAGACATCAATATTATCTTCATTAATTATCTTCAATAGTTCAATTGGTATTTCATCGGGTCCTGGAGCTTTTCTGCCTTTTGTGTGTTTTATAGCATACATAACTTCCTCTTTCATTATTTCTGGTCCCCGTGGTTTCTCCGTTAACTTCTAATAATTGTTCTACTTTTTGATCATAAAATAGTTGTTCAATGTATTCTTTCCATCTACGTAGTTTGTCTTGCGTTTTAGTTATAGTGGTACCATCTGCATTTTTTAATATCCCGATTGGTTTGTTACGATTTCCTGAAATCATTTCTTTAACCTTCTTATGGGTGTTGAAAGTGTCATACCTTGCCTCACATTCCTCGATTTCTTGACATTTAATGGACATCCATGTTTCCTTAGCTTGTATTATTTTCTGTTTATTTGTTTATTAATTTCTTTTCTGCTGAACGTAGGCCTCCCGTAAAATTTTCCACCTATTTCTGTCTTGAGCTTCTTGCATCCTGTTTGTGGTGATGCGCTTGATATCATCCGTCCATTAAGTCGGTGGTCGTCCTTTGCCTCGATATGCATCTTGCCTTGGTGGCCATTCCAGAATCTTTTTGGTCCATCTGTCATCCGTTAATCTGGCAACATGTCCGGCCCAAGCCCATTTAGGCCTGGCTATTTTTTTAACTGCATCTGTGACTCCTGTTCTTCTTCCTGTTTCTAGGTTTGGTACTTTATCTCTGATGGTAATACGTAATATTGATCTTTCCATAGCGCGTTGTGTAACTTTTATTTTATCTATTGTTCTTTTTGTCAGAGTCAGTGTTTCTGCACCATATGTAAGAACCGGTAAAACGCACTGGTTAAAAACCTTTCTTTTTAAATAAACTGGGATACTAGACTTGAAAATGTTATTCAATCTACCAAAGGCAGCCCATGTGAGACCTATCCTTCTTTGTATTTCAGTTGTCTAATTATCTCGGCCTAGGCGAATCCCATGCCCTAGATATTTGTAAGCTATTACTTGGTCGATGCTATGGCTCTCAATCAGAATTTTACCGCTGACTACAAGGTTGGTCATAAATTTTGTTTTTGAGGTGTTAATTTTAAGACCAATTGTTTTTGACACTTTATAGAGCGTGTGCAGCATTTTTGTAGCTTTATCAACTCTATCAGATATTAAAACGATGTCATCGGCAAATCTTAGATGGTTCAGATCTTCACCATTTATATTAATTTCCATATTATCCTTTCGTTCCATTTGCTTGGACATATATTCAAGAATAGGTGTAAACAATTTAGGGGAGATAGTATCACCCTGTCTAATTTCACGTTCTATTCGAATCTTCTTGGTATCTTCATGAAGGCAGACACAAACTGTACCAGTTTTGTAAATACTTTTAATTAAGGCAATATATCGGTAGTCACTGCGGCAGTCAGCCAATTCTTGAAGCATTTTATGATGATAGTATCGAACGCCTTTTGATAATCTACGAATATAAAAAAGATAGGCTTGTTATACTCTGTACACTTTTCTATTAGCGTTTTTACAACTTGCAGATGATCATTTGTTCCGTATCTGGAGCGGAAGTTTATTCACAAGGTTGATAACTATCCAGTTTGTTCACAAGCCGTTTTTTTGTTATCTTCATAAATAGTTTGTATGTAGAGGAGAGCAAACTAATAGGTCTGTAGTTCTTTAGGTCTGAAATGTCACCTTTTTTGTGCATTATGGTTATTATTGCATTATGCCACTGGGAGGGGGTTATGCCTCTTGTCAAACAAGCATTGAACATCTTTTTCAACACATTTAGTAACCTTCCTCCTCCTTATTTGATTTGTTCAATGACTATCTCATCTTCTTCAGGTGATTTATTGTTTTTCATCTCCGAGAGAGCTGATTTTATTTCCTCTGTTTTGATATCTTCTGAGCCTACATTTTGAACTTTTGGTATTTGATTTTGATCAGGATCTGGAAGTTCTTCTCGCTTATACAATTCTGAGTAAAAATCTTGAGCAATTTTTAAAATATCTTCCTTATTTGTTATAGTTTCTCCTTTTTTATTTACAAGTTTACAAATATTTTTTGATCCTTCAGTCATTTGTCGGCGCAGAACCTTTAAACTATTACTATTGCCGCATAATTAACTTTATAAGAATACACTACCGTGCAGTACCCAATTAAATTAAGGTTGCGGGTTGCCTATTCATCAAATATGTTCCTTATAATTACATCAATTACTTCACCTCTATAAAAGAATGTTTAGCACCTTGGATGTTCTCTAATAGGGAACACATTTAGCTTCTGTATATTAATTACTAATTGCGTGTTTGTAAGAATACCCTTATGTTATGGTAGTCAACGGTCCTAGCCCTCCTATTTACTATGAAGTACTTAATTATTTTTATAACAACGTTGGTGTGCAGTTTACTAGAAGTGCAACAGCATTCTTTCTAAGAATAGGATAAATGGTTTCCTATATAGAATTAATAGGTTTCTTTTGTGATGTAACTGAAACAATTCTAGAGCTGGTTGCATTTTACGTAAATCACTACAATCTACATCAGCTATAAAGAACTTGTGTGATAACACACGTATATAAGTGTATAGATGTAAGGAAGTGAGCCAAATATTGCCACTTTAACGTTTGATTC
This sequence comes from Diabrotica balteata, assembly GCA_918026665.1. Classification (NCBI taxonomy): domain Eukaryota; kingdom Metazoa; phylum Arthropoda; class Insecta; order Coleoptera; family Chrysomelidae; genus Diabrotica; species Diabrotica balteata. The sequence goes on along the minus strand of OU898278.1, from coordinate 6,112,461 downwards.
TAAATAAATCCTACACTTTTATTAATAAATAAAAACAAATTTGGGTAGTAGTAAAGAAATGTATTTTTTTAACAATATATCTTATTTTGAATAAAAAACTAAACAAAACCTAAATAAAGAAAACTTTTTTATTACCGTTGCGGATGGTAATATTAGGATTACAGATTTCCTGTCATTGCCACCTACATACACACACACGCAGTGATCAACCCTGCCCCTTGGAACATGTGTATACCAATCAACAATAATACCACCAAAAATTGTGGTAAATGAAATTTACCACAATTTTTCTATATAACAATTTTCCTTTTACATTATGTCTCTTCTAACTCTTTCGATCCATCTCCAGATATTATTTGTCTACAGGAGACAAACTCAAAGACCAATCAGTTTTACAATTCAAAAAATTTCACTTGTTTCCGCAAAGACCGTACAGATGCAAGTCGTGCAAGCGGTGGTATAGCAATACTAGTTCTCTAGTGTTCCCTAGTGTCTATAAGATAAATTTAATACACACCATTCTCTGATTTGGTCCAAGTTTGAGGACCTCATAAATAACTACTCCGACTACCATAAAATCTACACAGATGAATCTTAATCCGAAGACGGAGTAAGGGCATCAATCGTTTCTTAAGAAAACAATCTTTTTTACCGTTTACCCCCAGCATATAGCACATATTTAGCTGACCTCTCGCCATATACCGTGCTGTGAAACTTCTTAACGAGCTTCTTCTTCTTCATGTGCCTTGTCCGTTTTTGAACGTTGGCAATCAACATCTTCTGAATAGTTCAGCAGATGACAATCCGAACCATTGCCGCAAGTCTTGGAGCCACGAGTATCTTCTCCTCCCTGGACCCCTTCTGCTGTCTATTTTCCCTTGAACGATCAACTGTAGTACTCTATATTTATTATGTTCCATAACGTGACCCAAGTATGCCAACTTTCTTTTCTTTATACTTATTCCTACCTCTCTCTCTCTCTCTTTACCTATCCGGCGTAGTACCTCTTCGTTTGTCACGTGCTCAGTCCAGGATATACGTAATACACGTCGGTAAGCCCACATTTCGAAAGCCTCTACTTTTTTCGTCAACGTTGCGGTCATTGTCCACGCCTCCATTCCATATAACAAAACCAGGAATACATAACATTTCAGAAGTCGAATTTTGAGAGGTAGGGTGAGGCTTTTAGAGGTGAAAATTTGCTTCATGCTAGTGAACGATGCTTTGCCTTTTCTTCTCTTATACGTATTTCCTTCGCTTGATCCCAATTTCAGTTAATTGTTGTTCCCAAGTGTATGTACGAATCCACGTGTTCAATTCTTTCATTGTCTAATATCAGTTGCTGTGGTGGTTGTTGGGTTTTGCTTACTAACATCCATTTGGTTTTTGTGATATTTAGTCTAAGTCCGTATTGTGCACTTGTTTTTTGTATCTTGCTCATTAGGCAACTCAGTTCCCCCATGCTAACTGCTAGAATCACAGTGTCATCAGCATACCTTATGTTATTAATTATTTCTCCATTTATTTTTATGCCTTCTGTGCTTTCCTTCAGCGCTGTCTTAAATACTTCTTCTGAGTATATATTGAAGAGAATAGGAGACAAGATACAGCCCTGTCGTACCCCTTTCTTAATCTCAATTTTATTGGTCAATGTAGATCCTACTTTCACTTTAAGTGTTTGACCCCAATAGAGACTCACTATTGTTCGAATATCTCTGTAGTCGACTCCGATCTTATGGAGAACTTCAATTATCTTTTTGTGCTTTACGTTATCAAATGCTTTTGCGTAGTCTATAAAGCATATGTACACGTCTTTGTTCATATCACTGCAGTGCTGGATGAGTACCTGTAGACTAAAAAGTGCTTCTCTTGTCCCAAGAGAATTCCGAAACCCAAACTGCGAATCTCCAATATTATCCTTGCATTTTTTGCTTATTCTGTTGTAAATAACCTTGGTGTATGCCTTCGAAATGTGGTTAATTAGACTTATCATCCGATGTTGATCACAAGACTTTGCTTATGGTTTTTTCGGTATGGTAAAAAAAGTTGACTCTAGCCAGTCTTCAGGAAACTCCCCGCTGTTATAAATATTGTTAAAGAGTCTGACGAGTGAGTCTAGAAATTGACTGTTTGTTTCGCACAGCATTTTCAATACTTCCCCGTATACGTTATCGTTGCCTGGTCTTTTGTTATTTTTAAGACCCTTTATAGCATTCTCCACTTCTGATTTTAGAATAAAAGGGCCAGTATCATCATTGCTTAGTGTATACAACGAGCTTATACTCACAAAAGCCCTAATCATAACAGATTCCCTTAGCTCTCTAAACTCACTAAAACACATTTTTCCGAAACATCCTTTTGAAAAGTTGCTAAAATACCCGCTTTCCCAAGTTCATGAACTAGGCTCTAGGTCAAAACTGTTCCCGTGACAATATAGTGAATTATCTCAGATCCATAAATACTTTGTACAATCTGTAGGTGTTTAACTTTGTTATTTATATTTTGTTCCGTCGCTAATAACCTTTTGGTGGATGCGACATCTTTTTCTAATAAAAAAAATTCAAAGCAATTAACAAAAAACCTTCTCATATAATGTTTAGAAAAATATTGCATGTATAATTAAACCATTGCACCTTTATACTGGCTGATATTTATTTATGACACTTACATATTTTACCATACAATCCGAATTACTTTTGATATTGTTTTTATAGATAGTATTTTTGTAATTTTTTACGAAATCGCAACGAAGTATCTACACGCTGCAGCGCAAAACAAAATTTTACAGCAGTAGCGAGACTAGGAGATATGTTCACAAATCATCGAGCTCATCTCATATATCACAAAGTCGCAAACTTAACCATTACTAACTTAATAGCCGACAAACAATAGCGAGAATATGAATCTCACCCTGTTGGTGTCCGCCGGAATCGGAATCAAGCCTCAAATGGCCCAGAAGCGCCAACGGCATTTAAATTTTCTTGCTGACGGCCCATTTAACCCTACTTGTCACCCCAACGCTAAAATATCCGCGAAAAACAAGACTTTTAAAAAGGGCACCGCATATGTCTCTCGTCCAGCTATAAAAGAAGGTTTATGAATGTTTTTGACACTACGAGACTTCAAAGTATGTAATACCGGCACAGTAAGAAAATTGGTAAGAGTTAATTAAATTCATATATAAAACAGCATCAAGTGTACTCAGTGTGAAGCTGAGTATGTTGGTGAGACCGGAAGAAATGTTTCAAATCGCATTATTTCATACAAAAGTGATTGCAGAATTAAAATCCATCTTGTTATTTGGCAGAGCATATAATGGACAAAGACCATATTATGGATTTTGATAACATTAAAATTATGTGTAGTGAAAGTAATAAATTCAAAAGGACTTTTTTGGAAATGGTTTGTATTAGAAAAAGTGATAATAATTTAAACAAAAGGTCAGAAATTTAAAATCTAAGCAAAATTTATAATTATATTATTTCTTTGTAGTTTTATATATGAAACCAGTAAAATATCACATTTTGATTTAATTTTCCATATATTTATTACATTTTTTGGCATCTATCAATGGTGAATAAATCTTCTTCTTTTTTGTTACTTGTGGCATTTTAAATTAATTACTATTTAATTGGGAATAAGCCACAATTAAAGATAAAAATAAGTTTATTGATGTTTCAATTTTCCACTTCGGAAATCGTTCGAAATTAAGAGAACGATTTCTGAAGTGGAAATTGAAACGTCAATAAACGTATTTTTTATCTTTAATTGTGGCTTATTCCCAGTTAAATAGTAATTAAACATTTATTAGAAAAGAACATTTTTATAGTAATTGTTTTTGATATATGTTAGCAGCAATAGTTAATATGCTCCTTTTCTAACTTGGCTGCACCGTACTGAAGACGACCAATAGTCAGAAATACGGTTGCCTTCCATATTATACATATATTTTGTTACCGTAAAAAGGGGTTACATTAAACATTTTCTTCATATTTTGTTGAATAAGTTTTGTATCTGTTGCTCAATCGAATAAAAAAAAATACCACTTATGGATCACTATAGAAGCATGACTTTACATACGTTAGATTATCTCTTAGGCGTAGCTATGTAAAAATAGCTATAAAAAAGTTGCTGTTCAATTTTACCCCGGGCTCGGGGTAACATTGAACAGTAGTATAAATCGGTGTCTACGAGCCCACAGGTTAGTTATTCGTTCAATTTAACCCCGCCAGTGAAACAAGCGGAAAAACTAGTGGCGAGAGTTTTGTTTGTTTTTTTTTTCTCAATGGTTATATTTATTGACAAAATATTTTTTTACATTCTTTTTTATTAAACTTTAAATTCTTTTACACAGTCTTATAAAATCATATTTCAAACTAAAGAAATTGGTAATTTTCAAGTCAAATGACAAAACATAAGGGAAACTTATAAACCACAGTCTTTAGAAATATTTTAGCCCAGAGTAACTTACGACTGAAATGTCGTCTATCTGAAAATAAATCAACAATCGATTTTGGTATAATGCAAAATGCACTGAAAAATTTACTTCTGGCCAATAGAAGGCAGAATTCTTCGCAATTCTCAGGAACTTGACCACATAATCTCCATCAGGCAGTTTTTCTTTTATAAGACCAACGAAAAATTTCAAGATCTTTTTGGTTGCGAATCTCACGAGCACATAATCGTCGACGACTGCAGCCCCTGTTGGCCTTTCGATCTCCTCGTTTTTTTCTTGATGCATTTCATCACAAAATGTCTCGAAATCACAATCAGATTCGTCCTGAAGCTCTAGTTCGTAGTCGGAACTGTCACTATCAATTCCTTAGCAGACTTTTTCTTATTCTTCGTGGGTGATGCAGAATATCTAGAACTTTCTCCTATTTCAAAATCCTCCAATCCAATGCTTTTACCCGGTGCGATGTTAATTTTCTTTTTTCTTTGAGTTCTAGCTCTTTTTTTGTTCCTAATACCCTGTAGAAATTGTAAAACTGTGTCGTTTAAACTATTTCCAAAACTTTCATTTGATTCAGTGTCATCAGTACCAGGGAATTTCTGTAATATTTGATTTTTGTCCTAAAGGGTATATACCCGTTGCCCGAAAGCCACTTTGAAGATTTTCTTCGCTAGTTTCTGCCAATTTTAACATTTGCTTTTTGAAAGTTTTGGAAACATCTCCTTTGGAAGACCAGTTGATCCCGTTGCTAACTTATAATCGCTGAGTATTGCACGCCATTGTTTCTTCAGTGGTGCGAACACCGCGACATCCAGGGGTTGAGCGATATGCGTAGTATTCGGCAGTAAACATATGAATCGAATATTATTTTCAACCGACAGTCTGATAATTTGCTCACAAAAATGGCTCGCCAAGTTATCCGCGATTAATACTTTGACTCCTTCTTTATGTCCCGTGGAATAAAGGAAAACAGAAGTAAACCAATTTAAAAATGTTGCAGAATCGAACCATCCATGAGTTGTTCGGTTGTATTATGGTTTTATCGGGTCCTCCTTCCGTCCAAGTTGTCCAAAGGTTTTCTGCTTTGTAGACTACATACAGAGGCAGCAGAAGTCCTGAAGCGCTTCCACAAATCATCAAAGAAATATTTGATTTTGATTGAGATAATAAACGTTTTGGATATTTAACCCCTCTTTTAAAAAAGCATCTTTCAGACCCAGGATCATCCGATAAATTTGTCTCATCGAAATTGTATATACAATCGGCGGAAACTCCGTCTAGACATTGCTCAAGGTTATCAAAATAAGCAGTGAAAACTTCTCTAGTGGAAAATGCTCTAATTGGGTTTATATTTTGAGATTTTCTTACACTTATTTCTCTGTTTCTTTTCAGAAAACCTTTAATCCAGTCGATACCAGGCAAAATATTTTTGAACTGCTTAACTCTTTTACCCATGGTATCCAAATGGCTTTTCATAACATATCCTTAATCGTCGTGAGTCAAAGGAAAGCCTCATTCAGCGGTTTTTCAAAAGCATCTTGACCAGTGCCTTTTGTTCGTCGTTGTTTAAAACTGTGGGCCTTCCGACGTCCTTCATTTTTTTGTTGTTCAGTTTGTGACTTAATCTTTCTTTTGGGATTTTCTATTTCTTCGGCGCCTTGGAAAGTGATAACTGTTTTGTTTTAATTTCGCGGATTGCTTGATCCAAAGTATTAGAGGTGTAATTTTTGTATGATCGACTACCCAACTTTCTAACGTAATCACGCATTTTGGACTGAGATTATCGCACTACACTACCTATTGCACCACAACTGAATTTCCTAACCACACAATGTTCCTACCGTCAAGCCAACCAATGTTATACTGAGCTCTGAGCTGAGTGAATTTCATTCAAATGATTCAAAACGAGGTAGCGTAACGCCAGACAATAATATTTAGATGGAACTGGATTGACGCCGCCCAAGCACGTTCAATCCTGCCGTTCAATGTTACCCCACGTTCCCAAAATAATTGACATATTTTTGTATAAGGTAGCGTAACGCCAGACAATAATATTTAGATGGAACTGGATTGACGCCGCCCAAGCACGTTCAATCCTGCCGTTCAATGTTACCCCACGTTCCCAAAATAATTGACATATTTTTTGTATAAATTAATTAAAAATATTCAAATCCCTAATCATTTACAGTATTATGTAGAATAAGGTTCAAATAGGTACTAGTATCGTGTAAAATTAGTCATGAGAAGATATCTTTTGCATATCGCCGGCTGCAGACCAAAGTTTGAGAGATTTTTTTTACTACCTTTTATTTCAGAAACCAGTTTTTATTTCATTTTTGTTAATTTTGAGAACCTAAGAGAAATTTTATCAGAAGTCCAAGAAAAACATATTTGCAACCCTCAAAAAAATATATCTACCCCAAAAAAAGTTTAGGCCAACTTGTAGAAAAATATAATCTTCATTGCAAAACTGTTCAATATAACCCTCGGGTTCAATGTAACCCCGTTTTACGCTATATTTTTTTCCTCTTTGTTGCGAGCTATGCCGATACCTTTTACCTTTATTTTACTGTCAACTCGCAATAACCTTTTTTGTTATTTGTTTATATATATATATATATATATATATATATAATATATATATATATATATATATATATATATATATATATATATTATTGTGATATTTAAAGTATCGGTGCGCCAAGCAATTAATTAGCTAATTAGTTAATTAATTAATTAAAATTATTTAAATGAAATGATATGATTATGACTCTATCACACTTTTTAATTCTCTTATCTCAGGGTTAAATTCGTGCTGCTATTACATGTGAAAGGTAAGGTCCAAAGAATACCGGAATAATAAAAAAACATATAGGATCTAACATTATATATTTAAATAAAAATAATGAAATAAAATTCACATGTCAAATGTTTTCAATAAACAATATCTCATATAATGATTCTTAAAATTTTGTTCTACGTACGTGAACCTTCAAAATTAATGGTATAAACAATATTAGCTGAAATCTCAAAATTCCAAATATTATTCTAAATCTCCTAATCAAAATATTTATATCCTTTCTAAATTAAGTGAAAGAATTGTGTTATCAATAAAAGAAAAACTGCAGAAAAGAAAACTATCTCTCTCTGATGATGAGTGGTCCAAATCCTTGTTCCTTGTAGACTATATTATCTACTCTCAGCCGCTTCCTAGGTAATCAGCAATCTTACAACAAATTATTGCAAGTTTATCGTCCTTAATGATCTCCTTCAAATGCACGAATCGTTCAAATTATGCTAGCTTCTTCTTCTCTCAATAAACTGAATCTCTCGTTGGCCTGAGTGAAAAATGAATCTTGGAATATCTTCTCTTTACGATAAACTGAATCTCTCGTTGGCCTGAACAGTGACTCTGGGAATATAAGTCGAAAATATAACTTACAATCTTTTACTGGATCAGCTTCTGTCAGATACACTAACTAAACGAAAACTCACAAACTTTCACTGCTACTGCTTCCTACCTCTGGGAAACTACCCGAGAACAACGGCCGTTCGCCTTCTACCCTTGGAAACCAACTGACTATCTTTTCTTTCTTCCGAAACTAACTAACGTCTCATTCTCCAACCAATCATCCCACCTTTTTCAATTTCATCCAATCAAAACGCGTCATCAATCTCCCATTTCTTCATTTCGATAACAAACAAATTTTTACCTATAATTATAAAATTTCTTAAAACTTATTTACAAATAATATTTTTCTACAATTCTTAAAAACTAACAAAAGCCTATCTTTCTAAAATCTACTCTATTCTAATCTAGTCCTAATCACTGCACTAATGTATTTGGAAAACCCGGTTCAATTGTCTTTTATTTCACTTAAGCTTATTCACGTCATACAAATATATTTTAACAAAGAAAATAATTTATGCATATCTTACGTTTTGTTCAATATACGTAATCCAAAGATAAAAGACTTTCATTCTTCGAAATATTTGTAGTTTATTGTTTGATTTATCTGAATTATTTTAATGTTTTTGAACTTTGAAATATTTTAGCAAACCAATATTTTCTTGATTTTACATATCATAACAATATATATATATATATATATATATATATATATATATATATATATATCTTACATAATTTTTAATTAAATACGCTAAAGCCTTTTTAGACCAAGAATATTGTATTAGAGTCCGCATATTACTTTTCCATGATCGATCTAAGGGAGATACAGTAAACCCTGAACGCCACAAACATACGCCTCAACCATTTTAACAATGTGACGATGGCAAGAGATAAAAAGCAAATATGTGTCCTGAGATATTCGATACTATAAAAATTAAAAGGGCATCCGATAAAAACGTCAATTATACAGTAGACCTCCCCAAGGACAAATTGTTATTGACCGAATCCCCAGGATTATGGAAAATCGTTGGGGTCGAAACGGCAAAGATACCACAAGATATCGGTTACCGAGGGTTGTTGCCGATCAGAGAAGATCCGATCGGGAGATAAGTAAGGGTGGCTGGAGAGGGATTGCGAAACTATTACTAGATGCTTGTGAGCGGCGTCTAATTCTGTTTAATTTGGAGAATTTGATATTGGAAAACAATGTAGGAAGGTTCTGGGTTTTTGATCTATACATTAGAGCTTAATATTTTCATAAAAAATTATATATAAGTACAACAAAATGTATTGTTAAATAATATGTTTATATGAAGTTAAGTCATAATTAATTGCAATGCAAAATGCATTTTCAAAAAACTTTTGATGTTTCGATTTCCAAATTTTCGAAAAATGTTTTCAAAAAAAAAAAATTGTTTTAAAAAATATTGTTATTATAACCAAAAGTTTATTTAATGGTTTTATTTTTAACCCTGAACTACTATCGTGGGGTCAAAATTGACCCCAGGACTTGAAATTTTGTTCGCCGCTGGTAGACAGTTTGGCGAACGACCTTGTTATTCTATGTATTTTCTCAATTAAGTACGTAGTTTAGCATGCCGCTTAGTAGCAAACGATCAGTGGGATAGTGCACGCGTGCTGCTGAGTTCCGGTCGGATTTGACCCCACCATAGTAGTTACGTTATTATTATTTAAGATAATACATTAAAATGGCTTTAAGAATTAGCGGAAGTACGGTGATAAGTGAAAATGTTTTTGACTTTCTCGAATCTCTGGAGGAACCAACCGAAAATATTGACACTTATAGTGACTCTAATAACAGTGATACTGACACTGAAAGTGAACATTCGGTTCACGACACAGATTCAGAAATTGACGTAAGTGACTTATCAAGCGACGAATGTGAAACAGCATCTAATAATGAAACAAATTTTTACTATGGACGGAACAGATATAAGTGGGCTAAAAATGCTCCGGCCCCATCAAAAATTCGCGCACAGAACATTTTTACACACCTTCCTGGTCTTCGTGGACCTGCCTTAGAAACAAAAACATCCAGTCCACTTGAATCCTGGTTACTTCTTATAACTCCTGACATGTTGGCCTCTATTCTATATTACACAAATGAAAAAATTACCGAGCTCAGTGTAAATTATGGGGATACATGTACATTTGTCGATCATCTAAACGAAGGTGAACTTAAGGCTTTTTTGGGTCTTTTATACCTTTCAGGTGTACTAAAGTCTAATCATGAGAATGTCGATTCATTATTTTCGACAAGTGTTTTAGGTAGGCCAATTTTTCGTGCTACAATGTTAAAAGAACGCTTCTTATTTCTTCTCACAGCAATAAGATTTGACAATCATGAAATAAGAGAGCAAAAGAAGGCCAACGGCGATCGAGTTGCAGCAGTGTCCTATTTATTTAAATGTTTCGTATCTAACAGTACAGCAAACTACACCTGTTCCGAATATATTACAGTGGACGAGATGTTGGTTGGGTTTAGAGGTAGATACCCTTTCAGAATGTACATGAAAGCCAAACCAGTCAAGTACGGCATCAAGATCATGTGTTTATGTGACGCAAAAATACATTATTTGATAAATGCTTTTGTGTATACGGGTAAAACAAATGATCCTAATGCCGAAAAGCTATCCATACCTACAAGATCAGTACTTGCTTTAGTGGAACCAATTGCCAATAGTTACCGAAATGTCACTGGTGATAATTGGTTCACCTCAATAGAGCTAGTTGATGAACTAAAAAAACTTTGACTTACCTATGTAAGTACAATGCGTAAAAATAAGAGAGAAATTCCACCAAAATTTCAACCAAATAAAAATTACGAAGTTGAAAAGTGTTTATTTGATTTTACACGAGACAATACAATCGTATCATATGTCCCTATAAAAAATAAAAGTGTAATTATGTTGTCGTCTATGCATCACGACAAATCTGTTGACCAGGAAAACAAAAAACCTGATATAATAGCTTTCTACAATTCGTCGAAAGGTGGCGTTGATGCACTTGATCAAAAATGTGCACTTTATCGTTCAGGTCGAAGATACCAGCGATGGCCTTTAGTAATTTGGTATTCCATAATGGATATTGCTATAGTAAACAGTCACATTATTTTTCACGCAGCTAATCCTGGGGTTAGAAAAAATCGATCGGATTTTATTCAAGAGCTGGGAATCAGTCTTATAAATGAACATTTAGAAGTAAGATTTGCAATGCCAAATTTGTCAAGAGAATTACGCTCGATAATTTCCAAAGCATTCGAAAATAAAATTACTCATCAAGATCAGACCAAACCAGAAAGGCCAGTTGTAAGACGTAGATGCTACTTGTGTCCCAGAGGTAAGGATAACAAACATTCCACATTTTGTGCAGAATGTCATAGGACCATCTGCAAAACACATTCACTTCAGAGAGTTACCTGTACTATGTGCAAAGAATAGATAAACACTACAATTTGTTCAAATATTTTTGTCGCAAGATTCTAACATTACGAAAAAAAAAAACATGACTGATATTTTTTTATATGGTTACTCTATTATGATTTTCTTATGTATTAGGTTAAGACGTTACTATTATAAACTACTTTTCAGAAAATGAACCGTTAATTTCAATTTAAGATATATTTTTTTTTTGTTATAATAATGAGTTATGTTTTTGATCAAAATTTATTTTAAAAGCTCTATAATTTTTATTATAGCATCTTATTTTCTTGAAATAAATTTAAGTTTACAAAAAATCTCTTTTTTATATACACATTCATTTGTCAAAAATACAAAAACAATAAAAAATATATTTTTACATCTTGTTTAGAGGTTTTTAAAATTCGGGTCATCTATGACCCCACGATCTCTCAACTCTTTCTTTGGATCTTTGGAACTTGGAAGTACTTTTTTGTTTTATAGATTCATTGTATCAAAAATATGTAGGTACTCGATTTGAAATATAAAGGCAACGATAATCAAGGAAATTGCTTTCATAAAAAAAAACCATATTATCATACCTTTAATATTAACAATAAATTGTTCACTTCTGTTGCCTCCTACATACATATCTTACACAATGACCGTTTCTAAAAATGCATATATAATTTTTATGTAGAATCCTTATTAGTAAATTGGCTCTCATGAGTCATTTAGTTGAAAACAATGGTATATACTGAGCAATTAAGGTATTGCGTTTCCTTTTAAATCTTGCTCCCGATTTAGCAAGGTGTCATTTATAATTTATAAGAACTTCTGAATGTAGTGGCTTGTTGACACACATTAAAAGCTATTTCTGGTCGAAGTTTCGTTTGCAATATGTATAACAATAGAAACAGCTACAACAATATAACATACAGGGCAACGTTGAAAAGTAATAGAACATGAATCGCCAAAAAGAAAATTTTACTTCAAAAATGATACCTTATTTATCTTTTTTTTTGTCTGCATATACATTTTTTACACGTCATTCATCTTATAGTAGATGATTTGTATCAAGGTAGCTATTCAGTCAGCTGACTAAGAACAAAAATGAATGGATGGCCGATGAGATTCTGGATCTCATGGAAGCATGAAGATCCTATAAAATCAAAGACAAAAACATGTATAATATTATACACGCAGAAATAAGGAGAAAGATCAGATATGCAAAGGAAAGATGGTATAGTGACAGATGCGAAGAGATTGAACAGTTGGTGGAGAAACATGATAACTTAAACCTTCATAAAAAAATTAGGGAAATAACAGGCACTAATATTAAGAAAAAATCAAATATACTGCTGGATAGAAACGGCAAAATAATTATAGATGTCAGTGAAAGGCTTAAAAGATGGCAGGAATATATTCAAGAGCTATTTAAAGACGAACGGACTGATATAGTACTAAAGCAGGAAAAGTTCGACAACGGCCCAGACATAACGTTGTAACGATGATAATTTACCTACCACAGGGGGCATTAATATAAGGGGTAGAAAATTGGGGGAAGAAACTGGAGATAAGGCAAGCAAAATAATCGCTAATTGTGCGAACGGCACTCAGGGTTTGGTAGGAGAGCTGGGGTCGTGGATAAGTAAAAGATAAGGGGGGTGGAATGGGGCAACTACAAAAAAATTAAATAAAGGGGTACTTAATCTCTTAAGATAAACAAAATACAAATAAACAAGAAACAACTCAAGGAATTTAATATAGGGCACCACCTAAGGTGCCTAATTATACCTATCACAACAACTAGTTGTAACTAGGAAAATAATTAGAAAACATCAAAAACATATCTTTTTCAAATAAGACTCAAAAAAGGGTTAGCTCAAAAAAAATAAATAAAATGTTAAGACAACAAAATTTAACATTTATTTATGTGTCACCACAAACAGTTACAAAATGGAGAAATACAAAAACTTACGTGTCATCCGCTTACAAACTCCAGGAGTTGGAGATACTACATAAAACTACAAATTTATATGGAGGTTAACCTTGTTTAAAAATAAAACTAAGTAATAGTCAAAAAAAAACTAATAAAAAACGAGCTGTCATAAGTTAACATTAAATTTCAAAAAAAAAACTAAACACACAAATTGACAGCTCAACTCAAAACCTAAAATTTACAATTTTAAATGTAACGAAAGCAATTATTATTTCATAAAAAAAATTGTCTGTCTTTAGTTTAAAATTTGAACACAAAAAAAAACAGTTACCTTGATTTACATATTTCCACTTCACAAAAAGAACTTGTTATATCTCTGTAGCATCCATCCGGAGATCAGCAGCAAACACATCCATTTGGGGCCGAAACAGGAACAGGGCATCCATTGGGGGTCGGAACACACCAGGAAAAACGGGAACTCTCAAAAAAAAACATGAACCCTCCAACAGGAACCAGACTTTTCAAAAATCTCGAAATATCGAGCGAAAACTTCACTACTCCCGGCAAATTAATGCCGGTCACTTCATACTGGACAAAATCCATCACTACTGCTACCCATTTCCACCACAATCAATGAAAAAACAGAAAAACAAACTCGACATGAATTTGGACATAACGCTGAACCGCTCTTGCTCGCGGTTCCAACGAGAGTAACGAAATTAAAAATTTTTTCGCTTAAGTTGAAAATAAACAAACACTTGACATAGCAAAACCAACGAACGACGTAGATATCCTTTGCGACGCATAAAATTGGAAAGAAATTGCCGAAGTAAAATAAACAACTCTCAAATGGTTTTATTACTCGGCGACGAAACACTTTTGGGTACTTTGAAAGATACGAACTAACCACACGGAAAAATTCTTCGTTTCATTTTTTAAAAATATATAAGGAGTTATTAATATATTTTATTATACGAGGAGGTTTCAATATATTTAAAAGAATCAATGAAATTGAAAATGCTACAACGTAAGATGTGGTATTAGAGGCGATAAAGTGAACAAAGAATTACAAGGCAACGGTTAATAGAAGAACAGCAAATTGGAATATTGGTCGACTTATTCAATACAATATACAGTACAGGAGTCATTCTCAGAGATTGGCTGATGTCAACATTCATAACACTACCAAAAAAACCAAATGCAAAAGAATGCCAAGACCACCGGATAATAAGTTTAATGAGTCATACGCTCAAAATATTTTTAAAAATTATACGCCGGAGAATACACAACAAACTTGAGCAGGCCATAAGTGACACACAATTTGGATTTAGAAATGCACTGGGAACGAGGGAAGCCCTGTTCGCTGTAAATATAAAGGTGCATGGATGTTAATCAGCCAGTATATATGTGCTTCTTGGATTACAAACAAAGCTTTCGATAAGGTCAGACATAACCGTCTTATCGAATTACTTGAAAAGAAAAACTTAGATATGAGAGACACCAGGATCATTAGCGCTATCTATTATAATCAGATCGCTTTGGTAAAAGAGAATAACGTATTTTCAAATGAAATACAGATTGAGAGGTGCGTCAGGCAGGGCTGTGTCCTGTCTCCTACTTTATTTAATTTGTATTCAGAGGTAATAATCCAGGAAGCACTAGAAGAACTAACTATGGGAATAAAAGTACATGGCCGACCAATCAATAATATACGGTTTGCCGACGAAACTCTTTTAGGAGGACAAATGGATTTAGGACAAATGGTTGACAGATTGGTAGAAGTCAGCGAAGAAAACGGACTGTTCCTAAACTCAAAAAAAGACACAATTTATGGTTATTACAAAAGCTCAACAGCGCCAAGAAAACATAACAATACATGGAGAACAAATTAAAAAAGTTAAAAAATATAAATATCTGGGTACAATAATTAATGAAAATAATGAGTACACAGAAGAGATTAAGGTAATAATAGGACAGACAAGAAAATCTTTCAACAAACTGTAAAAAGTACTCTGCAGCAGGGACATTTCAATTTCTTTAAAGATAAGACTTTTGAGATGCTACGTGTTCTCCGTATTATTTTATGGGTTGGAGGCTTGGACTTTAAAGAAAGATGTTTCGGACAGATTGGAAGCTTTCGAGTAACGGGCCTACAGACGAATATTAAGAATAATTTGGGTTGATAGAGTCACGAATGTTGAGGTGTTGAGAAGAATGGGAAAGGATAAAGAGGTCTTAAATACAGTTAAAGTCAGAAAACTGCAATATCTGGGACATGTTATGAGGACCGAGCATTATAACTTGTTGCAATTAATAATGCAAGGAAGAACATAGGGTAGAAGAAGTCGCTTGGTTTAACTGCACTTCTGCTGACCTCTTCAGAGCAGCGACGTCGAAAGTGCGAATTGCCATGATGGCTGTCAACCTTTTTAGAAGAGACGACACGTGAAGAAGAAGAAGCTATTCAGTAGGAGGAAACAAGAATTTCTAGAAAGAAAGCGAGGGCGTGGAAAACCAAAACTATACTAAATTTAGGTATGTAAAAATAAAATAATTATTTTATAATATCTCCATCAGCATTGATAACAGCTTGTAGTCTTCGGTACATTTGCGTGAAAGGAACTAGGGAAATTGGCTTCTTCAGAAAACTCTTCCCAAACCTGTTGTATATCGTGCCACAGCTCTTCGGCATTTTGATGGACTGAAGTCCAGCTACATATACGCTAACGTAAAGTAAATTCTTATAATATATCGATACCAACAAACTGCAGTATACTCTTCTTCAAAAAGAGAAGAACGATGAAGTGCATTATCGTAACATACTTAACAATATACCAACAACCCTCTTATATAGGGTATACGAAACTATTCAGGTAATTTGGAAAGGAAGCGGATTTTATTTGGATACCTTCACATACAGGTATTTACGGAAATGAAAAAGCAGATCAACTGGCAAACAGAAGTCGAATGAGCTCAAACCATACTGCAAAATTGAAAATATATCCGTACACCGATCTAAGGAACCTGGTTAAAATCCAATGTACTATAACATGGCAAAATCATTGGGAAAAATAATGTACGAAATTAAATGTAATTTATAATAATAATTGCTGTTCTAAAGACTTCTTCAATCAGAAGAATCCAAGTTATTATTAATCGTCTAAGAATTGACCATACTGCCTTAACACACAAATACTAAATAGAAAAAAACCACTACCTATCTGCTCCAGCTGCTCTAACCCACTTATCCCGTCAAACATATCCTACTTAATTGTTCTCATTTCATGAAAAAAAGAAAATCCCACGGATTCACAGATGATCTTAAAACAGTTCTCACCAAAAAAATTTCAACAGTTTTAACCTATTTAAAAGACATCAAAAGTTACTCAATTGTATTGAATGTAATATTTCTTGTAATTGTTATATCCACTAATAACCCTACAAAGTTGATGTGGTTTTGTGTTTAGTAAAAAAAAGACCAAAGTAAAAATTGTTCAAATAGTAGAGAAACTTTTGAAATGCACAAAATACTCATAATATAACTAAGTATAATGACCTATATTTTTGTTTGTATCAAATTAACATGTAGAAGTTATGACTTAAGGCCTTTGTATGGTAACATTACTGTACATTCTGGCTTATATTTCATTCTCTGGTACTGGTGCTCCTTCATTTCCGTTGGAGATGAACACTTTCGAATTCTTTGTTCAATAATTTCGTTCTTGCCTGGATTTCTATATGTCATCATTCGCTGCACAAACCTCCTGTGTATTTTGCTTTCTGATTTAATGATTTCTTCCCTTGTATATGTATCTTTCTCGAACTCAGCTCTCTGCTTAAACCACATCCTCATGTATTCATTACTCATTAAAAATCCCATACATACTGGTTCTCTTTTCACTTCATACGATGGTTTGAAACCAAGGAGGCCTTTTTCTCTAGCTTTTGATGAGATTATATTGTCTTGCCTTCTTATAGGCAGTGCAGGCGACCATTTTAAAGGTGCTTTTAGTGGCGACTTTCTAGGATTACTACACATTATGATTAAAAAATAATTATATATTTACTTAACATGTCAAGATGACAGTAAACAAAAATTTATGAATCGGTGTATGAAAATTACTATTTTTGTATCAGTGACATTGACAATGTCGTTATTTTTAGTAGTAGTTTAGTAGTAGTTAGAAAAATCAATGATGATGATGAAAACGCATCAAGAAAATAGAACAATAATGAAAACGCAGCAAGAAGAAAATAGAACAATGATAAACGCACATTAGGATGAAATTAGAGAAAAAAATAAAAAAAGACAATTAGAGGAATATGAATAAGAAGTGAAAAGTTATATACAACAAATACAAAAAGAAGTCGATAGAATGGTGGAAAAAAACAGATATAAAGCTAGAGTGTCAGAGGAAGGATATAGAAATTTTACATGAACAAATAGAAACTGTGGAAGAGAAAACGTGAAAAGAGATACAAGAGGGAATAGAAAAGGTGGAATAGAAACTGGAGAGAGCTTCACAAGAAGATAAGGTCGAAATAAAAAAGATAATTAAAGAAATCCAAAAGACAGTAGAAGAAAAGAGCTTTTATAGTTTATTCGTCTTCCGGGTTTGGACCGTGTCATTTGTGAGTGACCCAAAAGTGGGTTCATCTCGACGTTTCGCTACAATTGTATGTAGCTTCTTCAGGAGAACAAAGAAAAAGAAAAAGAAGACAGGAAGATGGGTAGTTAGCAACGGTAAACTCAGTTACTCAACGCAACCAGAGGCGAATACTAACTACCAAGATGGGCATTTGGTCACAGTAACTCAACTACTCAACGCAGCCAGAGGTGAAAACCAAATCCCAGGACAGGGATTCACGTCCAACAGCTCAGAACACTAACGCGTCGAGAGGCGGGGAGTGAATCCGATGATTACTCCGCTACCGCTCTATTTATAGTCGCGGTGACCTCTTGTGTCGGGACGTATCGGCACACTCCGTGGCGCGAACGTCAAGAAGCGCGCGCTGGCCAATCATGTGGCTGCATCGTGGTAGCGGGACCGGACGGCGGCTCTAAACTGAGATTCCAGATGGGAGACAAGTAGTATCCTTCCTCTCGATTGATATTATGTGGATTTTTTCGGATCTCTAGAGATTCGCGGATTTTCCTGGAATAAAAGAAGGGGCTCTTAGAAATAATATGGGTTTTTTTCGAACAATATGGAATGACCGGTTTCTTGGCAGTGTTCTGCAACTGCAGAATGGGAGAAAAGACCTGATCGAATGCATCTTTGATGCTCTTGAATCCGAGTTTTGACGGAACGACCAGTTTCGCCAATATACACATGTCCACATGAACAAGGAATAGAATAGACGCCACAGGAAGATAGGGGCGGTAATGGGTCCTTAGGAGAGGGTAGATATTGTGAGATTTTCTTGGGTGGTCAAAAAGTAGTCCTGATACCTTCTTTGCGAAGAATTTTGCCAATCCTATCAGTGACACTTCGAATATACGGAAGAAAAGCCACAGGAGTATTACCCGAAGATTCTGAATTTGTCGTCCTAGGGTGTAAAGGGGGATGTAGATGTCGGTGTGTAATATTTTGAATTGTGGACTTGGAGTAACCGTTGGCGACAAGGGTTTTTTGCAGATGGCCAAGTTCTTCTCTAAGGTTGTCAGGTTCAGAAATCGAAATGGCCCGATGGATGAGAGAGTTGATCACAGAATTCTTTTGGGCAGGATGGTGGTGTGATGAAGCATGCAGGTAATGATTCGTGTGAGTCATTTTTCTATAAACAGAGTAACCCAAACGGCCATTGGGCTTGAAGGTGACTAACACATCGAGAAAGGGAAGGGACCGATTATTTTCTACTTCCATTGTGAATTTTATACTCGGATGTTGTGAGTTAAGATGATCTAGGAAGGGAGAAAGGGTATGTTGACCATGGGGCCAGATAATAAATGTATCATCAACGTAGCGAAACCAGACTTTCGCTTTTAAGGGGTAAGATTCTAGGGCTAAAGACTCAAAGCCTTCCATGAAAATGGAATATACAAATATGAAATATTTGTTTGTAGAAATTGCCTCTAAAAAAAATATGTTGAAAGGAGGCATTTTTCCGCAAGATCTGCCAAAACCAAACACTTATTATCATTGGTCAAGTGATCTCGCACTAGAGAGTCATGTATGGGGATATTGGTAAATAGGAATGATACATCGAAACTGACGAGAATGTCTTGGGGATCGACCGTGAGGGAGGAGATTAAGGTGATGAAATATGTGGAATTTCGGACATAGGAAGAGGTACGACCAGTATAGGTCTTAAACTGATTCGACAAGTACTTTGCGAGTTTGTAGGTAGGAGAGTTAATCGTGGTCACAATGGGACGAAGAGGTACGTTGTCTTTATGGATTTTGGGAAGACCGTAAATTCTGGGGCAGATGGAGTTTTTCGGAACTATGGACTTCTTAACATCATCGGAAAGATCGGATTGTTTGATGGCATTGGAAATTTCGCGTTCGACTCTAGGAGTGGGGTCTCGAGAAATTGTATTATAACAGGATGTATCCCTAAGTAAGTCGTTTACTTTCTCTATGTAGGAAGGAGTATCCAGGATGACTGTGGCATTACCTTTGTCTGCAGGAAGGATTATTATCTCAGAAAGAGAACGGAGATTTTTGAGAGCTATGAATTCCTCACGAGATATATTGGAAGTAGGGATTTTGGCTGTCTCAAGACATTTAGCGACGCCAAAGCGGATACGGTCGGCTGGAATTTTGGGAATTGTGCGGAGTGCCGCTTCCACATTTGAAACTATTTCTTCGGTAAGAATTCTGGAAAGAGTGATAGCAAAATTAAGACCTTTAGATAGAAGACTGCTTTCTGCACTTGTTAATTGGTGAGAAGAAAGATTAACGACGGTGTTAGTAAGAGGTGACCGAGAAGTAGAAGTGGTGGAATGTGATTTTTTCTTAGATACAAGGGATTGGAATTTCTTTTTGTGAATCTACAACATGTGAACATCTACAATCACAACCAACCAGTAGCAAACGGAGGAAATACAGAAAATTATCACAAAAATAATAGGAGCATGCAATACCATA
The DNA here is from genome assembly GCA_918026665.1 of Diabrotica balteata. NCBI lineage: Eukaryota > Metazoa > Arthropoda > Insecta > Coleoptera > Chrysomelidae > Diabrotica > Diabrotica balteata. Next base: position 6,092,138 of record OU898278.1, on the reverse strand, counting down.
ACAACAGAGATGACCGACATGGTTTTAGAAACAATAGACCCCAAAGAAGAGATGTAAATCACATAACAACAGAACGTAATGAATACGAAGAAGAAATCCAAAAGGATAAACCAGCAGACAACAGATCTCACGGTTCGTCTTTTCACGAAGGCACCCAGTAAATAAGAATCAGAACAAAAAATATTAAGGACCGATTGTTTAAACGCTAATTAAAACTTGGTTGTAATCAAATATTTAATTACAATCAAATACGTCACAGCAGCTGTCAAAATTATTAAAAATTGCTTATTATTATTATTGATTTGTAAATAAAAACATGAAATTAACACCAGAAACAGTTTAATTATGGTTTATTTTCAATCAACGTAACCTCAAAATGTGACGTATTTGATTTTAATTAAATATTTGATTACAATCAAATTATGATTAGCGCTCGAACAATCGTCCCTAAAAAATTGTTTTTTATGTAATTAACTCGATAGTTATTATTTGTAATTTATATATTATGTAAAATCATTTAATAAAAAAGTCTGTCTTTAAATAAATATTAAGCAAACATTTGAATTGTTTTTATTTTTAAGATAATTTATGTCAAACAAAAAATAAACATCGATCATATAAACAGACAATAAACCAAATCAGATAATTCTACTATAAGATTCCTTGCAACCACTTAAAAAACACTGATTTCAACTCCAAGTGCAACAACTTCTTAAGAATTCGTATAGTATTCCTTTGGGTCTGAGAACCTTTCATGCATTCCTCGTAAATGGCTACTGATACAGCGTTGAGGCATTGCGGAAATCTGTTCCCTTTATAAGGTAAAGGTATTCAAGAAAGGCGCGAAAAAATTATCTAGAACTTAAACTGGGATTTACATAAGCATTGGCAGATAAGAACGATACAAGGCATTTGTTTTATCGTAACTGACAGCACGATCACTTGTTAAACTAAGTGATTAGGTTAGTGATGTTTTTTTCACTCCCAGTAGAGCTTTAATAATGTTTGAGTAAAAGTAGAACGCGATGAGTAACGCGTTTCTATATCCCGTTTTAAAATTAATGATGGCAGAGTTTTTATGACATAATTGATAAAGTCCCAAGGTAATCCCATACCTATACAGTATGATGCAAATGTATGGAATAAATTCATTATTTCAGAAACAGACGACTTTTAAAAAAACTCTTAAAACAGGTAAATTTTAATTTTTGAGTGATCATCAACTGCTATGTATGTGTTGCCAAGTTCCATTTTTGGAACATACAAAAACTAGAGATTACTCAGTATATTTAATTTGAGGTTAAGGATTTAAACGATACAGATATAGTGTATATTGTATATTCATATCATATTACTTAAACGTACCAATATTTCACAACAGAAGATAGCTATAGTCAAACTAGAAGTTATACAAGTGCACTTTCATTGCAATTGTGATATGAATCACACAACAAAAGCCACTTATACGAAACTGGTGCATAAATTTAGTATGCACATGTTGTTTTGACACTATCAAACATAAACAGTTCATCAGATCTGAGCTCAACAGTGATATCTCGTAACCAGTAGCAAAACTAACAACTGAGGGGGTCAGAAATAAAAGGGTTTAAGTGGACTTTTTTAAAAATATGGTCTAATTACAGATTCGCATACTTAAATGCTATTATAACTGGGTGGTAAAATGATTCAAACATATTTCACCCTACAGTCGCCATCTATCGCCATTCATCCATCAACCAATTCCTCAGTTATTTCCAGTGTTCTCTACTCTGGGCCGCTTGTAGCCAGTTTCCCGCTACACGTTTTATATCATCGGTCCATCTAGTCGGTGGTCGTCCTCGGCTTCTTTTATATGGGCTTATATTTATAATGGGCCTCCATTCCATAATACGTCTTGTCCACCGTTCATCTTGTGCTCTGGCTAAGTGCTCTGCCCAGTTCCACTTAAGCGACGTGGTTTTTTCGATGACGTCTTGAACTACTGATCCTTGTCTGATTTGTTGGTTTGTTATGTGGTCTCGAATGCTCACGTTCAGCATTACACGTTCCATGGCTCGTTGTGTAACTCTGAGTTTATTCGCAGGTTTTTGCGTGAGTGTTAAAGTCTCTGCTCCATAAGTTTGTACAGGTAGAACACATTGGTTATAAACCTTTCGCTTGAGACACATGGGAATTGAACTTTTTAGAATATGGCTTAATTTGCCAAATGCTGCCCAAGTTAGGCCTATTCGCCCCTGTATTTCATGTGTTTGATTGTCTTTGCTTATTTTGATTTCGTGTCCCAGATATTTGTAAGTATCTGTTTGTTGTATGGTATTATTGTCAATAGTTATATTTCCACTCATTACGAGATTTGTTATAAGTTTAGCTTTTTAAAGTTTATCTTTAATCCTGCTCTTTCAGACAGACTTTTAAGCGAATGCATCGTAGAAACTGTATCTTGTAAATTATCTGCGATTAATATAACATCATCTGCAAACCTTAGGCGATTTAATCTTTCTCCATCTATATTGATGTCCATATCTTGCCATTGAGTGCTCTTAAATATTGACTCTAGAGCTGCCGTGAACAATTTTGGTAAAATATTGTCTCCTTGTCTAACTCCTCGACCTAAGCTGAATTTTTCTGTCTTCGTGTAGTCGTACACTTGATGTAGCGTTCTCGTAGATGTTTTTGATTAGTGTCGTGCACCTGTAATCTATGAACCAGTGGTATGTTGTACTCGATGCACTTTTCTATTAAGATCTTTATGGTATGTAAAAGGTCATTTGTGCCATATCTTGCCCTGAAGCCTGCCTGTTCTTTGGGCTGATAGAAATCAAGTTTAGGTGTTTGCCTCTTTGTTAAGATTTTCATAAAGAGTTTGTACATATATGTCAAGAGGCTGATGGGTCTATAATTTTCTAATTTAGTAATATCGCCTTTTTTGTGTAACAAGACTATTACTGCATTGTTCCAGTTTTTTGGAATCGTACGCGCATGTAAGCATTTATTAAACAGTTTGCTTACTGATTTTAATAAAATTTCTCCTCCTGCTTTTATTGCCTCGATAACGAGTCCATCATCACCAGGCGATCGATGGTTCTTCATTTCCTTTAAAGCTGCCATCTATTGCCATTACATTTTACTTAATGAAAACAATTGCATTGGCAGTAAATAGGTTTATTTGCGCTTGAACCGTTTTACTATCAAACTATTTTTAGCATTTTGTAAAAAAACATGTAAAACATAAGATTATTTTCATGTAATAAACGAATTTTGTAAAGAACAACATGAAAAACCTGTAAAAGAATCATATTATCGATTTATCTTCAACGCAGAATTCAATTTGAAATTTCACAAGCCTTATAGTGATGCATGTAGACTCTGTGACAATTTTCAAAACTTGATAAAATATTCTGAAAATGAGGAAACCATTTCAAATGCTAAACGAGATTTATAATTGCATCAGACAGAAGCTTAGAAAGCAACCGACTCTAGAAGATTAGATATTGAAAAACACAAAAATATTGAGAATCCTGTAGATATTTGTTTCGATTTGCAACAGGCATTGCCAACACTACTAGTAACTACGTCCAAGGTAGGATGAATTTTAGCTTCATTAACTATGGACGTACAATTTTAGCATATACAACCTATTTACTTCTTCTTCTCTAAGTTCCATCTTCTATCGAAGGTTGGAAATCATCATGGCTATGCTGACTCTGTTGACTGCCGCTCTAAAAAGTTCTGCACTACTGCATTCAAACCATTTCCTTAAGTTCTTAAGCCAGGATATTCTTCGTCTTCCCACATTTCGCTTTCCTCGGATTTTGCTGTATAATAAGTTGTAATAATGCGTATTTTTGCCCTCTCATCACATGTCCCAAGTACTCAAGTTTTCGTCTTTTAATAGTTAATATTATTTCCGCCCCATTTCCTATCCTTCTAGTTACTTCCATGTTTGACATCCTTTGAATCCATGATATTCGTAGGATTCTTCTGTAACACCAAAATTCAAAGGCGGCCAACTTATTCAGATGAACTTGTTTTAGTGTCCAAGCTTCCAAACCATAAAGAAGAGTAGAGAACATGTAACATCGAAGCATTCTCAGGCGTAGTTCTAACCTTATATCCCGACAACAAAGAAACTTTTTAAGTTTAATAAAATGATGTACGTGCTATTTCAATACGTGTCTTAATTTGTTTGGTTTGGTCTACATCTGATGTTATCCATGTTCCTAAGTATTTATAGTTATTAACACTCTCAATTGCAGTATCTTTAATAGTCAATTGGATATTTGCATGTGCAGATTTAGTTATGATCATGCATATAGTTTTCTTTAAATTTATTTTCAGTTCGTACTCATGACAGCGCTCATTAAGGCGTTGCATTACGTTCTGTAAATCATTATTGTTATCCGTAATTATTACTGTATCGTCTGCAAAACGTAAGTTATTCAAAACTTCTCCATTGATAGATATACCTTCTATTGAGTCTGAGAGCGCTTCTTTAAATACTGCTTCACTGTAGACATTGAAAAGTAGTGGGGACAACACGCAACCCTGGCGGATTCCTCTCTGTATTTTGATATTTCCGGTGTACTGGCTGTCAACTCTTACCTTGGCAGTTTGATTCCAATATAAATTAGATATAATTTTCAGATCACGACTGTCAATATTTTTGCTTTTTAATATATCTACAAGCTTTTTATGTTGAACTTTATTAAATGCCTTTTCAAAGTCTACAAAACATAAGTACATATCCTGATTCATGTCCATGCATCTCTGAGCCAGCACATTCAAGCCGAACAAAGCATCTCTTGTACTCATACCATTTCTAAAGCCAAATTGTGTGTCACTAATCTCATATTCAAGAGTTTTAACAATTCTGCTGTGAATTATTTTCAAAAATGTTTTAAGTGTGTGACTCATTAAAGCTATTGTTCTGTGGTCTGAGCAAGTTGTTGAATATGGTTTTTTGGGAATTGCTACAAAGGTTGATTGCAGCCATTGTCTGGGGATTGTGGCAGTCTGATATATTAGATTAAAGAGTTCAACCATTACATCAATAACATCTTCATCGATGAGTTTTAATCATTCGATGGGCACCTCATCTGGTCCGGTAGCTTCTCTTAATATTGGTGGTCCGGTATCCTCGGTGATTTCTGACAGTTCTTCTCTTTCATCATTAAATAGTTGTTGAATGTAATTGGTCCAGTGACATAATCTCTCCTTCATATCAGTAATAATATCTCCTTTATCATTTTTATGGATATTCGATTTTGTACGCTTTCTAGAACCTGTCATTTCTTTGATTTTTTTGTGTAAATTAAAGCTATCGTACTTTTTATCCAGATCTTCTATTTCCTTGCATCTGTCAGAGAACCACCTCTCTTTTGCCTCTCGAATTTTCTTTTTGATGTTTCTCTGAATTTATTTGTATTTATTCAGGTCTTTTGCTTTATGTTTTCTTCGTTCTTCCATGAGTTCAAGAATTTCTACTCTCATCCAAGGTTTTGTTTTTTCTTTAAGTGGTTTAAGGATTTCTTTTCCAACTGACACAAGGGTATGTTGAATTTTTCCCCATTTTTGGTCAATCTTGTATCTATGATTTTCTTGGTGCTAGAGCTATTGACCTTCTTTAGTTTCACTCTCATCGACAAAACAACCGGGTTGTGGTTGGAGGATATGTCCGCTTCTGGATAAGTTTTAGATGATATTATAGAATTTCTATATCTTCTGTTGACGATAATATTGATAATATGATTTCTGACCATTTTGTTGTTATTGTCAGCTGGTGACCTCTATGTATATAGTCTACGTTTAGGAAGTTTGAACAAGGTATTTGTTATTATGAGTTCCTCATTGACACAGAAATCGACAAGCCCATCGCCACGTTCATTCCACCTATTTACTGGACAAAGTCAAATGTTTTTATGGAATGAAACAGTTGCAGCAAGAGGTTCCTAGGAAATAGGCTCATGTCTGATAAAACTTATCAGGTGCCTCCCCCAAGGTATCAAAGATAGTTTCATATAGTGACTCTTGTGGAGGGCAGAATAAAAACAAAAACGTCTCCAAACTGCTCTCCTTCATCATTCAAGCTTCTCATATCACCGATATCCCTCACAAGTTTCTGGAACCTAGTCACACCTATATGGAGTGTAACCACAGTTTTGGTTTAATTGAAAAGAAAAAATGACAAATTCCTCAAGTTTTTGTTCAAGCAGATTGAGAACGTGTTATAAAAAATACATCCTCAAAGTTTGTGGTTTACAACATGACGACAGAAGATCTTTATTCGTTTTCGATACTACATGAAATAATGAAATATCCTAAACAGGATTCCATTGCTCAGAGAATACGATGGGGCAGTATTTCCTGGTTGGCATATTTTAAGACAGAAAATCTGGCTTTCAGGTACAAGCATACTTTACACCAGGATATTACGTTTTCGATGTGTACTATGGGAAAAGCACAAAGTGGACATCTATCTATTTAGCTCTCCAAATTAAACCCTACTAATGACATGACGCTACCAATTAAGGATGCCAAATATAAACACCTACTAAGCCTCTTGTCTTGACTAAAAATAAAGTTTAGTTGAATACCTAAAAAATGATTAGTAATACCAAACATCTACACTGGAACTATTTTACCAGTAATATTTATAAACACCATGTTTCGATTCAAGTACATTTTTTCAATAATTGAAAAAAAAAACAAGTACGTAGTAAAATTAATAATATGCTCTTATATTTTTATCATTTTATAGAACATTGTACAAGAGACATATTTTAGTTTAATCATTCCTAGAATTTATAAAACTCAAACAACTTTGACGCTGATTATCTCAGAACAAAAAGGCAAAAGAAGGAAAACACCTACTTTATATGGAATACGTTCAATATTACTGCGATTCCAGGATTAAATCTAGAGCCTTTTCTAAAATTTATGTTTGTTTTGATTTCGGCATAAATTTCTTTTTGGAAAGTACACTTGCGTGCAAAAAAAAATCGACTTACTCGATGAATTGTAGTTTATGCTTAGTTTTATGTGCTAATTTTATGTTGTTTTACTTGGAGTTAAAACAACTAATGCAAAAAAATATTATCCATTATAGAGCTTCCAAAAAATAATTGCTTTATGCAAATTGTCATTGTGCTGTAAAATTTACCTATTTCTGTATAGCACAGACATATTCTATGTAATGTGGACCTAATTAATTTGGCGGGGGTCATTTCAGTCGCTTTTAAAACGTTGACGTGTATGTACACTTCAAAGTGTATTAAGTGAATATTTTACAAATGGATACTTTACCAGTAAAGGCGACTTAGGTAATTGCATTATTACGAAAGGGCTATAGTCAGAGGACTGTTGCCGGTTACCTAGTTATGACGCAGTATGCAGCGTAAAAGGCTTCCCGTCGATATCAGGATTCATTGTTCTGAGTGCCTTGCGGAATCGACACGACAAGTGTCACCGTCACTCAGTAAACAAGTAGGAGAAGACTTAAGGCTGCCATTTTGACTCAGCTAACACAAAGCCCAAATTGAACGCGCGTCTGAAACAAGCTCGACTCCAGTTTTATGGGACCTTGGCCAATGGAGCCGAGTTTATTCTCTGATGAGAGTCGAACGTGCTTGTATAACAATCACAGAAGACGATGCGACTATCGAAGGCCCGGAGAACGAGGTGCTTAGTGCTACAATGTTGAAACAGTGGTTCGTGTATGTTTTGGGGTGGTATATCTTTAGAAGGAAAAGCAGAGCTTGTGTTCGTGCCCGGTGGTGGTCGTGGAGGGGGTTTGGCAGCAGATATTTACACTACGGATATGATTCAAGACCATGTTGTTCCTTACGCTGACTACATAAGCGACGGCTTCATGCTGATGCATGATAACGCTCGATGTCACATGGCGCTGATTACGACATATTACCTAGCCAACACCAATATAACAACAATGGACCGATAATTTATTTACTTTTTAGTTAATTTCTTTGTTCGCAAGTGTAGATCTAATTTTATTAATATGACTACTTGGTAATTCGATTGGTAAATCTGAATTGAATTTTACGATCATCATCACAGTCATTAACATCTTAGTAGATATGTTGTGGTTCATAATTGGGCTTCAGCAGCTCGGACAGTTTGATTGATAATATTTCTTCACTGGTCGCGGTCATCAGTTATATGTATTGCCTCAGTATACTGTTTATTGAGAAGCTTTTTAGTAATGTCCGCCCATCGCTGTGGAGATCTTCCGCGTTGGCGTTGAGTCTGAGGCCTTCCTTGGACCACCAACCGCTCCATTTTGTGATCACTTCGATGGATATGGCCAAAGAACTTTAAAATTCTAGAGTAAACGGTACTGGAGAGACGCTGATCCGGTTTAATTTCATCCAGAACCGTGATATTTGTACGGCGAGCCGTCCATGGAATTCGAAGCAGGCGTCTCCATGTCCACATTTCAAAGGCGTCTATACGTCGTCGATCTGATTCTTTGACTGTCCATGTCTCGCATGCATAGTAAAATATGGAAAAGACCAGACTTGAAACGAGTCTCTTTTTGTTTGTCATAGTAATGTGACGATCACGCCAGACCCCGTTCAGTTCACTCATTGCTGCTCTTGCTAGTTGAATGCGTCTTCTAATTTCGGATTCACAACTGCCTGTGTTGTTAACTAGAGCTCCAAGATATATCATAGATGAGAATTTTACGATACTTACTATATATAATAACATAATATTTTCAATACAAAAAATATAACTTAAAACTGAGCAATCGAACAAAATTAATTAATACCATCATACATTCCGATAAAAAGTCATCACCAGCATAATTTAATTTCAATATACCACCAACATAATAAAACTATTTTATTTTACTATTATTTCAGAATTACAGTTTGGAAATAAATACTCTTTTAATAATTTTAGTATAATTAATAACTGCTTAATGAAAATATTAAATAACTGTATGCTCTCATAAAAAACGACGCACTGTACAAAATAATTAAATTTATATTATACCAGTGAAATCATAATTATATTATTCTAAAAGATTCATTTGAAATTAATGTAAATTTGGAAGTTTTCTATTCATCAAAATCTATTCAAATCGTTATTAATAATGACTGTTTTATTTTAAATATTTAACAAAAATCAATTGGTATTCTATTATTTTCTATCGAGATTTGTGACGGAAAACATTGGAGTATTAATTTTTACAAAAAGTTCTACCTATTTTCAGCAAATAAATAAATCTTTTTTTATAGAATGGCTCGAGAAATAAAATACTTTAAGTTGTATGAGCATAGTTGTTCGAGTAGTTGACTTGGCAAGGATGTACGGGCAAAGCACATCAATGCTATGTACTGTGCTTAAACAGAAGAAGATGATAAATAGTATAAGGCCAGCTAACGACGGTACAATAATTTCTAAGATCTGGTCCTCTCTCCATCAAAAGATCGAGAAACAACTGATTATTTGGGTGACAGAGAAGCAGCTTTAAGGAGGAACCTTAACACAAAGCATCATCATATTAGAGAAGGTACGAGAGATTTGCAGGATTTGCTTTCACAAACCCATACTTCCACAAACGAAGAATTGGAGGACTCGTTTAAATGTAGTTAGGGCTGGTTTGATAACTTTGGGAAAAGGATCGGCATTAACTCCGTCGTCAGGCGTGGCAAGACAGCAAGTTTTGGATGCGAAGGCAACTGAGGTTTATATAAACTGATAGAATCCAATCCACCATTAAGTCTTTGACAGGAACATGAGACAGGGCTTTTCTGGAAATGGATGCCGCTTAGGACTTATATAACGATAGAAGAGAAGACGATGCTAGGTAACAAACCCGTGAAGGATAGATAAACTTTAGCACTTTTTGCCAATGCAAGAGGCGATTGTAAAATTAAGCTACTGCTGGGATTCTTCTTATTTAAGTGCCGTCTCCCAATCGGAGGTTGGATATCATCATCACCATCTTTACTTTATCTTCTGCTGCTCTAAACAGTTCTATAGAACTGCATTGAAACCAGTCCCTTAAATTCTTCAACCATGACACTCTCCTTATTCCTATACTCCTTCCTCCTCTTATCTTTCCCTGTATTATCAGCCTTAGCAGTTCATATCGCTGTCCCCTTATTAAATGTCCCGGATATTGTAACTTTCTTATTTTTATTGTGTTTATTATTTCGCATTCTTTGCCCACTTCTCGCAATACTTCCGTATTAGTTTTCTTTTGTGTCCATGCTATTCTAAGCATCCTCCTGTAACACCACATTTTAAAGGACTGTAACTTATTTATGTGTTCTTGCTTCAATGTCCATCTTTCAAGTCTATATTGCAGTATCGAGAACACGTAGCATCTCAGTGCTCTTACTCTCAGTTCTAATCTAAGATCTTTGTTGCAGAGAATTGTTTTTATTTTTACAAACGCATTTCTTACTATTTATATCCTAGCTCTTATTTCGGTTGTTTAATAATTATTGTCTGAAATCCAGGTTCCTGGTTAATGAGGGAAAAATTTGTAGAGTTCTTGTAGAAGAATACCTCAAAAAAGATAAACTGGTCATACATTGGAGTTATTTAACGAAACTTGCCTAACTTATTTTCGCAATATCCTAAAGGGGAGGGAAAAACCAACCTCCTTGAACAGAACAAAGCGTGACGAAAAAAAGCGAAGACCAGAGACGAAAATTAAGCGCTTTCGTAAGCACTTCTGTTGTCTTTTATTATATTTTTATAGAATTTGAATTTGTTATCTATAAATAAATGTTTCTTCTTGTAAATATATTTTTTTAATTAAAAAATACTTAACAAAACCAACTGTGATGGTGTTTTGCTGGAACTGATTAATGATATTTCAATTAATATCAATGGGGAAAACTGCTTTGATATACGAATAGGGGTTACGGAACCAATGATACTCATATGTCTAGGTATCTCTCTAAAAGCTCTGAAAGCTTTCTTTTTTGCTGAAAAGGAAAAACCATATACTACTGTAGCTAGAATAATCTGGCGTGCTCTTAATCTGATGAAATCTAATTTAAAAAACCAAATTTGTACATTGTTGATTTTAATATATCATCATCATCAGGGCTTTTCATTCCAGGTGGAATGTTTGGCGCTCTTACTTAGAGCTCTCTGATTCCACTTGTATGTTATCAAAGTTTGTTTTATGACTTGGCTTTCGTTACAATTTTCTTCCACTCATTTCGATATGTGCATAGTTCCTTCCAGTTTCTCACTTCCAGGATTTTGATATCTCTCATGACCTGATCCTGCCATCTCTCTCCTGGTCTTCCAATTGGACTTGGAGTTGCTGGTTTCCATCTGGTGATCTTCTTAATCAGTAGGTCGTTTTTTTCTTCTCATCATGTGTCCCAGCTATCTCAGCCTCTGTGTTTTAATAAATCTAACTATATCTTCTCCCTTCCTTATGTCTCTTAGTTCATGGTTCATTCTTTTTCTCATTTCTCCGTTGCCCATTCTCATCGGAACCATAATCCGTCTGAGGATTTTTCTTTCGAAAATTCTTAATTTTTCATCATCGTTTTCCGTGAGGCACATTGTCTCGGCTGTGTACGTAACTACTGGTCTGATTGCAACTCTGTATATTTTCAGTTTTGTATTTCTGGATAAGTTCTTGTCCTTCATAAGCCTATGATATCTCCAGTATGTTTTGTTGTCTGCTAGTATTCGTTCCGTTACTTCTTCACTTCTCTTGTTTTGGCCATTCACTATTACTCTCAAATAATTAAATTGTTGGGACCCTTTTATAAGTGTAGTTTTCTATTTTGATATTTTCCTCTTCTTTCCATCGTACCTCTTGTAGTTCTAGTATGTCTATTCTGTATGTACCTTTGCATTTATCTTGCTACCTCTTCCATTTTTCCTTGTCTCAATAATGTTGAACGTTCCAGGTTTCTACTTTTACTTTATTTTTTTTCTTGTTTTTTCTTTTTCTATCTCTTTTTCTTATGTTTGATTCGTTGTTCTTTTTCCGTGCTAGTTTCGTCATCAGGTTTTCATCCGTTTTCTTTAAAGTCTCTTTACATTCCATAGACGCATTTTCCATATTCGTTTGACAGGATGTTTTAGTGATACTAGTACTTTGTTCTTTACTGTGTGCTAGTTTTACATACCATCCCAGTTGTTTGGCTTTGCGCCAGTATTATTTGCGGTCTTGATTATTTTCTCCATATTTTCTGATTGTAATAATATATTATACATTACACTATTAATTCTAGGTTATTATTAAAGTATTATTTAACTACAATAAAATCACTAATGAAGGGGTTAAAGAACATGCGACATATAAGGACTGGATAAAAAATAGCTGTAAGTATCTCTAAAACATTTTAAATAATATTAGAAGAAGTTGAAAGAAGAACTCGTAATATTAATCAAAGAAACCACCAAGTAAGATATAAATAATAGACTAAGACAAATACAAATCTTTATAAGAAAAATAAACTCTTGTTATAAAAGAAAATCATTACTAACAATATATTTGGTCCAAAAATTCTATAATATGTATTCGTTATTCTTCTTTTCTTTTAACATTCATTACTTTAATGAGAAGTTTTTTTTTAATTTACTATTACATCACCCAATTAAATATTATACTTTTATACGATTATTAAAATTCATATTTTTGAGTTTTATCCTCCACAAATCTAGATTCTTGTTAATTATGGAGTTTTAATATACAACAGTGGCCACAAAATTACTCCTACCTTTTCTTCAGTTCAACAATAAATTTAATGAGCAATAAAGTTTATAATAAACACAATTTAAATGTCTGCGAACAAATTTTATTACATCGGATGGATATAAATAAGCCTCCATAATCTATCACTCGGTAGTTATCTAAGTGTTTATGAGTGATATAAATTTAATTTTTTATCACACTGTCTAACATTGTAATGCGTGGAAATATGTTTTGTTGTAAGAACTCTGTGAAATTGTTTGAAATACAGAAAAAGAAAATACTATTATATCCTCATCATAATCATTCTTAGTCTTTTTAAACCTCAATATTATCGAAGAGCATTCCTCACTCTTCAGGTCGGCTTTTAAAACAGCAATACTGGTGCGCTGAATCAACGCTCTTCCATTATGGTCTTTTTCGTATTTAAATCCCAATTCTTTTAACAAAATTATAATAGATGTTTTGCAAATTTGTTTATTTATCGTATGATTTACAATAAGAACACATAATGATAAAATCAATACCTATGAAACGTTACACGGAGTATTTCAAACGAACATCTAATGTATTATTAATATAGTGTAAAACAGTTTCGATCCCATTCAGGAACTCATCGAAAACTCCAGGAAATCGCCTTCGAGGGCATTCTTCAACAATATAACGGAATGTCTGTCGTTGCCCACCACAGTTACACTTACTTTGGTGTGCTTCCTATTGTGAATCGCTCTCCCATTGTCTTCTCCAAGCGTTGGTGAGGTTGAAATGTTCCTGATGTAAAGAGTTGGTTCTTAACGATGAAGGATATTTGAAACGCAGTCTGTTTATTTCGATATCAAGTCATAAGCTTATCATGGTGGATGAGTAGATGATAGTTAGCCTCGATTTTTTGATATTTTCTGAGAAGAAAATGACTTCTTCGCAGGTTCGGCGGTGGAATGTGACTCAGAATGGGAAGCCAATGGTTCGGTGTGTCCATTGTCTAGTTTAATTGGGTGTAAATAATGTTTGTGTGTTTGTCATGTGTTGCCACATACCTTATGGACCATATTATTTCGCTTTTTTAGTTTTGCTGCCGTTATTTGAAGGTATTTTTTAAAATTTAATGTTCTGTCCAATATATTTTGATGTTGAGTTACGAGTCTGTTCTCAAAGTGAACAGAGAGTTTTTTGTCCGCTTGGGCATTATTCAGATGGAAACAGCACACTTTAGTTTTCGTTGCATTGGGCAGTAGCCTTCATTTTCGAAAGTATTCTCCTATAACGGCAAGGTGATTCGTTAGTATTGTTTCTGTAATATCCATGTTATTATGTCTTGTTGCAATGGTTCAGTCGACAGCGTAGCCAAATTTCTGTTAAGTTGTCCCAGGTAGGTCCGCGATGTATAAATTAAACAGGAAGGTGGCAGTCTATTTCTTAGCTTTATTTGGATACTTTTAAAGTTTCCCATTGTGACTTGCAACGGATGTTTTTTGAAAACCTACTTTAATATGTGTTGTTAGAGATATAATCTGATTTGTGCATCTACGGTTAGCTCTGAATAATGCTTGCTTAATAGGTAATAATTCAAATATGTTTCTACTAATTCTGTTGTAGATTAAGTGTTCCAACAGTTTATAGACACAGCTCAGCAGTGCAATAGGTCGGTAGTTTTGGAGCTGATCATTTGCATTTACTGGATTTATTATGGCTAAAATAAAAGGAATTCACTAGAAAAGGCGTTTTCTAGTGAATGGGGGAGATGGCCCCTGATTTTAACATATCTGTATAGAAATCAGCTACCCACTTCATAGCATATTTAGCACAGTGAAGTAAAAATTCTAGATAGATTTTATCGGAGCCGGCTGCCTTTCTAGACTTAATTTCTGATATTGCTAAAATAATTTATTGCTTTGATTTTCTGCTTGATTTACCAAAGTCTAATTTTTCCTCAGTGTCCATCCATTTTTGTCATCTGGCTGCATCCAAACTGTGTAGTAGTTCGTCCGCAATATCTCGGTCTTGGCGTTTGTTGTATTGTTGATACAATTTCTCACATTTTCATCCCATCCTGGGATATACTTTTTACGATATCCTCTGGGTATAGTTTTCTTCACTGTAGAGATAACCGCTCCAAAATTTTAATTCTAAATTTTTAAAACGTTATTTTATAAGGAAAATGTTGAGGAGGCAATCCTGTTAAATCCAGTGAGTTTAAGAATTCAGATGGATAGTTAACTACATCATCTTGGATAGTAGCCAAAGCAACCGATTTATATATACCCTCAATTCGCCTGTAATTTGTTCTTGAATTTTGACATTTAATTCATTTACATCTATGTTTTGTGCAGCCAATATAGCCCGTTCGCTCAACCAATCATGGTTTCTGTAATTTTAAACAACATATGGAAACACCTTCTGGAAACAAACATCGGTTTGTTTGACAGAAGCAACGACGTGAAAACTGATGTAATTTATGTCGCATTCCGCAATTAAAACAAAAGAAAGAATATTGCGAGGAAAATCAAATCTATAGCTCTTACATTTTTTGACTTTTCAATTTGGTTGGGTTCACGATATTATCACTTTTGTGTAAACGCATTAGATTCTCCAACGGAAACACGCACACACGAACGCGCACACATGAATGCGCATACACATACATTTGATTGAATTTGAACTTTGTGCAGCGACAATAAAGCGTAAATTGAATCTTCGACGTTAGCAACACATATACATTGTTTAGACAACAGTGAGTGCTTGTAATTTAATGTAAACTTTATTGAATAGAAATAAAATTCAAATTGACTCTACATTTAGTTAGAAAAAATTTGTATGGGAAAAAGAAAAGAGCTGTTTTAGGATTTTCCCAGAAATTATTCAAATTTTTTATGCCGTAAAAACTATCCTTAGACTTTAAGGAACATTTTAAAAAAAGAATTGTTAAGATTGGTTCATGCGTTGTTGAGTTATGCGCTTACCAACACATTTTGCGATTCATTTTTATATTATAGATAACTCTTTACGTGAAATTATAATAAATGTGTAATATTTCTTTTTAAATCTGTAGTTTAAAATGATTTCATTTAAAAAGATTTTTATCCTTAAAAATTTTTTAGGAAAGAAAATTCAGCAAGAGGATTTTTTTAAACGCCGTCCAATTTAAAGAGTTTAGGAATCTTCTTTTGTTTGTTGCTCAGGAAATCACTGTAAGTATTTTTTAATTTCTTTTTTGATGTAGTTAGTTTGCCAGTTCCTTAAATAAAGAAACTATATTAACGATCCCAGCTCTCCAACCAAAACAAGAGTAGCCGTACGCAAAACGTTTCAGTTTATTTGCTTACCCTATCTTCAGCCCAGTAATTGCTCGGTCCCCACTTTCAACCCCCTACAAGCAATTATATTTTGTTACAAGTGACACCTAATGTGGTAGGCAAATTAAATCGTTACAAATTTGTGTCAAACTCATGTAAATCGAATTTAACGTGAATCTTAAAACCTCTTTGTGTCATTCTTTTTTTTTTTTAGATTGTGCTTTTCTTTACAGTTGCTTTCTAGTTTCAATAATTTTTCTTCCAATATTTTTTGACTCAGTATGTCTATTTCATATTGTGTCTTCTTCCTTTTCTGTTTACCGCATCTTCTATTTGATTTTCGCTCTTTTTCTAATAGCTTCTTTGTACTCGTTATCAAACCACTCTGTTTTATTTTTAAGTTTGTTTCTGCTTGATAATGCATTACTGGATGCTGTTTTTATCCTCTATTTTATTTAGTGCCATACATCGTGGATATTTCCTTTATTTTTGGGAAGGATTAAGTTATATTACTGTAGTAAATAATGATTTCTGTTTATTTTGATAATTTTTATTGTTTTAATTACATGCATAAATTTTTTTTTGTACTAAGAAAACTTATATAACAGTGCTAAGACAGTAATTATACACTTTTTTATATATTTTAATGATGTATCACGTAAGTATATAATTACCTCGTTTTCAGAGTGTGGTAAATACAAGATATTAGAAATAATTACACGATTGGGATTTCGTTTTGTAGAACTATATATTTAAACCTATTTACCAAGGCAATTAAGCAACCGAGATTTTTGAATAAGTATATAGTAGCAAGTGAGAAAATGTATTTTACTACTTATACACTATCACAGAGCCGCAGAGGACGATAAAGCTATTTTACCTGGAATTTTATTAGAAAAACTAAATTATCCTGTGACGTTCACTTATTATTGTACCATGACCTCTGGCGAATTGCACGCAGGTTTAACCCTTAAATGCCCGTGATATGAAAATAACCATAAATGCCCATGTGGGGTCTCCTAGGGACCCCACTAAAATTTTCAATTTAGTAACGTCATTTAGCACTGACTAAAAGGAAAACACGGTTAAAAATAATTTTAAGCATATTTGAATAATTTTTATTTATTTTTCATACAAAATTAACGGCTTTTCTAGAAACGAATTCTTTTCAATTCGAACAAAATTAAAATTAAATAATAATATAAGCATATAACTTTTAGTTGCAATTTTTACATACAATAGTTTTTTCTTCTTTTCTGTGCACCTGGCATATAAATTTGTTGCAAAAGAGCAAACGGTATTCACTTTTCTGTCACAGTTTCGCGGACACTGGTAACAACGAGCACGTTTCTTAGCTGAATGGACGGATTGAGTTGCAACTTCGGTAGTTGGGTTTACCATTGGTATGCCACAATCTTTTAGAGCAGATTTTACATAGGCTTTATGTTTTATATATTTCGCTCTTTTTTCCATGTTGTTTCGAGCAAGCTCAGCCCCTAATTGTAACAGGAAAATACGTCTTCGTGAAAAATTATTTTTCTTCCAATCGGGATTTTTTTTAATATAGGCATTTAGTGCACATATGTCTATAATATTCATAAAGAGCCTGAATGGCCAACGAGCAGCTCTTCTTTTACAGGAATATTCCCTAATCAGTTTGTCGGCATTATCAACACCACCCTTGGTATTATTATAGTCTAAAATCATCAAGGGTTTGTTTTGAGAGTCTTGACAAATTATATCACTATCGTGTTGACTTGAAAGAAGATGTACCATCCTGTGTATTTTAGGTATGTACGAAACCATAGCTAATTCTTTAGTAAAAGCAAATATTGACGACTCCGCAGGTCTTTTTGTCAAGCTTAGTTGTGGTGGTGTATCAGGTTTATTTTTGCGGACGGTCCCAAGTAAAGTAAGGTTTTTAGATAAAAGATATTGAGCAAGAGGAACACTGGTAAAAAAGTTGTCAGTTGTAATTCCTCTCCAACTGCCATGATATGGTTCCACCAGATCTTTCACAACACGAAATCCCTGATTTTTCTCTATTCTACCACCTGGTAGTTTTCCAAGGTACACCTGAAGTTTTGATAAATAAGATGTTTTAACATCCGCGGCAGCCCAAATTTTTATCCCATAGCGGCAAGGTTTTGATTTTATATATTGTCTAAAAGGACACTTTCCTCTAAAACTCACTAACTGTTCGTCAACGGTTATATGTTCATATGGTTCAAAGGCTTTGTCACAGTTAGAGACGAACATGTCCCAAATTACTCGTATCGCCGCTAACTTATCCTGTTCCTTCCGCTCCACCCTGGTCACTTTGTCATCAAACCTCAAGAAACTCGATAATTCTTCAAATCGGTTCCTAGCTAATGCGGCTGTAAAAAATGACCGGCGTATTGAGGTGTCTGTAGACCATATCTCTCGTGTCGATTCTTTCCCACACCTTAAAGCACCAGCTTTGATAAGTGCTCCTAAAAAGCTATCCAGTTCATTGTTGGTAAGTACCGTCCACTCTTTTTTGTTATTCGGATGTTTTTTCGTTCCACTCTTGATAACGCCTAACAGCTTCTTCATTAGTATGAAGGCATATGACATTCTTCATCTCTTCGGTCAAAAATTAATTGAAATAGTCTAAAAACGTGTTGGAATTTTTACTATAGTTTGTTAAGCCTGGATGTACATTTATAATATTTTTTTGTTGCCTCTTGGATCTCACGAAAGGTAGGCTATTCCACTGCATTCCAGATTTGGATGTATATGTTGGACCACTAACCTCACTAATATTATCGTCCATTTCGGTAGGTTCTGCATCTGATTCCTCTTCACTGTTGACTTCTAAATTGTCCTCAGTTTCCAAAACATTTTCCTCAAAAACATCTTGCTCTTCGCTATCTGATTCGTCGGTAATCTCATAGTCGAAATCGGAGTCTGATATCCCTTCTTCTATATTTCGGATAATGTTTTCATGTTCTTGGTCGCTTATTGTCATTTTCATTCTCTTACGGTCCATTTTTCAATGTAAACTGACGAAAAATGTTAAAAATAATAAAAATATTCTGGTGCCTCTAAATGCCCAATCGGGTCACAGCGAGACCCCACTTATCTAAATCTCTCTTACAGACCACTGCACCTCACAAATGTTCGTGGTATACTAACAGAAAACGTAGGAGACACGTCCACACAAATACCTGATTGCGCGGTTGCCAAATGTTTCAAATAAAGATATTATAGCCAAAAATGTATGTCTGGGGTCCCATAGTGACCCCGATTGGGCATTTAAGGGTTAATAAAATGACACATCTTACACTTTACTCATCGTATTAAACAAGAATTGTGACAAGAAAAGTGACAAAATTAATTTACAATAAAATATTATTTAGCATTGCACCTATTGGTACTGATTTAGAATTTGGATATATCACTATCGATAACGTTCGGTGATGAACTGCAGCTGCTCCCTCAGATTTTCAAGCTTGGTTTCCTTGATTGTATCAGTTTTTTAAAGCCTAAAAATTAAAACTTCC
Organism: Diabrotica balteata; assembly: GCA_918026665.1. NCBI lineage: Eukaryota > Metazoa > Arthropoda > Insecta > Coleoptera > Chrysomelidae > Diabrotica > Diabrotica balteata. The sequence goes on along the minus strand of OU898278.1, from coordinate 6,072,618 downwards.
TTGTGAAGTGACTTTAGGGCGTAAAAGATGTTAACCTTGTTAAAAGAACAAAATTCATCGTAACAGGTCTTGTACAAACAGTAATCATACTATAAGTAACATATAATACACCACAATATAATAGTAACAGTTTCCCAAGTCCTCTTTTTATTATATATTGTCAGATTGTTTATCCAGTTACCAGTTTGCCTAAAAAGCTTCATTTTTTCTTATTGATTTGGCTATACTCTAACGGTAATCTTCAGACGAAACTGACCATATAATTAAATGCTCTTAGTTTCTTAGAGAGTCTTCAAACTCTAGATCCGTTAAATAATAGCCAAATATTTTCCTGCTATTCCTAGAAGACTGGTCTTCTGTCCATCTACAAAAGACAGATTTATTAACTTCTTCTGTTATAACATGTACACCAAAATTTGCAGCCACATTTATTGCAACTAAAACGCCTATGATGAACTGAGCTAAGGAAGCGACATGTACTGCTGCAAGTCAATACAATAAAATGCTACATTGGCTGACTTTTCAGCCTTTTTATATCAGATTTTAATGAATTAAATGCTACATTAAATGTCGTGGAACAGCAATGACAAAACAATTAACAACATTAATTAATAAAGCATAAAACACAATAAATTAACGGAAGAATAAAGAACGAGCGAACTAATTCTACTATCCAAAAAAGGAGATAAAAAACAGCCAGAAAACAAGAAAGACTTCTCTTATTTGTTGACTGTCGCTAGGGACAGTCGTTCTCTTTTGCCAGTTACCTGTCGCTTGATACAGACGTGCCCCTCTTGCCTGCTATCTATTGCTGAAGACAGACGCTCTCTCTTTCCTGTTGACTATTGTTAGTAACAGAGGTATCCTCTCTACTGTTGACTGCCGCTAACAACAGACATTCTCTCTCTCACCCGCTTTTATTTACGCGAAAAATACCGCAAATATTATTTAAATCGTGTACAGACGCAAAATGTGCTCTACCTCGTGATCTCGAAGATAGTACCGCGAGATCCGTGTTTAAAAAGCGGTAACCCGAATAGCCTTCTTGTACGAAGAACAATCGCGAGTAAAAGCCTGTCAATACCGCAAGTGTGTGCGCAATAGAAATATTGGTAAGACTTTCTATAAACTTAATTTGCTATTGTCTGTATAACCCTTTACTACATATCCTAATTTATTTGAATCAGCCCTATGTAATACAGTCCTCATACACTGAAATTATACTCATAATTTTACATATGTACACCCTTTTTTACAGTATATTGAACAATATTTGCAATATAAAGTAGTAACATTTAGCCCATTTATTGGAGAAAATTTTGGTCTGATGCAAGATAGTGTTTGGGCGCACATTGCAAGAATAACAGAAAGTTTTTTTTGATGAAATTGGGATTAATTTATGGCCATGACCCCCAAGGAGTACAGACCTAAATAGGTTAATCATATTGAGTTTCAAATAGTTAATGAGTTAGAGGAAACAGTTCGTATTGAATGATAGGAGAATGGAGATAAACGAGGAAAAAAGTAAGATAATGATAATCAGCGGCAAATGTAAAAACTCAGAATTGGAAATAGTAACAACTTACGAATACCTGGGAAGTATAATAACTAATAAAGGAAAATAGACTGGGAAATAACAAATAGAGCAAATAAATCAAACAAGTTATACTATGCGTTAGCCCCAATAATGGGAAAAAAAGAACTTACACGAGAAACAAGAATAAAAATATATAACACATTAGTGATACCGACTGAGATGAGACAGATAAAAACGATAGTTGGAAAGACAAAATGGGATAGATTAAGCAACGAGACTATTAGGAGAATGGCCAACTAGGAACCGATAATGATTTAAATAAATTTAAAGATTTACTGTAGGAAAAAAAACTTCGAGACCAAGTTTTACGTGTACCTACAACTAAGTTCAGAACCGCCAAATTTTACATTTATATTTTGTTTATTATCAAATAATCAATTCTTCTTCTTCTTCAGATGCAAATCCACTAATGGATGTTAGCGATCACATTTTCCATTAATTGCATTAATTCCAAATATTCAATTGGGAACATCTTAAATTTTTTTAAACCTCAGTTTTTAGGACAATCTGGGTGTCCGCTTAATTTTGCAAATATAGTTTTAGATAGACTTTACGACAGAAAAATAAACAGACTGTGTTTTTTCAATAAAGTGCAATTGTTTCTTACCTAATAAACTCTTAAAAATATAGTCAATTAAGCAAAAATGCCAAACGGCATTCTGGTATTATCCCATAGCGTATCATTGCATAAACACAAATTTCAATATCAACTAAGTGGCTTAAACGGTTAAAACGCTTTTAAGGCATTAGACCACCACGTAGAAGAGTCTATAACGTATTTCGAAAAATAATTCTGTCACGTCTGAATACCTTTATGGTTTCGACGATGTGCCTATTAAGTTCCTTGCTTTTTTTACCGGCGTAAAACGGTAGCTCTGAAGTAAAAACCTAAAAAGTATTTATGATAATAGTTGGCGTAAAATCAGATAAGTCGATGCACACCTCACAGCATTCATATCACACAGAATAACCAGAGAAGTAGCGCGAGAAGGCGTACAAAATAACAAGTAAAAACTATGAATATAAACTAACGAAAATGAGCAACCCGTAACACATGAGTAATGACTCGTTATATTTAAAAAGGTAAAAAATATATATAGAAAGTAAATACGGTGTTTCTTATAAAGTTTTTTTTTCAAACGATTTCCGGACTGGAAATCAAAACCCCACAACAAATATAAAACGTAATTTTCATTATAATGAGTTATAGTTTAAGCCCATCTAAACAATATCGGAGTTAAAGATGATACAATAAAGCATTGTTATAACGATAAATTTATGTACAGTTAATTACAAAGACAATAAATAATTTTTAATAATTTTATACGATATACAGGGTTACGCAATTGAACTGTTACCTATTCAAACGACCATAATTTTTTTATGTAAAATTATTTTTTATTATTTCACATGACAAAAATATGTGAAAATAATTAAAATTTCAGAATCCACTCACTTTAACTCGAGTGACCACCTTTTGCCTTGACTATGGCCTTCAAACAATCAAACAACGAGTTGCATGCTGCACGAATGTGATCTTCCGGTATTTTGGCCCATTCACGTATAATTGCTTTCTTCAGCGCATCCATACTGGCATATTTTTTAGTCCTCACCTTGTTCTCCTGAATGTACCAGATAAAATAGTCCATTGGATTTGCGTCTAGCGAATTCAAACGCCATTGTGTGGATGAAATGAAGTGTGGAACATGGTTTTTCAGCCATTCTTGATTAACACTAGCTTTATTAGAAGATGCCGAGTCTTGTTGGAACATCCATGGTCTCCAATCGAAATGTTTGCATGCCCACGGCTCTAAAGCAGCTTCTAAAACATTTTCCCGATAATAAGTTGCATTGACTTTGACACCAGATTTAATAAAAATGATTGGAGAGCGTTCATCGACGGTTACAACTGCTCAGACCATTACTTGAGATAGAAAATTACTTCGGGTGGCCGTTCGTAAGCTCAAACTTTGGTAAGTGCGTTCGGTCAAGTAAACACGATCATTTTAAGAGTTTATGACCTGCTCAATAGGGAAATTTTTCTCATCATAGTTCGGAAATTCGCCACGTTCATGCAGGCGTAACAACTCCTTTACTCTTTCAAGCCGAACTTTTTTTGCTTTGGTGTAAGATTGTGTGCTTTTTGGAACTTGTAAGGCTTGACCTTGAGCTCCTTTTTCAATATTCTTTGCATGCTTTGCTGGAATATTTTCAGTTTTTTGGCCATTTGATTAGCACTACGACGTGGATTTCGCTTAAATCGAGCCTTCACTTTCCGAACCATTTTAGGTGATGTTGCTGTTTTTTTTTCGTCCACCACCATAGCGTTTGGCAATGCTACCAGTATGGTTATAACGAGTTATGGTGCGATACACAAACATTTCATTTACTTTGAAGTGTTTGAGCTGACGAACAATAGCTGCTTGTGATTTTCTAGCCAAATATAACGCACACTATTACGTTAAAATTCCATTGCGAATAGCTTTTGTTGTATGTGTAAAACTTAAACTTAAATGCTTTTGACGGCTTATAAACAATATACTGACTGTAGCCTGTGTTATCAGGCTAACTTTGACGTAACTGTCATTATCGATTTGCCAGATATATCGATGTGAAGTTGGTAACAGTTCAATTGCGTAACCCTGTATATGAGAGTGTGAATATGATTGTTATACGACAACAAAGACTATAAAATCTTTGTTGTCTTTAATTGTTATACTCTAGAGTGGCTACTCACACAAAACAGTGGTACAGTAAGCGTTACCATGGATTAGAGCTAAATTATAAATCAAATTTTAGAGAAACATCCAAACTACGTGACTATATACACTGATGGATCAAAAAACACTGATGGTACAGGTTGCGCTTACGTAATACCTAAACGTACACAGAAAAAATATAAATTAAACAAAAACACATCTATTTTCACAGCTTAGTCAATAGCAATTCTAAAAGCACTAGAATATGTTCACCAGGAAGAGGATCAGAATGCTATAATCTTTTCCGATTTACTTTCCAATGACATTATTTTTAGCATCCAAATAATACTTAAACATTGACAAGATCAAAATAAATATATAAAATCCGTAAACTAATTTTTGAAACCAAATTCCGATTTTTGCTTTAATCTGTGTCTTATAAGAATTGCAAGGCAAAACAGACGTTGATATTAGAGACATGGGGAATCTAAAATTTGCATTCCACGACATATCTCCACAACTAAGCAAAAATCCTGAGCGAATTGGTTTCTTGTACTCATAAAGCGTATATTGAACTAAAAAAAAGACAGTTAAAATTTAACTTCACGTATGATGCTTCTGTATATTCTTTTATACGTATTTTATCTTACCAGGAATCATCAAAACTATACTAAACTAAATATACTAAACTTCACGAATTAGAAGAAGAACTAAATAATATACAATGGGATGTCATTGGTCTGTCAGAGATAAGAAGAAAAGGTAAACAAAAAATACTATTAAACTCAAAAAACATGCTGTACTATAAAGGCAATGAAGATAACTCTAACAACGGAGTTGGTTTTATAATAAACAAGAAAGTCGTCAGATACATACAATCCACCAAGGATATATCAGACAGAGTAGCCTACATTATGCTTAAATTAAAAAGAACGTCTTTGAAAATTATACAGGTATACGCTCCAACAAGTTCATATACAGATGAAGATATTGAAAACTTCTACGAAGAACTAACACTCGCTATGGAAGAAAAAAAAACTAAATTGACGCTAATAATTGGAGACTTCAATGCCAAATTAGGGGGAAGAATAGATGGAGAAAAACATAGAATTGGAAAGTATGGATATGGCGAAAGAAATAATAGAGGACACACATTAATGAACTACTTGGAGGAGAGACAACTTTTTGCTATGAACTCGTTTTTTAACAAAAAACCACAAAGAAAATGGACATGGATAAGTCCCAACGGTAATACAAAAAATGAAATAGATTACATCCTTACAACAGAAAAAACCATCATCAAAAATGTTACAGTACTGAACCGCTCCTCAACCGGTAGCGATCATAGACTTGTCAGAGCCAAACTCAGGATTAATAGCCAATTCGAAACAAAAAAGAAAATAGAAAATGTATCGAAACTAGATATGGAAAAACTTAAGCAATCAAAAGACGAGTATAAACAAAAAATAAAGGAAGGTATACCGGTCACTAGAGATTTGGAAAACAAAAATATCGATGAAATAAATCAGCTATTAACCGATACATTAGCAAAGGCGGGAAAAGAGGTAGCACAAACAAGAATAAAAAAGGAAAACTATGTATCCCAGGAAACAAAAAATCTTATGAGTAAAAGAAAAACATTACTGGAACAAGATAAGAGAAACACAGTAGATTACAAAGAGGTAAACAAAGCTATCAAAAGGAATATCAAGAATTATAAAAGGAGAGTACAGGAAGAAAAAATAGAAAAAGCAATTGAACAAAATAAAAACATGAAGTGCTTAAAACCACAGCTTGGAACCATACAAATTAATAATATAAAGAACAAAGAAGGTACAGAGACCAATAATGTAGAAGAAATTATACAGATAACACAAGAATATTATAAAAACCTCTACAATACAAAACAGAAACCAACCCAAGAAATCCTTAAGCAACTACAAATAAAAATAAAAAATGTTAATTCCGACTTACAACCAGAGATCAGTAAGAACGAGATAAGAAGAGCACTCAAAAGAAACAATAAATCGCCAGGAAAAGACGGGGTGACTGTAGAAATGCTAAAACATGGTGGGAAAACAACTAGAGAAGTTTTGTACATACTTATGAATAAAATTTTAATGACAAAACAAATACCCAACAGTTGGAACGAAGCAATAACACTGTTACTATTTAAGAAAGGAGATAAAAAGGATCTAAAGAATTACAGACCCATAACTCTATTAAATGTGATGTACAAACTATTAACCAAAATATTAACAAATAGATTAACAACTAAATTAGATGGATACCAGGCAAGAGAACAAGCCGGATTTAGAAAGAGCTTCAGTACAAATGACCACCTTTTAACGATGAAGATTTTAATCGAAAAAACTAACGAATACATTATCCCGCTATACATGGCATTTATTGACTTTGAGAAGGCACTTGATAGTGTGGAACACTGGGCAGTACAGAATTCCCTACAAAACAGCAGAATAGACTACCGATATACCGACTTAATTACAAATATATACAACAAGGCAACAACAACTATTAAGCTAATGAAACAAACGGAGCCTATTAAAATAAACCGAGGAGTAAGACAAGGAGATACCATATCGCCCAAGTTATTTAACCAAGCGCTAGAAGATGTTTTTAAACGACTACACTGGGATGACTTGGGAATTAATATAAACGGGCAAAATCTGAATCATTTACGATATGCTGATGATATTGTATTAATAATAGAAAAAAGTGAAGAATTACAAAGAATGATGGAAGAACTAGATAGAGAATCGACAAAAATTGGACTCAAGATGAATTATAGTAAAACAAAAACCATGACTAATCAACCAGAAGAACTTATGATTACAGTGGCACAAACAAAAATAGAACAAGTAAAAGAGTATATATATCTAGGCCAAATCACTAAATTAAATAAAGAAAATCAGACCAAAGAAATAAAGAGAAGAATAAGATTGGCCTGGGCATCATTCGGAAAACTGTCTTATATTCTAAAGAATTCAAAATACCCCCAATACTTAAAAACGAGAGTCTTCAATCAATGTATACTCCCTGTCCTCACATATGGCTCTCAGACATGGACGTTTACAAAGGAAAATATGGAAAAAATAGCAAAGACAGAAAGATCCATGGAAAGACAAATGCTGAACATTAAACTAACAGACAAAAAAAGAAACGAATGGATCCGTAATAAAACAAAAGTGAAAGATGTCTCAACCCAAGTAGCAAAGCTTAAATGGAAGTTCGCCGGACACACCCTAAGGCAGAAAGATGAAAGATGGACTAAAACAATTATACATTGGAGACCATGGAATCACAAACGTAAAAGGGGAAGGCCACAAATGCGATGGTCAGATGACCTGAAGAAACACGCCGGGTCAAAATGGATGCAAATTGCCCAAGATAGAGAGGCATGGAAGAAGGAGGAGGAGGCCTATATCCAAGGATGGATTTTAAGGGCTGTATAGATAGATAGATAGGAATCATCAGAGCGGCAGTACAGAAGCTCTTAACGTGAAAACAAAACTTTCCCAGGTCAGAACAAAACCTATGCCTTTATCCGCTTTTTATATTTCCTGATGCATGTACTGAGATTAGCATGAGAGATAACACATGTATACCCAATACGAGGATATTCATTCTTTGTGACCTACATAGTGACTTTAGTCTCATTTCTTATCCAAAAAACATGGTTGTTGATGTTTTAGAAAAATGAAATGATCTTATTCGGCAGTCAAGATCTAAACCTTCTCCATTTAGAGTGGGTAATACTGGGAAAGAAACTGACTACTTTTCTATGGACGAAAGTATTAAGGATTCAGTTTTGAAGAATCCAAAACCAAAAATTTCTTTAAAAACAGCAAGAATGTATCTAAGCAGTATCCTGAACAAGTTTTCATGCATCAAAGTTATCACGGCTCAAGAACTTTTCACACTATTACTGCCAAAACAACACCAAAACAAATAACGTTGATACGAAATAAGGAAAAAATAAAATAAGTCAACCAAAGTTTTGCGACCTAACAGAGTTAACTAAATATCTCAAGACTAATCTTGATAAAGAATTTTAATGTAGAATTACAATTCAGAGAAATCAATAACCATACTTCAGGCGTAGAACTATTTAGCGATGATAATTGCAACGGTGGCGAATAGACTCTTAGTAAAAGAAAGATTTAAAATATATTGAAGATGGGCAGTTTTTCTTGATTTACCAAAATTTTGATTTTTGGACAAGTGTTGTTTTTCAAATAAACGCTTCAAATAACAGTTGATGTAAATTTTACAAGCTATCTACAAAATAGCGGTAGTTTTCTGTATAGATAACGTTTGATTTTTACATCAATTATCTGTATAATATGGCTCTAATAATAAAAGCATAAATTACGTTAAAAACTATGTTAGAACAATATTTACATTTGCACTGCCACTGTTCTTCAACTAGGGAGGCGGCGTTACTATATGTGTGCCTAATGAAAAAAATTTAGTCAGTATTATTCAAAACACATAAGCATTCAAATCTGTACATCGTAAAACCCACACTGAAGATGATATCGCTTGTAAAACCCTGAAATTGCCCATAGAGGGCACATCAGAATGAGAGAGTTTGTTCTGATTTTGTTGGAGATTAGACGATGAATCAGCTGCCACCAACTTAATAAGGTACGTTCTTGCGGAAGAAAGAGGAGTTGTTGACACAGTGTGGATTTTAATTATTATTCTTACATCATTACTACAGGTTTGGATAAATCTAGCTAATATTTTGCTAGCTCTGCCAAGCAGTTGAAATTAAAAAAAAATATTTTTGAAATAATATACTTTAGGAATTAATCAAATTTAAATAAAAATGTTTTATTTGATATCCTTTATGATATTTATTCATATTTGCATATTTATGTGAGTCAATGATCATAGAGTTCTATGGAAAGATTTGGAATCAGAGCAAATGAAATCAAATTCACATTCACATTAATAGTAGGGATGACGGTTTTTGACAAAACACCGGTTTTCGGTTATACCGGTTTTTTTTGCTTACGGTTTAACCTGGCAGTTATAACCGGCCAAAAAACCGGTTTTTCCAAAAACCGGTTTTCGGTTTTTTTAATCCAATAGATTAGAAAGTTACATTTACAATGCACTTTAGTTTGCAAAGAACGTTAATATCAATGTAAATACAACACAATTTTTTGTGTTTTGTGAGAAAACAATTCCCCAACAAACATTTCCCAGACTCTTTCAAATGGGATTTAAAGAAAAAAATATTAACATAAATATTTTACTTAAAAATAAATTGGATAATGCAATTCATCTTTTATTTTTACTACCAGCAAGCAAAAAAAATTATCATGTATTACTTTTAACTGATTTACGACTTCCGGTATGGGTATAAATCATTTTGAAAACGTAGGGACATCCTTGGAGATTCGTATTCGTAATCGGTAATTCGATATTCATAGTCATTATTTTTGGAAATCAGAAAAAGCCATTCACCCACTTTCAATGTCAAGAGTCAAGTGTGAAAAATAGATGATGTATAAATACCAGATCATTTCTTATGTAAAAATATTATGATTACAAATACTTTTTCAACGAAATACTATAATAAAATTTAATTGTTTCTGGTTGATGTGAGCTTGGCACTTTCAGTTTGCTTCTGTGTTTATAAAATAAAATAAAAATTGAATTTTAGTTTTGTTTGGAATAATTACTTGAGAATAGGGATGGCGGTTTATGACAAAAACACCGGTTTTCGGTTATACCGATTTTTTGCTTACGGTTTAACCTGGTGGTTATAAAACCGGTTTTTTCCAAAAACCGGTTTTTTGTTTTTTAACCCAATATGTTACAAAGTTACATTTACAATGCACTTTAGTTTGCGATACTTTATTCAACTCGATATCAATATGATCAAAATTAGTATTATCGAAAGAACATCACTATCAATATAAATAAAACACAATTTTTAATAAAACCATTTTATTATATTAATTATTATATTTATTTATTATTTTATTATTATTATATTTTTATTGATTTATCATTAAATATAATTAAATATAATATACCGTAAGATTAAAGAATAGGTAGAATGAAGTAATATTTTAAGTAAAAAAGTATAGGTTAGAAGGTAACAAATTTCATATAATAGCATTTCATATAATAGGTAACCTTACCTATTGTATGAAATGTATTTAACATTATAATGGCCAGTATTTTTCATGAAGCCTATTGAGAAAAACTCGTTCATATATGTGTTGGTCAATTAAGCGGCTTCTCATCTGACACAGTATCATGCAATGATGACACCAGTCTCTCTGATGCCACCGAGCTTCCGACCAACGACATGTATTTTTTAGCTATAAAAGCCAAGCCTTGCATACAGGTTCTGTGCTGCTCAAGAATGAAAACGGAACACTTAATGTCGGCAGCAAAGGCTGCTGCAGATATAGAGTCAGTTCATTTGGAAAAGAACTTTGAATCCGTGTGTCCTAAGAACTTGAACTGGAATCACTGTTCACCAACTTCAGATCGTGTGAAGACCAAAGAGGGTTTGATTTTAAACTCACTTTGGCTTCTTTACACTGGAAGGAGCAGAAAGTTTTCCGATTTCGGTAAGGTACGTCCTTACTTCCGAGCCTAAATTGGATGTGACTGTCTCCACTATAGACGGATTCAGATATAGTTTTTTGAACCTAGGGTCCGTGATTGTAGCATGGCAAAGCAGGGGTTTCGTAAAAGGTTAGTGCCTCTCTCTTGAAGGTTAGTTATAAGCTTTTGGCACAACTTTTGGACTGTATTAAGATTTGGCTTGAGGTTTTTTAAAGATCTTTCGATACTAGATACAAGGGGGATAACAAGACTAGCAGTAATGTACTGGAAACCCGAGATCTCCTTTGTGGCCTCATCGAAAGGTAATACAATTGTTACAATTTCAGTGATTAGTTTTATATCTGAACCAGAAATTATCCTTGGTGCTTTTTTAATCGAGGGATCTGCCAGTATTGCAGCTATATATGGGGACATTAGTGTGAATCTTTTAAGCATAATGGTAAACAGAATTCTATCTGGTTGGTACGGATTGTACCAGAAGCTTTACTTCACCCTCTGACTTGCCCTCCCGTTCCTGCTCCATCCGTAATCTTTCCATGACGCGATTGCTGCTATTATTTATTAGTTTATGGCCTAACGTGTGAAACATTTTCTAATTTACGGTAATAGTTATGGTTATTTATAAATTTTTAGTTTTTAATTTTAGTTGGTTATTGAGTAGCAAGACCACCTCTCTGGAACGAAAAAGATAGGTACGTTAAATGATTTTATCTTGTTTCATAAGAGAAATATTTATGATATTCATGTTCTTGTTGGAATAATGTTTTTATTTCTGAAGTCATGTAAAACAACTATAATTTTTATTGTTTTACGGATAATATTTGGTAAATACTATCAGGTAGATTAGATAAATTTTGCGTAGAGCTTTTTTACATTCTATATCGGTGGTAACTCGAAGTTTCTAGTGCATTCATACTAAAAGTCTGGTTTAAATTGCTTTAGTCTCGTCTCTCTTGACATTCTAATAATAAAAATACATTATCACCCTGTAAAATATCATGCATATCATACTATCCGATGACAAAAAATTCAAAGCATCTTCCGAGATAACACCTAAAGCCCGAATTCCAATTCGGTAGCTTTATCTAGACCGTGTATCATTATCAATACACTGTTCTTGGGGACAGGCGACATCTATTAAAAAAGGGTATCCACCTTTTTCTCTTTTTCAAGATCGAAGTGTGGATACGAGATGACAAAGTGGACCTGTTTGATTGCGTTATTCAATTGTCTAAATTTACTAGATAAGACATTAGTCGCCAGAGAGGAGAGGATTAGTAAGTACGAGTTGTTGGGATGGTTGTAATAGGATGTTTTTTAAAAGGAGATATCTGATGTCTACGATGTCTACAGTTTTAACTATTTTAGTTGTTCTGGTTTGAGTTTGGGTGTTAAAAAGATTGTTATATGTAGTCAAGATTCTATTTGTGTCATTGTCTTACAAATTTAAGTTGGTCATTATTCTTGAGGAGATTGTTAACTTTAATTATACGTACAGTTCCACTAGCAAAAATAACAAAGTTAAAAGGGGTTTTTATAATCAATGAAAAGCTTAAAATAAATATAAAAAATTCAAAGCTGTGAGCGAGAGAATCACAAGATTCAACCTAAATAGTTAAACTAAGATAATTTAACTTAATTTTTATTTTTAACGTAAATGACGAAAGAAGAACAAACAAAGGAATTTTTTTATATAGCCCTTTTTCTATCCGAATTGTCGCATAAAGGCCTCTCCCATTTCTCGCCATTCATCCTGTTGTGTGCTAGGCGTTTCCACATTGGTCCTGCGACTCTTTTGATATCGTCGCTCCATCGCATTTGAGGTCTTCCTCGTGGTCTCTTCGCATCGTACGGTCGCCAGTTTTCGACTTCTTTGTTTCATCTACCATCTTCGAGACGTTCGTTGTGTCCAGCCCATTTCCATTTTAATTTAGCTGCTTGTTTCGCGGCGTCCTTTATTTTTGTTTTGTTCCGGATTGCTTCGTTCGTTTGCCGATCTATTAGTGAGATACCATCTGTCGTTCCATGGCTCGCTGAGTTTTTCGAATCTTGTCCATGTTCTTTTTTGTGAATGTCCAGGTTTGAGCTCCGTAAGTGAGAACGGGAAGGATAGAAGAATCGAACACTTTGGCTAGAAGGTTTTGGAGTATCTTTTTGTCTTTCAGTATGTATGAGAGTTTTCCAAATGCGGTCCATCCCATTCTTACTCGTTTGCTTATTTCGTTAGTTTGGTTTTCTTTGTTTACCTTGATATTCTGACCCAGATATATGTATTCTTCTACATGTTCCGCTTTTGTTCCTTGGATGGTTACCGTCGGTTGATCATCTTTATTCGACATTAGCTTAGTTTTACTCAGATTCATTTTAAGTCCCTTTTTATGGATTCCGTATGAAGCTCATCGATCATCGTCTTCAGTTCTGTCCAGCTTGGCTATTGGTACTACGTCATCTGCATATCTTAGATGGTTTAAATACTTTCCGTTTATCGATAGTCCCTTCGTTTACCAATTTAGTGATTTAAAGATGTCTTCAAGTGCGGCAGTAAATAGTTTTGGAGATATGGTGTCTCCCTGTCTTACTCCTCGGTTGATTTTTATTGGCCTCGTTTTCATTCCGTTATCCATCGTGACTACCATTTCAGCGTGTTGATATATATTATGTATTAATATCCTATATCTAGAATCTATTCTGCTCTTGACCAGTGCTTCCTCAATAGCCCATAATTATATGCTGTCAAAAGCTTTCTCGTAGTCTATAAATGCTAAACACATTGGTAAATTGTATTCGTTAACTTTTTCTATTAGGACCTTTAGTGTGTGAAGATGGTCACATGTACTGAACCCTTTTCTAAATCCGGCTTGCTCTACTGGTTGATATACATCGAACTTTGGTCAATCTATTTGTAATTATTTTTGTGAATATTTTATAAAGTTGTGATAGTAGTGATATTGGACGATAATTTTTCAGATCTGTATTGTCCTCCTTTTTGTGTATTAATATTGTGTTAGCAGTATTCCATTCCTTTGGTATGTTTCCTTCAAATGGGCATTTATTAAAAAGTATTTTTTAGGTACCTGATGACTTCTTCTCCGCCTTCTTTCAACATTTCTGCCAGAATTCCCTCACTACCCGGTGCTTTATTTCTTTTCATTTCTTTAATTGCATTTTCTATTTCTACTTCGCTTATTTCGCGCAATACTTCAGAATTTACATTTGTTAATTTTTTTTTCAGATTTTGCTTTGAAGAGCCGGGGGATCGATTCTTGAGCGGTATAACTCAGTATAGAAGTTTTCAACTATGTTTGATATCTGAGCTTTGCTTGTTTCTAGTTGGCCTTGTTGATTTTTTCATAGTTATAATATTTTTCTTTCCTAATTTCGGTTTGGTATATTTCAGACTTCGATTTTTCTCTATCACTCTTTCTACATGTTCTTGTTGATGTTTATTAATATCGTCTTTTATCTGTTTTCGTATGGCTCGATTAAATTCTTTGTATTCTGTGGTATTTCTTTTGTTTACTGACAGGAGCTCTTTCTGTTGTTTCAGCATATTCTTCGATTCTGCACTTATTTTGGATTTTTTGTTGTAATGGCGGGTTGCTACTTCTGAGCTAGCATTCAATAGTTCTTTTGTTATAACTGAGTTAATTTCATTAACGCTAAGTTGTTCCAGATTCAGTGCTTGGGCGGTTTTTAATTTAGCAAAGGAATAAAAAATTGAAATAACTTTATTGCTTCCATCATCATCTTCATTGGTGCTATACTGCTCTCCTAAGGAAAACATCAGCATCTGCAGTACTTATAATCATGAGTAAATGGACTTCAAAGAATTTGCAACTTTTAAAAAGGGCGGAAATTGTTAAAGCAATACGGTTAGAAAGGATTTTACTTTATATCAATAAATCTGTAAATAAATTGTATTAAAAAAAAGGAGCACTAATTTACCCTAATTTTATGCTTACTATTACAGATACTGGGAGAAATCGTAAGTAATATTAGGAATTGCTAAGTAAAACTTTAGCATATAAGGATTCTTTTAGGAGGGTTGTTTTGCTGTAATCTTGCTGTTCAACTTAAGCTTTGTATTTATATGATGCATGTTTTGAATCTATATGTGTCTAAGAGTTTTTTATGTCGTTATTTTGGTGTTCTGGCTTAAGTTTTAACTTTTCTTGAGCCCAAAATAGCACTTGTTTGCCAGTATTATCCTCCGTTTGATTTCTTCTGTCATGGCATTGTCATTGGTCATCAGGTAGCCAAAGTATGTAAATTTGTCCTCCAGTTTAAAGTTTAAAGTGTCCAGTGAAAGTTTAAAACTAGAGTTATCAATAGTGAATTGGTGACTGATGTTTTTGGCTCTGTTGATGAGTGTTGATGAAATCATTTTGTTTTTTTTTTGTTCTTTAAGTATTTTTATTCCCACACCTTTTTAGGCATTTGAGAAAGTGGTGTACATTTCTTATGGCTGTTTGTACAAGCAATTAAGTTTAGAGGCGAGTCCAAAAAATTACAGAAGATGAACTAATAATAAGGTAATGAATATATATGGCGAACCTCCAATAGCCCAAGTAGCCAAAGCAAAGAGACTTAGATGACTAAATCATTTAGAAAGAATAAATTACAAAAGGGTACCAAAAAAATTGAAATAAACAGAGATGAAAAATAATAGAAGAGTTGAATGAACTAGAATAAATGACTCCATCAGGTGGAGAAGGACCTTCAAAAAAAAGACATGTAAAACTGAAGAGTGAAGACTAAAGTCCGAAGTGCCTTCTCCCTACAGAGGCTGAAATTATATTGACTATTCTTATTTTTGAACTTGCTGCTCGAAATAAATCTATCGATCTGCATTGATACCAATCACGTAGATTTTTCAACCAAGAATTCTGTCTAAGGCCTCCAGATCTTGTGGTAGTTAGTTATGTTTCTTTACGAACCCTCTGCAGTACTTTTTTATTTGTAATTCCAAAGGGTGTTTTTTAAAGGGTATAGAAATGTAAGTTTTTTTTTATTGTATAATGGCTTTGCCATAGCCAATTAGCCAGACTATTTGTGGAAATGTAAGTTGGTTACACTTTTTTAATTATTCGGCATTTTAACAGTTCTCAAATGCTTGAGCTCTTTGAGAGCTCTCTCTCTCGCTCTCTCCCTCTCTCTCTCTCTCTCTTCTCTCTCTCTCTCTCTCTCTCTCTCTCTCTGTGTTAAACAACGCTTCCAAATTATACAAATTTATTTTGAAAATTGTGGTTCAGTTCAAAATACTTATAGAGCACTACGTACATTTTATGGTCAACATAAACCATGGAACGTTTTTGCATCACGTTTACTATAAATGAAAATGTGCATCCACAGATACGTCATACAGTCGTAGATGGTCTCCTAGCTAAATAAGCTAGATAGCTGGAAGCGAAAGATACTCAGAAGAATATATGGAGGTATAAAAGATGGGCATATCTGGAAAAGAAGAACAAATAACGGAATAATGCAAATATATGGACAACAAAAAATTTCAAACATTGCGAAAGTTTAAAGACTGAGATGGCTCGGACACATAGTTAGAATGCAGGAAGGAAAAGTCCCCAAAGCATTAATAAATACTAAAGCTGGCACAAAAAGGAAAATAGAAAATGGATAAAATCGGTAAAGAAGACTTGGGATTGTTAGGAGTACAAAACTGGAGAAACTTTGAGCTTCTAGGGCCTGTTTCAGTTGATGTATATAAATGTACATAAGCGTGATATACACTATAATCGGCTAAGATATATTAATAACCCTACTTGTACTATACTGAAATGAAAGACCATTGTACTTACTCTTATAGGTACTTGAATTGTCGATAAAACTTTGATAAATCACTTTATTCAGTTAATAATATCAATATTATTATTGTTTTTAATTTATATAAAATACTTTATCAAAGTAATTTAAATAAATTAAAAACAATTTATGTTTTAATATTTGCAAATTTGAAAATATAATTACTCGTGATTTTCCGCAGCTGGGTTCAAAATCAGAGGCCACGAGTGGCTAATAAATGTGTTTACCATTGAAATCAAATCGCAAGTTTGATCTCACACGATATCTCTAACACGTGTGTTAAGTACCTTTTAATTATTCTATTATCAATATAAATATGGAATGTATTGGCTAAGTATTGCAGAAAATTAAAAAACCGTATATTACACCAGGAAAAATACAAAAAAAATGATATAGTGCAGTAACTATCGAATAAACTTAAACAATTGTAATTAATAGCAAAATACATATTATATTATTATATTAATATGATCCGAAATTGTATATAGAGAAAGTTGTATAGAGAAAAAGAAGAAGAAGACAAACAATTTGTAAGATTATGTTATAGTTATATTCTAGATATAACGTTAACTAATCGAAAAGGTATATGCCCAACCGTCTTATTAAATAACCAAATACTACAACAAAAGGATGATGTAAAATACTTAGGTATGCACCTGGACCGCAGATTAACGTGGAAGACACACATATTCACGAAAAGAAAACAGTTGGGCCTGAAACTCAGTAAAATGTACTGGCTAACAGGAATAAGATCACAACTAAATGTGTACAATAAAATCCTAGTATACAAGTTAGTGATAAAGCCAAGGATCTATGGAGCTATGGGATCCAACTGTAAGGATCTGCGTCAAGCTCCAACATCGACATGCTGAACAGATTCCAATCGAAGACCTTCCGCATTATCACAAATGCACCGTGGTACATGCCCAATGAATTCATCAATCGCGATATTCAGAAGAAAACTGTCAAAGAAGAAATTGCCAAAAATATGACAGACGACTGCAAAACCATCCCAACAGGCTAGCGAAGAACCTTATGAGGCCCCAGGCAAACAAAAGGCTAAAGCGTCTTACTCCAAGCGATCTACCAACAAGGTTATTGTAAATTTATGTATTGTATTGTACTTACTTATTAAAATGTACTGGCTAACAGGAATAAGATCACAACTGAATTTGTACAATAAAATCCTAGTATACAAGTTAGTGATAAAGCCAAGGATCTATGGAGCTATGGAATCCAACTGTGAGGATCTGTGTCAAGATCCAAAATCGACATACTGAAGAGATTCCAATCGAAGACCTTCCGCATTATCACAAATGCACCGTGGTACATGCCCAATGAATTCATCAATCGCGATATTCAGATGAAAACTGTCAAAGAAGAAATTGCCAAAAATATGACAGACGACTGCAAAACCATCCCAACAGGCTAGCGAAGAACCTTATGAGGCCCCAGGCAAACAAAAGGCTAAAGCATCTTACTCCAAGCGATCTACCAACAAGGTTATTGTAAATTTATGTATTGTATTGTACTTACTTATTATATATATTGTACATATACTTATTATATTGTACAATATTACTTATTACGTAATGTAAATAAATGGGATGTTCAAAAAAAAAGATATATGGTTTTAATGTTATAGTGTTGGTGAAGAGTTTTACTTATTTGGGGGTCGAAATGAATACGGAGGGAACAGAAGAGGCCGAAATTCAAAAGAGAATAATGAAGGCAAATAAAGCCTATTTTTCCCTGATTAACATATTCCGCTCCAAGACGGTACATCGAAAATCGAAACTTAAGGTCTATAAAACTATCATCAGACCGATAGTATGCTATGGATGCGAGACATGAGTTTTGACAGAAAGCACTAAACGAAGATTAGAGGTTTTCGAGAGAAAAATCCTAAGGAAGATCTTTGGACCCATCACTCAAAATGGGATGTGGAGATCTAGATATAACCATGAACTCTACCAACTGTTCAAAGAAGCACCTATTGCAGAGTTCGCTAGAGTACAAAGGCTTCGATGGGCTGGTCATGTGGTACGGATGGATGCCGACAGATTGCCGAGAAATTCCTTGGATGGTAAAATGCAGGGCAGAAGACCAAAAAGAAGACCACGTAATAGATGGGAGAACGAAGTCACAGCAGATGCGCACAACTTATTGAACGTCAGGGCTTGGAGACGAGTGGCGCGGGATCGCCTTTGTTGGAGGCAGAAGTTACAGGAGGCCAAGGCTCAATTTGAGCTGTAGCGCCATTGGAAGAAGAAGAAGAAGTTGGTGAAGTGCTAAAATAAGAGACTTTGTCAATTTTAGATTTATGTTTGAACTTGGACTGGGAATATGATATCTACCTGCCGTTTTCAGGGATTTATTTCTTTTATCTCAAAAGCAGTCATTAACGGTGAAGGAGAAAGTAGAAAGTTATTGCCTTGTATGATTTGCGAACAATTACGAGAATTTGAAATTAGTTGAGTTTTAAGAATTTGGAGAATTTTGGAATTTCGTTAAATGCAAAGAAAGTTTTGATTAGTTATAATAAATTATGGAAGAGATAGACAGACAGCAATGAGATCGAAAAAAACAAGGAGGATCATCTGCTAGAGGACTTGAAGCGAATAAAGAAAAATCGGAAGGAGTTTGCCGATATTTTGTTTTTTTTTTTTAAAGCGGTGAAAGAAAAACTATTGTGGCGAAAAGTAGTGCAAAGAAAGTTTTGAAAGCTGTAGTTGCAGTATTTGTAATTAAAATAATTTACTATTCTTGGAACGAAGCATAACTAAGAGGAATTTTAGACCTCCAATAGAAGCAATAAACATTGTTAGGAGTTTGTCGACAGTTTTATTTTAATAAGCAGAACCCAGGAAGAAGTTGCTGGATGGGGTGCTAATTAAAGTAAATCCTTTTAGAAAAATACAGAGGCAAATTGTGCCACCAACGTTTCATTTGACGTCAGACCTCAGACGTCAAAATTAGGTCATTGACAATGCCGCCATCTTTGTCTTTTATCGCAACGTATTTCCCATCTCCTCCCCGTTTTTAAAGAGCCCTCATACGTCACGATCGTACCAATAGAAACGAAGATATGACGTTATTCCCTTTCGGCTAACTCGGCTAACTATGGCTTTTCTTGGTAGATTTTTTAATAGTTCTCTTGTTATGAGATCATATCCTGGAGCTTTTCTTAGGATTTTTATTTTTTTTTTATCTCTGTTGATACTTCTCTAAATTATGTCAACGTAATTCTTTCTTTGGTTTGGAATCGTTCTTCCCATCTCAGTTCGTCGCCATCACTCTCGTTGAGTTTGAACGTGCTTTCTAAATGATCTGCAAATCGTTCTCCTTTCTGTTCGTTACTTGAATCCTAGTTGCCATTGTCCAACTTAATAACAGGATAATGAATAATTGGTCTCTTTATTCGTTTTGTTGCCTTTCATGACGAATTCATGACTGTTAAATTACTAAAAAAATAATGAATTGTTGAATTTTTTATATTCTGTATCTCCCTTTTATCTATTATGAGTTCTCTGATTTCATTTGGATAGTTGTTTCCTTTGATAGAATATGTACTTGAAAACAAATACAATTAACCTGGAACTACAAATAGATGCTGAAAAATTACTTTAAATCGTCTGAACTCCAGAGGGGTTACCCTTGGATCCAACAAATTTAACTAATTACAATCTTGATATTATAGATGAAAACACCCTCTACAACTCGATGTACAATTTCGACCGAAGCTCTACAAGTCATCGCCAATCTGTGGAAGAGTGGGGGACCGAGACCAAAGAAGAGATTGGGGTAGACAATATAGAAATCGTATTTTTGATCAAATATAGAAAGTACAGGTACGGCATTGTTAATCACGACAGTAGAATTAAGATAAAAATCCATTTTAAAACTAGACCAGTCAAACAGTCAATTCAAATGTGTAAATAAACTTAAACTTGACTCATAAGAATGAGCTTTGAGCTAAAAATGTTCGAAATAATTTTGAAAGAATCTATTGACTGCACTATATTCATACCAGTAATTACTGTATTGGAAATATTCTCTCGCATCGATGTCTTCGATTAAATGTTTTATAATTTATAATAGATTTCTGTTAGATACCAATAATGGTTTACACTGTCCTTGCATTGTTCACTGAAGATTTATGGATGTATTGAGTTTGCGTTTTGCAGGCGCACAATAAAACCTTCGATTTGTAAAAATCAATCTGGAACTTATGTTCGGTCAACACCTAATGCGTTCCAGATAGCACACAAGACGTTCTCTGTATTTGGTCAATTCTTTTTATTGCGTTTGTGTGGAAATTGCTCTGTCGGTAAATTTTCTGCGGTGCCGAATACATTCTATGGGTAAAATAAATGGCAAATGGGAAAAATATGTCATACTATGAGGAGAATTTAAAAATTATTGTTTTTAGTAGCTTTTGTAATTTTTACTTAACGCATTAGCGTTAGAAGGGAAAATTACATACATATACAGTGAATGCTGCAGCTAACGAAAAGACCAAAGATACCACATTTTTAACGCAAATATTTAATTTGTTGAACGCTTTTTGTTTTCTTCTCTTAATTTCAAACCTATGCATAAAAATGTTCTCCAAAATATGATTAATCAAATGGACCTGCATA
Organism: Diabrotica balteata; assembly: GCA_918026665.1. Taxonomy (NCBI): domain Eukaryota; kingdom Metazoa; phylum Arthropoda; class Insecta; order Coleoptera; family Chrysomelidae; genus Diabrotica; species Diabrotica balteata. Next base: position 6,051,247 of record OU898278.1, on the reverse strand, counting down.
CAGTTACTCATGAACCTGCCAAAATTCTGGAAAGATCATATTGTAGTTCCAATTCTCAAAAAAACATAAGGTCGTAGATAGTCAGTGTTCATACAGACATTCCACTATCATCGTGTTTCTTAAAATCTCTTCTTCTTCTTCTTCTTAGAGTGCCATGTCCCTACGGAACGTCGGCGACTACCATGCTTATAATAATGTTATACTGATCTCGGTTTTGCGCTACGTGTAGCAATTGGTCCGCTGTCAAACCTGTCCACTGTCTTCGTTTTCGTTTCGTTTCACTGTCCACTGAAGAACTTCTTCGTTTCTGGTTCTGCCAGTCCATGGAATTTTTAGTATTCTTCGATACAACCACATCTCAAACGCCTCGATTTTATTCATGATATCGGCGTTTAAAGTCCAAGTTTCACATCCATACAAAAGCACAGACCACACGTAACATCTTGTAAACTTTTCACGGATTTCCAAATTTAATGAGTTATTGGATAATAGAGGCTTGAATTTTTGAAATGAGTTTCTTGCCTGTTCAATTCTACATCGAATTTTGAAGGATGGATCTAGATTTTGGGTAATCCAACATCCAAGGTATTTGAATCTCTGAACTCTCTGCAGCGGTTGTTGGTTTAATATCAGTTGGGTTGCGCCGATATCCACTTGGTCATAAACACATGGTCACTAAATACATGGTCACCATGTATTTAGTTTTATCGATATTTATCGACAGTCCCCAATTTGTGCATTCCATGTCAAGTCTATTGATTAGCTCCTGCAGATCGTCGATGTTTTCAGCTAGAATCACAGTATCATCGGCGTACCGTATATTGTTAATTATTTCTCCTCCTATAATAATTCATTTTTGATCTTTTAAAGCTTTCTCTTAGATTTCTTTCTTTTAGATCTTTCTCATCTAGTTGGATGCTCTGCAAGGCAGTAATTAGTCTGGTATACTGAACGTGATCAAATGCCTTTTCAAAATCAATGAAGCACATATATACGGGTTTTCTTACCTCCCAACATCGTTGAAGGAGTGTTTGCATAGAAAATAGTGCTTCTCTAGTTCCAAAGGCGTCTCCGGAACCCGAACTGCTCTTGACTAATTATTTTTTCGCACTTGTTGTTAATTCGGTTTAGAAGAATATATAACAATATTTTAACGCCGTGGCTCATTAAACTAATGAGTCTACATCGCTACATTTCTTAACGTTTGGTTTCTTAGGTAGAGGAATAAAGATCGATTTTAACCAGTCCGATGGAATTTCACCGGTATCATATTTGATTGAAAAGTACAGTGAGTTCTTTTATATTGTCATTTGAGAATAATTTTAGCCATTCGCTATATATTTGATCTGGTCCACTGACCAGATCTATTAAAAACTGACCAAATATATATCAAATATCACCTATCTGTTATAAATATTAAGACGCAAGAAATTTTATTAGCAAGGAGATACTGTGTAGATAGAAAGAATACTTCACAGAACGTTTACATGAAATATCCAGGTCACAATATGATGAAGAAGAGGCAATAGAAATTTGATCATCAAGAAAAATTCAGAGAGTGGCTAAGTATCAGCCGAAATTTTTACATACAGAGAGGATAATATTTGCCACTCTTAATTTTTTTTTAAGTTTATGTTTTGTACCTGTTTAACCTGTACCTGTTTTTAATTACTGCAAATGCAGAAAAGCTCGTATTGTACGAACCACAAAGTACGAAGTCGCAAATAATAATAGAACCTTTAATGCAGAAGTGCTAATGGCATGATATTCATGAGTAAGTGAGCTCCAAAATTCACACAGTTTATCCTTGTTGTATTAAACTTTAGGCTGAAATCACAGGACAATTCTGTAAATTATTGAAAGTGTCGATGACGTGGATGATAGGAAAGGGTTTCTGACCCAGACATATTGCTCCACATCTTTGGGAAAATATTTCTTAATGTGTTCGCTCAATGATAACATGTGTTATGTAAACATGTTGTTTAAAGAGGGATCAAGGACTTATATCGATCATTCTTGTAGGATACCTTGCAAAGCAGGGATATTGTGAATTTCTTGATATTCTAATTTCCATAAGGGCAACTTCTTCTGAAAGACAGTAATTTTATCTGCCAATTGCAGGATATGAGTATTGTTTCCCTGCAAAGACTTATTAAGATATTATAATATGATTATATATATATATATATATATATATATATATATATATATATATATAATATAGATTAAGGTTTATATCTTTATTTCGTTAACCAACACTTACACTTCCATCTGCACCAGATAAATAATAATGTAATTACTAATTGTTTCTAAATACGTTGACAATTTAAACAGTATTCACAAAAACTTTTAATACAAAACTCTGACATAAACTCAAATTTGCAAGACTCAATGGGTCAGCTGAGTGTCAGTTGCAGCGCTTCTATTGGTTGGTTGGAACTAAGCTTATTTGCATGGACCAGTGCAATAGAAATAAGTTTTTTGCAAGTAAAGTTAGTTTTTAATATGCTGTTACCAATGAAAATAGTTTTTTGTGCATCAATCAGATAGAATAATCCAATTTAGCTACAACAGAACAATGCATTGACACATCTAACTCAATTTTGATTTTTGTGTGACTTAAGGCTCTTCGAATGTTACCTCTTCATATATTTTATATTTATTTAAAATATATTAATATATGAAGACTACAGGGGAAAAACGCTATAAGTCAATTTTTATCGATTTCTTGAGGAATATATTTTTCGATACTTGGATACACGTAGTACAATCCACATAATATTAAACAAAATAGACTGCAAGTCAAGGTTAAACTAGGCAACAATGCTATAAGTCAGATTTAGGTACTCTAAAGTTTGGTAAGTTTGAACTATTGTTTATTAATATGGAAAGTGAGGATAGCGAAATTGAAGAGGCTTTACAGAAAAACTACAAGAAAACGAAAATTTTTTTGCGAATACGTGATGTTGCAAACGTTATCAGTGTTTTAAAAATATAACGGTTGAACAAAGAAATACAATTATTCGTAATTTTAATTATATGCTGAATTGGGACGAGCAAAGTATGTATTTGGGTGGTCTAATATCCATACTTCCTGTAACTCAAAGAAGGCCAAGAAAAGATGAAGAGAATTGCAACGTAAGAGATGGCTTTTTTTATGACAGAATTCGCCTTGCGGTAACTAATGATGAGGGGCATACATCACCTGCAAAAGACGTTCAGGTTTGCCAAAAAGCTTTTGTTGCTCTTTATGGCATATCCACGAGACGATTACAAACTGTATAAAAGCCCTAAAACATGGTACAACCGCCAAGGACAATAAAGGTAAACATGGCTCAAGACCCAATAAATTGTCTGAAGAAACACCTGCAAAAGACGTTCAGGTTTGCCAAAAAGCTTTTGTTGCTCTTTATGGCATATCCACGAGACGATTACAAACTGTATAAAAGCCCTAAAACATGGTACAACCGCCAAGGACAATAAAGGTAAACATGGCTCAAGACCCAATAAATTGTCTGAAGAAACTATGCAGTTAATTTTAAATCACATAAAATCATTCAAAGGACGCATGAGTCACTACAGCCTAAAAAAATCTAACAGGAAGTACCTTCCAGAGGAACTTAACATTAAAAAGATGTACAAAATGTTTCTTGAGAAACATCCCAATAGAGCAGTGTGCTATGAAGTATATAGAAAAACATTCAACACACGCTTTAATATCTCCTTTGGGTATCCCAGAACCGACACTTGCAGCATTTGTGATGCTTCCAAAATAAAAATGAGGGAATGTAAAGATGAAAAATTAATTAATAAACTTAAAACAGGACAGAAACTTCACTTGCTGGAAGCACAGACATTTTACAAACAAAAAACAAAAGCTAAACTATAAGCAAGGATCTCAAGAGAATATGAAGTCTTAGCCATGGACTATAATAAAAACCTTCCAATGCCTAATATTACGAGTAACGACGTGTATTATAAAAGGCAGTTGTCTTTCTACTCCTTTAATGTCCATCGACTTAGTGATAATGATGTTGTTATGTACTCATACTCTGAGACAGTAGCTCGAAAGGGTGCCAGTGAAGTTTGCTCATTTCTGTATGACTATGTGACAATCCAGCTTCCTCCTGAAGTTCGTAACTTAGTGATTTTCTGTGATTCGTGTGGAGGCCAAAATAAAAATTAGACGGTATTCCGATTTCTACATTATTTAGTCCATAAAATAAACAGATTTGACTCTATTTCTGTGACCTTTCCTATAAGAGGTCACTCTTACATGGAGACGGATAAAGATTTTGGTATCGTTAATCAAAAAAGGGCAGCAGAAACATCAGAAGATTGATAGATAAAGTAAAAGTGGTTGATAACTACTTGGTGCGTAGCTGGGACACTTTTCTTGCACCTATGTATGTTACAAAAGCACTTTTTAAAACTAGACCAATAAGAGAATGAAGCATTTCAAAGCAACATCTCAGACTAATTTATTTCAGAGACACCTACAATGGAACAATGCTTCGGCTGTCATTAACAAAAAAGTGACTGGCAAAATACAAAGATCTCCAAGTTTTAAAACAAAATTGTTCAGAAAAAGGAAGAATGTATTTTGATCATCTAAAAAAACATGACTTATTTTTTATCTTAAGAATTTTACAATGTTGTTGATTCATTTAACAGATAATATTAATGTTTTTAGCTTTAGTTAAGTTAAACAAGTCTAGTTCTGCTTATTTTTTTTCTTTCGTTGAATTCATATTATATTATTTTGACAATTACAGCGTTTTTCCTCCAGACCTTTGGTTGTTTTTTTTTTTAATTTCTCTCGTTACCTACTGTACATGACAATTTCAATTTTATTATATCATACTCTGTATATATGAGTTGTCAAATACTCAATACAATAGTGGTTTAGCATGTTTATTTATGAATTATGCAGTTTTGAATCTAAAAATCGCGTTTTCCAAAAATTTAAAAAATTTACTTACAGCGTTTTTCCACTGTAATCTTCATATTTTCTGAATTAAAAGTTTGCGCTGACACCCGACGCCACTGGACAACGCACCGACGGCTCAGGACGTCGCGACCCACAGTTTGGGAAGCCCTGGTACAGAAGATCACAACAGGCAATAGTGTAAGTCGGTAAAACTCAGTTATCACTTTTTTGGAATTTCTTGTCTTTATTTAAAATTTCTAGTATAAGTTAAAACCTTTTTTCAAAAGTTAAGGAAGGAAGGGGAAGAGGAAGTTAATTCAAATAATAAATCCACATTATGTTCATATGAATATCATTTTATTTCTTAAATTAAACGACATGTACACAAGACACTTCACATTTTCTACTCTGAATATATAGTTTGAATAGTACCAGCAGAGAAAATAAAACAATAAATAAATAAAATTTTTGTTATTGGTATACTGGTACCAATCAAATGTAACAAAAGCATTTATACAAAAATTCGTTCGAAAGTACTTAATGTATTTACATAATTTAATTTTGCTACAAATTGCTTTATAGAATTGCAAAGAAATCACCAATTTTGTATAGTGAGCTAAAATGTGGTTTCCACTAAGAAGTTTTCAATATTTGGGCTCTTTAAAAATACACAAAGTACTCTATAAAATAAAATATTTGGTATTCTTTATAAACTATAAGGATTACAATTACAATCTTCATAACAATTTGTGATATTTTGTAGATTATCGTTTTTTAAAAATTTCTGATTGATTTTTATTTTATATATTCTTGGTCTTCTTATTCTCATCTCTTTTCCATATTTTGGATCGAAATAAACAAATTACAATTACAAAAAAAAACTAGAAAAACCAGATGAAAGTCTATACAATTGTATATAGAGAAAACGACTATTTCTAGTTATGGAATATAATATTCACGAGTCAAATGAATACACACAACAAATGAAAATAATAAAAAGGTACAAAGACGTTTAACAACATAGAAAACATGCTCCAAAGTTAAAACCAAAGCTTTAACTTGAAATTCTCGACGCTTAAATAAACAATATGTACACGAATAAACTAGACGGGTTTGATACGTGGACTTATGGAAAAATATGGAAAATCTTATGGAAGAATAAACTAGCTAAACAGCAAGTACTCAGAATGACGAACAAACCAAAAGAGAGGGCTAAAGTAAAGTTCGTGTAACCTTCTGGCTAAGGGCTAGTGTCAGGGTTTTCAGATCACGCAGGCGCCCCTAACATGACTTAACGACTACTTTTGTAGCCGGGACTGACGGCTTTACGTGCCCTCCAAAGCACAGTGCTCAGTTAAATTAGAAATTGAAAATTTTGTCGGTGCCGGGTTTCGAACCCGGACCTTCCAGCTTGTTAAGCCAGTAACATGGCCACTGAGCTACGGCTACCACACCAAAAGAGATAATGCTAGTCCTTAAAAATAAGAATTCATACACTGAACTACCCATTGCCGCACCATCTTCTTTCAAAGGTTAGCGATCCAAAAGCAATGGTAGCTTTAGAAACTGCTGCACGTAAGACTTCTGCGGATAAGCGATCAAACCACTTCCTCAGGTGTTTCAGCCACGAGTTTTGGCGTCGTTTAACTGATCTTTTACAATGTACTTTACCTTCCCATATAATTTGGAGTAATTTATATCTTACATCTCTCAACAGATCACCAATGTTGAAAGACCACTACTTAACAATTCTGCAATATTTATAGAGAAGATTCTTCTTCTTGATGTGACTAACCGTTACGAATGTTGACGATCATCATGGCAATCTTTATCTAATCTGCAGCAGCGCGAAAAAGCTGCACAGATGTTGTATTGAACCAGATTCTAAGGTTTTTTAACCAAGGTGTTCTTCTTTTTCCTGGACGTCGTATTCCGAATATTTTTTCTTGCAGGATGGCTTGAAGAAGAGCATAGCTGGATTTATTTCGCATAATATGTCCGAAGAATTGTAACTTTTAAGATTTGATGGTGGTCAGTATCTCTCTGTTCTTATTTATTCTTCTGAAGACCTCCTCATTTGTGACTCGATTAGTCCACGTGATCTTAAGTATTCTCCAGTATAGCCACATCTCAAATGCGTACAGTTTTCTGCACATATCTTTGTTCAAGGTCTACTATTCAACACCATAAAAAATGACAGAGAAGAGGTAGCATCGCAGCATTTTAACTTTTGTATCAAAAGAAAAGGTTGAGACTCTTGAAGAAGACACCATCCGATTGAAGGTGGATCTAGCTTTCTTTTTCTTGCTAATTATAATAAGCTTTGTCTTCTTAACGTTTATATTGAGTCCATGTTATTGACTGTAATACGTGATTTTGTTCATAAGAACTTGTAGGTCTTCTAAGTTGTCAGCAAATACTATGGTGTCATCTGCATATCTGATAATGTTTAACCGGTAATTATTTAGTAGAATACCTTTTTTAGTTTCGTGCAAAGCTTTGATAAATACTTTTTCAGAGTACAGATTAAAGACAAGAGGAGACAAAATATAGCCTTGCCTCACTCCACGCATAATTTTCACATATTCGCTGTGTTCACCTTCAACTCTGAGGTTTGCTGTCTGATTCCAGTAAAGATTTCTAATTATTTTCAAATCTTGGTTGTTAATTACTGTTTCTTCTGGCATTTGCATCATCATATCGAGTACAGCACGCCAAGATGACGCAAATACCGAAGATAGTAGACAAAAACCAAAAATATCTAAGAAATTCATTTATTTGTTAAGTCTAGCTTGAAGACTGTTATTCCTGCTCAAATTTGCGGTACTCTGCTTGAAGTGACCATTTATTACCTAGCTTCTTGAGAATGTACAGCTCAGAAAAACTAAATAGATTTAAGGAAGTTTAAGTATCTTTTAGGACAAGAAGTTGATCCAAAAAGACTCTACGGTAGACGAGAAAACCTATCCGAACGCCATTTAACACATCAGATCTATTAAGTCACAATGCAAAAACCTTTATAAGACCAAGGACACCTCAATCTCTAATCTAAAAAGACTTAAAGAAAAAGACTTTTATATGCTGTTTGCGTATGTTTTTCCAATTTCAATGTTTTGATTGGTTCACAAGCTTCAACTTATCTTACCCTTACGTTAAAATTGTTGTGATTATTGTAGTTGTTAGGTTTGCTTACTTTTTCGATTTTACCTATAATATGCAAAAATTTGACATTGTAACGATTTGAAAAAAAGTAAAGTACCTACTTGTGTACAATCTCAGCCCAAACATTAAAGAACTTCTTCTGATAATAAGTTTAAAGAAATTTTTGATTTCTAATATTCATATACAATGAAAAATGTAATATACAATTTACACAAAAAAAAAACAATTATATACATATTTTACTGTATACAGAAATATATACATCTTTTTTATAATCAAAAAAGGAACAAATTATATATCTTCGTACGTTTTTATATGGATACAGTCTAAAAAATCACTATAAATGGCACCAAAAATTATAACAAAGAAGGAAAAAGGCTTATTTAATAATCGAGGTATTATAACTTTTAGTGCCCGAAAAAAAAAAAACTAAAAATAGCAGCACCAATAAGAAAAAAAACTAAAAATCGCCTCAACTAGTATTAATTTTTTACAAAATACACGTATAATGTAGTTTGTACTTGGTAAGCCTATAAAAAGCACTTTTAGGTTAACTGTCCATAAGCTATCAATTTTAATTCAAATCCAATACAGAGAAGAGTTCCTAGGTTAAATAAAGTTGTTAAGTTGATGGATGTGGAAAGCTTTGTAATTTGTACTTCGATAGAAACATTATATTTCACCTAGGGTAGGTCTCCACCTGCGATTTCTAGACGCGGTGATTAAATCGCTACTATAGTGCATCTTTAAGGTAATAAGTCATCCAAGTTTATCAATAGATACTATTGAATCTATGGAATTTTTTTTATTATTGCGTTAATGCCTCGATAACTAAGATCATTGGCATGGTACAGTCAGGTACCTAGTGTAGTGTGTGTGTGTAGAGTAATTGTCTTGCTAAGAAACGCTAATTGTATCCGAACGTCTGCGGTCCCTCCGGTGAGTACCGATCGCACAAGGATAGAAATTATTTTCATTTATTAATTTTTAATAAACGAAAACTTCTCCACCCAGATGAGATTCGAACTCACGACCTTTAGGTTTAAAGGTAGGCGCTCTTACCAATGAGCCACAGAGGGGGTTAATCTATAGAATTAAAACAACTACAAATTATACATTATTGGCAGTTATTTTGACAAGTCATTTGACAGTTATTTAAATATTAAAGTTTGCATCCTGTAAAATATTTTCATTTTTATGTAATGACAAAGTATAATTTTTACGAACTGTTTGCATCCTTTAAAATATTTCCATTTTTATGTAATGACAAAGTGTAATTTTTACGAACTGTTAAATGATTCAAAGTGGAAAGATTGTATCACAAACCAAATGAAAAGTAAAATTAATAAGCGATGAAATACAGTAAGATTACAGAATTCGTTTAAACTTTTTTGCCGCAGTCAAATCTTGAGCCTAATACATATCGAGAATGAATCGACAATTGACTTGATTGCTACAAATGACAAACTTCGCCCCATAAGTCATAATAGGCTCTACCAAGGTTCTATAGATTGTCAATTTCGTTTCTTGTCTAATATCTTTAGACAATAGTAGAGAGTTTAAAAGCTTTGCTGAGTTCTGTTTTCGATGTTTCTTTTGGTATTGCCTTCTTTAGATATTAAAGATCCGAGATATTTGTATTCATTGCATGTTTTTGTGTTTCTAATTTCTAACTCTAGATCTTCTTCATCATCGCCTATTTTAAGATACTCTGTTTTTGACATATTCATATAGAGGCCCCATTTTTCATACTCTTTCTTAAGTTTTCTAAACATGTAGTTCATGTCTTCCTCATCATTCGCTACGACTACCTGATCATCTGCGAAAAATAAAGTTGTTACATAAACGTCTTGTTTAAGCCCCTTTGTTAATGGAAACAATTTAGATATAAAGTTTCCTTCTTTAAAGACACTTCTTGCATTTTTGTATATATTTGAGATAGATGACAATTTTAAATAAGTAAAATGTGTCCTCTTAATTGAAGGAAAGCTGTTAGAAAGAAAATATGGCAATTTAAAAAAAATTATTTGCATTTCTCCTTTAGAATATTATACACTAATGATTTGCTATATCACATAGCAACAAGGCTTTTTCTAATGCTCATAAATTTATGTTATGACATTGAATCCTCGAGAGGATGTTTTGAAGAAGTAAAAAATGTACTGAATGTTGCGATCGAATTGCATGCTAGGAGAAAAATAAACATACCATAACAAGAAGAACTCGTAGAGAACTACAAGGAACCAAAACACTTTGAAGAGACGTAGAATCGGGTCACACTATTTTATTTAAAGCTACTGTAAATTCACAAATGCAAAAAGTTGCTTCGAAAAATATAATAATTTATATCTAACTAGAATGGATTGAAAAGCTTTAAATAACTAAATTAAATAATTCTTTAATTCCAAATTTTGTTTTTTGTTGAGTTTGTATTTTGGTTTAACATAGACCCTAATCTATATATAACACTTTCGTTCTATGTTTCTGGTATAGGTTATATCATTATATTGGGTAACTTAAACTGTTAACAGTTGTCAACGAGGCTCTATTTACTAATATTCACCTTCCATGTGAACAACTTTAAATAAGGAGCCCCACGTTGGGCGCCAATTGTAAATAGGAGAACGCTAGGCTTTCTCGTTTAATTATTTCTACTAGAAACTGCAACATTTATAACTATTAAAGTTTGCATTTGATTCTATATAAGATGTAAAGTAGTAAAATTCACTTATAACGTCCAAGTTTAACATAAACAGATGGATCAAATTAGGAAAAGCCTTAGCCCGGAGATATTGATATAAATGTGGTAAAAAACAACTTAAAAAAAGGAAAATCATTGTCAGCAATCTTTATTATTTTTCTGTTTTCAACCCAAAAGTAGATTGAGGCTATATACTCAAATACTATCAACACGATTCTTTCTTTACAACCCTGCGTGAGTCCAAATCTCCCCAAGAATTTCTCTCTAGTCATCTCTATCCATTCCATTCCATCCCTTCTAGGTTCTGGGTCTTTAATTTTTATCAAGGAGCATTTTTTAGCTTGGTTATTCTGTTTCATTCGCATTACATGCACTATCCACTTCAGAAGTCCTATCTTAACATGTTTTACAATGTCTGGTTCTTGGTATATTCTGTAAAGGTCAAAGTTATATCGTGATGTCAACTTTCTATTGTCATACACTGCTTTATAGATTCACAATAGTATTTTTTTTGGAAACATCCTAAAATTCTTTTATTACTGTTTGTTACAGTCCAGTTGTCTAAACCATATGTTACGACTGGGCGTATTATTGTTGTACATAGTGTTAAAATTTTTGTATTTCTCGATATAATTGACGATTTAAAAAGAAGATTAAGACCAAAGTAGCAATTGTTAGTCGTGCAAATTCTGCGGTTTTAAATAAGTAATAATATGTTTTAATTAGCTAACAATATTGGTAATATTTTAACCTTTTTAAGATTAAGGAAAGTTCCAGATTACAAAGCGCAACTTCAAAACAATAAATATCAGGACAAATTAATTGTTTAATATGTTTGATACTAACATAGGAACTATTCTTAAGAAATTAGGCATTGCTGAAACTATTTTACATTTAGAAATGGCCAATTTTTAATTTACTTATTAGGAAACATTTTTATGAGCTTTATCTTTTATTGCAAAAACACCCCGTATATGAGATACCCGCAAATTCACAGTAAAAAATTCTTGAACAACAACCGAATTCACGAGTATCTCTATTTTGAAAATATTTTCTGTCCTGAAAGGACGCTATAGACAATGTAAGAAATTTAGTTCCACAAGGGTCTATCACAGGTCCATTATGTTTACAACTGCCACATAAAACGTCGTTTCAGGTAAAATTAGGTTCTCAGATTTGATAACCATATGTTATGTTATATATCTTGGATTTAAAGAAAATAATTTGGTATTAAAATTACAAATTTGTGAAATAAATATTTGAGATTCTTCATATCGTCAGAATAATAGATTCAATTAATAAAATTTGTTCTTAAGTTAATAAAATATGAGTTAGCCACTATAGGCCACTACGAGTTTTAATCTATAGATCTAACCGCAATCATCATGTTTAAAGTTAGGTTTCGGCAACAGAAAAAACGATAGCTAAAAAGCTTTCAAAGCGACAGAAAAACATTGCAAATGGTTTTAATGAACTTTTACCAAAAATATCAACAGCTTTTAATGCTCTTCACCATTTTTAAAGCTTTTCGAAAGCTTTACAGTGCTTTTTATAAATGTTAAATACCTTTAACTAGAAACTAATACTTTTCAATGTTCTTTCGACGCTTTTAACGATTTTTAACTTCTTGTACAAGAAGAAAAATTTGAAAACTTTACCTGTTGACTTAACCTTAAACGTGTTGGTTGCACTACCATTAAAGATGCAAAAATCAAACTGCACTAAAGTGGATACCCATTTTATTACGAGTGAATAATAAATCTGAGAACCTAACTCGATAATTACCAAGAGTAGACATCTAGAGTACGGAATTAAAACAAATTATATGGCTTCCTAACGTCACTACTTATCATTATCTTCACTTTGCTTGACATCTAGACCATTTACCATTTTTTCTATGCTTTTCAAATCACTAGGAGAAGTAGCCGCCTCCGGTTTCGGCGACGTCGTATTTGGCCTTAAAGGGGGCGATAGAGAACCAGCTCGTATTTTGCCCGATGGGGAATTGCTGAGGCTTCTGGTGTGGGAACTAGGCGTTACAGTCTCAAAAGCACTGCCAAGAGGTGAGGAACTTACTCCAGTGGTTGAGTTAGGTAATGTGTATGGCGCAAATCTGTGTCCTGCTTTTAGGTGGTTGTGAATAGGTGAGGTGGGAGACAAATGGTGACCGTGTGGGTTCGGATGTGTCAGATTCTGGTAGTGCGAAAACAAGGCAGGATGCTGTGCTGCCAAGGCTAACTGAGCGTTAAACAGTAAACTAGGATTCATGCCGGGATTGTGTGCTCCCGTGAATATGCTCAAAGGTGGCCCGAACGGCGAGTGACCTGCAGCTCCAGGATACATTCCAGGAGGGTATAGGTAAGGAAGTAAATGCGGTGGAGGGTGAATCGGCGGACCGACGCTAATATTAGGAGAGGGATATTCTCCTGATGGGTTTGATGGTCCTGCGGAATCTTTTGGTGACGTCGATTGTCGAGGGCGAAACGCAGTACTACCTGGTGATTCGGAACAACTACTTTCAGAACCTGAGTCGTCGTGAAGACGTCTTCGAATCGAGTCTTCTTCGGTACCTGAAATAAAATAAGTATGTTAGATGTGTCTAAATTAAATTGAACATTTTTTTTATGTTTAAATAAGTGTTTGTAGTTTTTAAATAAATAAAATGATCATCGACAGTTACCTGATTGATTTAAAGATGAAGCTATAGGAGTAGAAGAATGTAAAGATGGTCTAGGACTATCGGCAGTACCAACTACATCCAATTCCGAGTCATCAGTTTTTGAAACAGTACTACTATCTGCAGACATCCTAGCTGGTAGAGGATGTGATGTCTTGTCATCTGAGTGTCTTTGTGCCAGCATGGCCTGTCTGTAACAATAGATAGAATAAAATTATAAAATTTGATGTTCAGATATCGGGTTATTTAAACTGAAATTTAAGTAAGAAAAAAAATTTACATAAAATACTGACTGGCCTATTATTTTGGACCATATATCTAGTGGCCAATTTGAGAGTAGTGGACAGATTTGTATACTTCGACTTTCTGATAACCAACCATAGCAATAGCTCCTCAAAATTAAAATTTAAGAATATTTCGAAGAGATTGAAAACAAAAAACCCTTGTAAGTATTGACAAAACACCTATACAGCTATTTGAAAATGACATTTTTTTCTCTAACGAGATAAACAAATAGAATTGTTTAAAAACTGCTTGACCGATCGGGCCGATCTTTCGCAAATATAGTAACTGTATAAAAACTCACATTGTGAAATGTGTTTTAAACATTTTTATTGTTTGTTCCTTTGTGTACTGGTGGGCTAAGCGTTAAGACACATTTTAAACAATTTTTATGCTGCAGCTTGGTGTTTCTTGCGCTTAAATACGTGGAGTGTTGAGATCCTCTCTAACGACTTGCACATCAAATTTTGTTTCGGTGACCGTTGGTAATATTTTTATAGTGGTATGTTTGCAGTGGCTTAGCACGTGATTAATGATGCTGTAATATTTATCAGTTTTTCAAGATTTTTAATAAAATAACCGGTATTTTAGTTTTAGCAAAAAAAACAAAGATAAATAGTTTTAGTTAATAAAAATAGCAACAAAGAACATCAAAACTATTTCATCTTTATATTCCAAAACTAAATATCCTATAGACAAAATAGATCAAACAAATGTAGTATACAGCATTGTTTGTACTCAGTGTGAAGCTGAGTATATTGGTGAGACTGTAAGAAATCTCTCAAATCGCATTATTTCTCACAAGAGTGAGTGTAGAATTAAGAAACCATCTTGTGCTTTGGCAGAGCAGGTAATAGACAAAGACCATATTATGGATTTTGATAATATTAAAATTTTATGTAGTGAAAGTAATAAATTTAAAAGAACTTTTTGGAAATGGTTTGTATTAGCAAAAGTGATGATAATTTAAACAAAAGGTCAGAAATTCAAAATCTAAGCAAAATTTATAATTATATTATTTCTATGTAATTTATATATGCAGTCAGTAAAATATCACATTTTGAATTTTCCATGTATTTGTTACATTTTTTCGGGCATCTATCAATGGTGAATAAATCTTCTTCTGTTTTGTTACTAAACAAAGAAGAATTTTTTAAAGAAAATTTTATTTTTGACAATATGTCAAAAATAAAAACTTTTAAGTTAGTATTTATGACATTTAGGCTGGTTTGTAGCTATTCAAGTTTTGTTTACAAATTCAATTGTTTTTGTTAAGAAACTTCATCAAATTTTTCAGAGAACATTTATTAGAATAAGACATTTTTTTATTAATATTTTTTGTAATTAATATGTAAGCAGTAGTTTTATATAAAAAACTAATTTTATTTGGTGAGTTAACAAAAAATTTTTTATTTCTAGTTCAACTTTGTAAGATATTTTGTATTTTTTAGAAGCTCTTGATAATAATTGTAATCACAATTGAAAGCTCGAGTAAAAAATAGTCAACAAATAGCCCCTTTTATTGACTCCAACCCATCAAAAACAGTTTTATATTTTTTCCAAACGAGTCACAAGTACTTCTTTTTTCTTACTCTTATATATATATATATATATATATATATATATATATATATTATATAGATAT
The DNA here is from genome assembly GCA_918026665.1 of Diabrotica balteata. Taxonomy (NCBI): domain Eukaryota; kingdom Metazoa; phylum Arthropoda; class Insecta; order Coleoptera; family Chrysomelidae; genus Diabrotica; species Diabrotica balteata. The sequence goes on along the minus strand of OU898278.1, from coordinate 6,035,850 downwards.
ATATATATATATATATATATATATATATATATATATATATATTATATAAATATATATATATATATTGTAAGATTGCCCATGACAAAAATGTAATTAAACATTAATAAACCAGCCTTTTAATTGTAAAAAAATCGTATAGGAGTCACATTTTTTTGATGACATTCCCTTTAAATCCTATCTTGAATATTTTTAACAGCTATTTTCACATGTCTTTTTGCAATCTTAATGATTTATACTTTTTTTTGTTTATCAATGTATCATGAAAGTTTAAGCTATATTACTAATTACAGTAATAATCATAAGAAATATCTCAAAAGTGTACATAATGATGAAAAAAAAAGTTGTTTTTGTTTTTTGCGTTTTTTGAAAACATTTGCCATAGTAATGTATATTTTTTTACACTATCGGAAAGTAGAAATTTTAATAAACAAAAAGCCCACCGACTTTTTAAAAAAAGCTGATATTTTAACGCATGAATTTTCGATTGAAAATTAGGATGCTTTTTCGATATTAAATAAATATCAGGTAAAAAAATTTATTTTTCAATTCTAAAAAATTAAAGTGTGTTTGGTACATACACAAGGAGTTTTCACCAAATTTCGTAAATTTTTTTTTTTAAAGATAAAAATAAAAACCCAAAAACTTTTGAATTTGTTTTTAAATTTTCCACAAAAATTTTGAAGTTATGTGAAAAAAGTGTAAATACAAAAGTTGTAGATCTTTTTATTACCTACAACTTTGCTATTCAACTTTTTTCCATAGCACTTGTAATTTTGCCGAAAATCGCGATAAACCGATTTTTACCCTTAAAAGTCACCCCCTCCCACTTCCCGAACTCGGATCAAGTGGAATTTATTTTTTCTTTTATGTTTAGCATATTTTCTTCCTTTTCCAATAGGTTTCATGCTACTATAATTTTTTTTGTTTTAAAAATTATCGACCCTAGTCTAAATACATTGTTATTAAAAATAACGATTTTATATAAAAAAAATCAAAAAACCTGTTAAAAGTTAAAAAGAAATAATGCCGGCGTCAAAGGGTTATTTCAATAATTATAAACAATTTTAAAAAATGCTTAATTTTGGTTTTAATGTGCAATAACTTTTTTGCTTACAAACATTTTTTGATTTAGAAAATCTCATTTTAAAAAGCAAATACTTTTAAGACAGTCGTATTTTGAACGTTTTCATCTACAGTGCGTAATTTTTTCACATTAAAATGAATGAAAAAGTCGCTTATTTGTTAAAATATTAATAAAAACCTTGTTCCAGTAAAAATTTCGATACCCACAAGATTAGTCTTCCGCAGTAATATTAGGGATTGTTGTAGGATTCGAATTTTGTCTTAAATCATGAAATTGTTAATCAAGACTACGTATTCTAAACACGCGTTTTATATTCGCGATCGCTCGTAATTGTAAGCCAATTTGGGAACCGCAAAAAAACAAAATTAATCTACAACCCCTTACAGTCCAAACAGTTGGTCCACTAATGTATGCATATCACTTACTGTAAATGCAAATTTGATACACCCACCAAGCGGCGAAAGCCGAAAGCAGAGGGCTTATCACCCTTTTTGACCTTCTGCAAATGCCACCGCTAATTTGATAGTGTTAAGCCTTATTGTCACCCTCTGTGTCTTTATTTCGTTCGCCTTTTAATTTAAACTTTTCGGAGAGAAAGAATAAGTTACTTGACGGAATATTTTATCGTTGGGAAAAGCGGCGGAACTGTAATAGCATGAAAATGCAGAAAAGAAGCTCGCTGTTCGGGATTAGGGGGTGTAAAGATCGGTTTTGGGTTGGTTGGAAGTTAGTTGAGATAATGCTGGGTCATTCTTGCGGTTTAAGGAAAATTTTACGAACGAGCTACGGTCCTAAATTCTTACGTAATGATTTTTGGATTTAATCTATACGAAACTAATAGATTTCTTTACACTATCTTTTTATTGCTCAGCAAAACTGTATACCACAAATAGAAAATTGTTAACATATTAGCACCAATAAGATATGGGAAGTTTTTGTAAAAAGAGCCAAAAATCAGTGCTGTTTATAAATATACTCAGTGACATTAGAAATGTTACACCCATAAGGAATAATTTCTTGTACTTAATTTTTTGTCAACAGAATGACTATATTTAAAACATGCTATGATAACAATATCTACCAATGTTTTATATTTTCTACTTTTTGTAAGTAAAGTAAGTAAGATAAAAACAAAGTTTTATCTTTAATTTTTTTGTGAAGGGACTGATTTGTGAAAATCGGTTAGTATAGAAATTATTATTCCTCAGTATAATTGTATTCAGTGTAAAAAATGCCTCGAGTTCGAAGATATCAAAATTGCCACCATGTTAGCGATTTTGAGAGGGGTACAATTATTGCGTATAGAGATATGGGTTTATCGTATTGCGATATTGGCCGTCGTGTTAATTGTACGGCAATGACGGTTATGCGTGTTTGTCGTGGGTGGATAAAAAAAGATAGAGGAACACGAAAAAGACCAACTGGTTAACCGAGGCGTACCACAGAGCGTTAAGATAGGCGCTTTAGACTAGTTGATGACCAATAGTTTGGAGTAATAGGTAGACCTGTTAGTATGCGTACATCATACCGTCGCATTCGAGCCTTTGGACTAGTTTCATTCCGCCCACGACTGGTGCTTTCTTTGACTGCGGACCACGGTAATCAACGTTTGAATTGGTGCAGAGAACGGCAGCAATAGGTGGCAGAAAGGCGTAATATAGCATTCAGTGATGAATAACGATTCTGTTTAGAAATGCATGATGGTCGTAGGATGGTAAGAAGCCGCCGTGGGTTTGCTGTTGAGAGGCATGTACACGGGACAGTTGGAGTAATGGTTCGGGGAGCTATTGCCTATCGTAACCGGTCATCATTTGTGTTTATTCGAGGCAATATGACAGCTGCGCGTTATGTTGACATCTTATAAACTACTTTACTGTTCTTATTCTATTCTTTTTCAGCAAGACAACCCGCGTTCTCATATTCCTCATCAAACTATGAACTTTGTACAAGAAGCTGGCGTTAATCTTTGCCGTGGCCGTCCCGTGGTCCGGATTTAAATCCTACCGAAAATGTATAAGATATGATGGGAAGGAGACTATCCGTTTGCACCATCCTCCATAGACTGTGGCACAGTTATTACATGAAGTTCAAGCTGCTTGGAACGAGCTGCCACAAACAGTCATCGATCATTTTATTTTGTCAATGCCTAGACGTTTACAGAAGTGTATTTACCTATGTGGTCGCCAAACAATTTTTTTTTGATTACTTGTTAATAAAAATTCTTGACAACTTTATTGTTTCATTCTTGATGTAAATCTACCATGAAAAAAAAAATAAGTTCAAGAAATTATTTCTTCTGGGTGTCACACTTCTGTCACTAAGTATAATAAACCAGACAAATATGGACTTGAAATTATGTGACGTGAGACTCACAAACTCAATATGTGCTTATAAGTCGAAAGTTTTTTGAAAACACATGAGTGCAACATACGTTTCTAGATAAGATTTGGTTTTCTCTTCGTTTCTTGATAATTTATTTTTTTATAATGAATATATTATCATTATAGACACAGACCTATCCTTTTGAAAATCTTTTCGTGTAATGGCTTTTTAGACGAGGCAATAAAGCAGTACAAAGCCCAAAACATACCAATTTTTTGCAGTTGATGCATGAAACTTGTTGCATTCGTTTTGTAGTAAGTATCAGAAAATTTTTTAAGCAAAATTGATGATTTGAAAATGAAAATTTTATTATTGGACGAGAAAAATGCATTTTACAAAATGCGTTTCGAAGTGATGAAAAATGGTAAATTTGTAATTCGGAAATAATTGACGAAAATGAGTTCAATATGGCTACTCGAAGGTTTTTGGGATTTTTAAACACGAATATTACGATGGCCAAGATCTCCGAGGCATATGGTTGACATGGGCCTCGTCTTCTAAAGTTTTGTAGAAATTCGATTCAAAATTAGTGCAAACTCATAACTCATGGGTTTTTGGGGTCGTAAAACACTAATATTATGTCGGCGATGGTGTGCGAGGCACCTACTGCTCAGGACGGGCATTGTCTCATATAATTTTGAGAAAATTGGATACACAATAAATATCCGATGCACTACGATGCACAAACTCTAAAAAGCCGAGAACCATCCTGGGCACCAGGTGCCTCGGAGACTATATCCGACAATATATTATTATTCAGCGACTCCAAAACCCCTCCAGTAATGAGTTTATACTGATTTTGTATGGAATTTATACAAAACTCCAGGAGCTGTGGCCCTTTTAGACCCTAGGTGACTCGCACACTATTGGTGGGATAATATTAGTGCTCAGCTACTCCAACACCCTTGAGTAACAAGTTTGAGCTGACTTTGTATCGAATTTACAGAAAATGCTAGGAGACTGGCGCCGTCCTGGGTACCAAGTATCCCGCACAGCATCGCCGACATAATATCAATCTTCAGCAGTTACCCCAAAAACCCCTAACTATCGAGTTTGCAGTAATTTCCATCTCACTTCCACAAAACTTAAGGAAATGAGGCCCAGGTTCATTAGGTGCCTCGGAAACGATCGCCTTATTGATATTCGTGTTTAATGATTCTAAACACCTCCAAGTAGTAATATTGAACTTATTTCCATAAAATATTTTCGAATTACAAATTTATCATTTTTCATTACTTCAAAAAGCATTTTGGAAAATGAATTTTCCTTGTTCAATAATGTAGTTTTCATTTTCACATCATCATTGTATTCACAACATTTTCTGACACTCTTACGAATCGAATGCAGCAAGTTTTATTAAGGTCCAACTAACTGCAAAAATTTTGTAGGTTTATGGCTTCACTGCTTTGCCTGTTTGTAATATTTTTTAATATAATATTAATAACTTTGCTTTTGAATGATGTATGTAAGATCTGATAAAAGGAATATAATAATACACGCTGAATAAATGATCGGAGATGAATGAAAAACAAACTAAATCGAATTATATCTTAACAAAAGTTGTTGATTATCATTGGTTATCCAAACTATGCAAATAGAGAGTTAAAAAAATGTATTTAACAAATTTTGTAGTCAAATTATATAAAAAGTGTATATAAAAAATAACCACATTTGCTTCTTAAAAAAGCTAAATTAGATAAAATCCCTTAAAATTAATCGGAAAGATTTCATAAAAGCGTGTAAGCGTGTTAGATTTTGGTGTGATTTTCCCCAACAAAAGCGTCACCGATAGATTACTGGGGAGATTTTTTAGATCGAGATATAAAGAAGTCCGGACGACCAGTGACAATTTAACCTATGTCGATTGATTGCTGGACCACGTTAACAACTTGCCTACGACTGTCTTAATTCTTATATGGTAGCAGGGGAGCATGGGCGTAACAAAAAAAGAGCAAGGCCTATAGTATTTGATAAAACATATGAAATATGCAGTGTATGGGGAAGAAAAAATATGTTAAATACACTCATGGAAAAAATTATCGAATATTTTGGAATTCTCCAATTTTTTTTTTGTAGTAAGTATTATTTCTAAATAATTTTAGATTACTGATGATACTCATATAGAAAGCTGATATACTCAACGTAGTGTCATTCGTACATTTTATCATAAAAAACTTTCTTCACGTAAAGAAATATCATACTAATTCTGTTATATTTAGTTTAATTTATTAAGTTTAGTTAAATATTGTTTTGTTTTAACTAAGTTTAAAACAAGTATGCCACCAATTCGACACTGCGATGAAGTCCAAGTAGCACAGATTGTAATTATGTACAAGGAAGGATACTTGCAAAAAGGTACCACAAAATAGGAAATTTTGTATGAAGGACTGGTCAGAGACGCCTAAGGTGCACAACTGCAATTGATGACCGTTTTGTGGTTCTTAATTCTACACAAAATCGTTCATTGACATAGATGCACCTCAGAAATGACCAGTTAAATGTTGGACAAGTTAATGTAAGTTCAAAAACAGTTAGACGAAGATTAAAAGAAGCAAACTTAAAGCCCAGATGCCCCGCCAACGTTCCAGGTCCTTTCCAAAATCATAAAGTTCGTCGTTTAGAATTTGCACGAACACATATTCAGTGGAATATCGACAACTGGAAAAATGTTCTATTCACTGATGATACCATAATCCTATTATGGAAGGCAGATGGCCAAAACCACGTATACAGAAGAGTTGCAGCAGGATCCACCAGCTGTAATCTCGACCAATCTTTTACTACTTGCTACAATTACACCATATTTCAAAGATAAGTGTTTTTCTTTGTACAGAGTATAGCAATGAGCAAAGCCAGGTACTTTTCGTGATATTTAAATTGATTGCTAATTTATTCGCAATCAAAATATTGCATTTTTCCTCGTTATCATTCTAATCATTTAATCAGCGACGTCGAGTTTTACACAAAACAAATGGTGTTATCAATTTATTGATTCTCTGTGTTAAGACAGATAGATAGATCATGAATGTGTTGCTTGTGTGAGTCCATATCAAATAGGTAAAGAAATAATAATAAGACTTACTCACAATCAATTTAATTTTACAATCAGACGACCGGTTTCGCTTTCTACAATTTGCAAAGCATCTTCAGGTCTAGATACAAAGTTAAACTAAAATCATTAGTTTAACTTTGTATCAAGACCTGAAGATGCTTTGCAAATTGTAGAAAGCGAAACCGGTCGTCTGATTGTTAAATTAAATTGATTGTGAGTAAGTCTTATTATTATTTCTTTACTTAACAGATAGATAGATGTAGAGAGGTGCCCATTTGTCCTATTTCACTGCGACCTTTTCTGGTTTATTGTGTTCCTTTAGTTCTAGATAACATTCTCTAGCCTATTCCTTTTTAAAAAATCTAATAGCTTCGAGGCTATATTTCCCTTCTCCCTGCCCTTTCTTGTTGCTATTTGCCGGTGGATTTTCTTCTCCTAATAAAAAACCGCTGCGGTATTGCCAGACGAATTTGCCAGACTGTCACACTGGCATAGAATGTGCTCTTCTTTAAAGTGACAACTACCCACTTTTAGCCGTTCTTTCGACTGTCTTTGCAAGGCTGCAGAAGGGTTCCGGTTCAATGAATGGCATTGATGAGCCTTGTTTGGCCTTATAGTCTGCTTTTTCATTGCCTTTATGACGCTTGTTCCTCGGTATTCAGGCTACTGTAACCTTGCATTGTTCTCCTAGTTTATTTAGAGGACACACACAATTCCATAATAGCTTAGAATTGACCTCTACAGAATTAAGTGCCTTAAGCGCTGCCTGACTATCTGTAAAGATGGCAACTGAACGAAACGTTCTTTTCTGCCTTTTTATTTGTTTCACGCAGTAATGTGTTGCCGTCATTTCCTGCTGGAAAACTGTCACATCCTTAGATAGACCCACCGGGAAATGTATCCCTTGACTTGTTCCTACTATGCCAGCTCCCACACCCTCCAATGTTTTTGAGCCATCCGTGTACCAGGTAGCAGCAGCTTGTATGGGTTCATCTTTATTCCAGTCTTTCCTGCCTAGTATCTTAATTGTGAACTTATTGTTAAAGCTATATCTCGTAGCTGTTGCATCGATACGTTACCCCATTACAATAATGGATTTTGGCTTCTTGATTAGCTTTCTGTTATCAGCACCATGCATTTGGCTTATATGTCGCTGACTATGGATTAATATGTGCATTACTGATCTGGCTTCGCCGTGTATAAAGATATAAAGTGGTGATAGATTCAACAGGACTTCCAACGATGTAGTAGAAGTTGTTTTGTGTATTACCTAGCAGCCTTGTTGCTACCACTTGCTGCGTCTTTGTCCACCACGTCACCAAGCCATAGGTTATCATTGGTCCAATAACTCTTGTGTATAACCAGTGTTAAGACTTTTGTAATAAGACTTGAATGCGGTGTTTTACTAGATTTAAACCTCTATAGTTATCTTCTGGCGTCTTCTTTTTTCCTTTTCTGAACATACATATCATTATACTATTTCTCCACGCTTCTGGAATCTTACATTGTAATATTATTTTTGATAAGTTTTGCCATATCTACTGTTGGTATACACATTAGTATTACATATTTTCTCCTCCATATATTTTAGTATCTCATTAAATGTTTCGTCTTCTTCAGTTACTTTATTATTTTAGCGAATTTAGCGAATTTATGACTTAACTTCCTGCCAATTGATTTTCATTTCGTGTTTTGATAGTAAGGCACGTTGTTGTATTGATTATTATGTTTCTTTAATTTAAATAGTGCCGTTAAGTATCTTCGCCATTCGCTTATTGATATGCTATTATTTTCCTTTAATTCGCTTCCCATTATTTGTGTAAACTGTTCAAATTGTTTTTTTTTTGTTTTTTTATCAGCTCTTTTATTCCATGACTTATTCTTCTTAATAGTTCTCTATTTCTAAGATTATTCTAGCTTCTAAATCAATTCTCCTCCCTCGTTTTTGTTTACATTTCTCTTTGATTTCTATTGTAAACCATGTTAATTTTTTGTTGCAGTAAAACTAAATTTCTTGTAAATCGGACCATGTTAAAACCTTCGGACGGAACGACACTGGAAACCGCTTCATCCTTGCAGAACAGAACGGAGCAATTGATACGTCGAGTACAGAAATTGAGCTAGAGGGGTGCACATACGCGGTACAGACAACAAATATGCCAAGCTTACTCGAAGAAGGGTCAGACAAAGGGTGGCGATCTGGGCGAAATATAACGGGGTTAATTGACCGACTACTGCGATAATTATAGTTGGTAACCTTTTCGAGTGTTACGAGAGGCTTCGAGAGCGGAAGGAAGAAGATCATATACGAGCACTGACTCACGTGAAGCTTAAATCTGAGATACAGCTAGGTTTGCTACCGGCACTAAGGATATTGCCAGTTATTATTTTGTAAGAGATGAATAATTGCAGCTGAAAATAATCGCATACACACATTACATACATTTGCATTAACTACACAAAGAATCGAAATAAAATATGCTGATTCCGCTTTTTTTTTATTAGAATAAATTGGTTAATCAGTATTCAGGAACAAATGAGTACAATTATTATTAGGGTGAAAAGTTTAACACAAAAGATTGCAAGAAATGTATTGTTTTTATACTGTAAAGGAAATCAAACTTAATACTTACTTTTTTTCTCTCTTTCCGGCACCCGTATCTCGAAATCCTTTGGCGAAGGGGTTATTGTCTATTTTTAATTGAGTAATCTGAAACAAAATATAAAGATTAGTAGCTGCACATATGCTGTTGGTACTAGATAGGCTTTGTTCTCAGAACAAGTCTCATTCCAGATATGCAGAGACGTCAACTGCGACGTATATGCATGTCTGGTTCATTACGAGAAAGCGTTTGATTGAGTACAGCAGTCATCTTCTTTACACATCTCATCACATCTTTACTAGAATAAGACAGCAAGGAGTTGAAGGTGAACACACTGACTACGTGAAAATCATGCGCAGTGTGAAGCAAGGCTGTATTTTGTCTCATCTAATCTTCAATCTGTACTGTACAAGAATATTTATTGAAGGTTTGCACAAAACTGAAAAAGGTATTCTACTAAATGGTTACCGGCTAAACAACATCAGATATGCAGATGACACCATAGTATTTGTGGACAACTTAGAAAGACCTACAAGTTCTTATGAACAAAATCACGTATTAGAGTCAACAATATGGACTCAATATAAACGTTAAGAAGACAAAGCTTATGATAATTAGTAAGAAAAGGATAACAGAAGGTCAACTCTTTATCAACCAATCCCCTGTAGAAAGAGTGACGAACTACAACTAACTTGGCATCATAATAAATGAAGAATGGACCAACAACCAGGAGATTAAAGCAGGCATCGGAAAAGCTAAATCCACGTTCAATCGGAGTTGCCTTCTTCAAGAGGCACAACCTCTCTCTTAATACAAAAGTAAGAATGCTGCGATGCTACGTCTTCTCTGTCCTTTTATATGATGTTGAATCTTGGACCTTGAACGAAGATATGATCAGAAAACTGGAAGCATTTGAGATTTGGCTATATCGGAGAATACTTAAGATACCATGGACTGACCGAGTCACCAATGATGAGGTCTTCAGAAGAATGAATAAGAGCCGAGAGGTACTGACCACCATCATATCTCGAAAGTTACAATTCTTCGGACATATTACGTGAAAGGAATCCAGATTAGCTCTTCTTCAAGCCATCCTGTAAGGAAAAATATTGGGAAAACGTGGTTCAGAAGAAGAAGAACATCTTGGTTAAAGAACCTTAGGATCTGGTTTAATACAACACCCGTGCAGCTTTTTTACACTGCTGCAGATAAGATAAATATTGCCACGATGATTGCCAATATTTGTAACGGCACATCAAGAAGAAGGAAAGAAGTTGCAAATTTAAGTTGCAAAGTGAGATAGTTGTATAATTTTTTTGCCGGATTTATTCTCGATTTCGTTAATAAGTCAGTGTACGAGATCGATAAATATGCATTAAAGGTTGAATTTCTGGTGAAGTAGTCATGATTAGGTCTTGCTGGAAAAACATGTAGGTGTTTACGAATTAATCAGTTTCTAAAACATACAAAGAGGGAAAAGTTAAAATCCCGTAATTTGTGAAGCAGCTTCTGTAATGTGTTATTCTATTGAGGCCAAAAAGATACTGTATTGCTCTTTTTTGTAATTCAGATAGCATTAGTATTTTGTAAAAATAACATCCAATTGGGCAGCTGTACTAGAACCCCAAAAAGAAGACTTTATCGAAGATGAGACTCGAACAAAGCAAAATATGTTATTTTGGAAGATGTTCAATTGATTTCTATCGAAACAGATCTTATTACGTAGGAGGCTGAGGCTAGTTTCTTACTTAGCAAATCTATATGTAGGGACTATTTAAGGTTACTGTCTATAATAATGCCTATAAGAAATGTTATAGAACCAACGATATCTGGCAGTTATTAAGAAGCAAGGGTTAAAAAGCTCCTTTATAGGATAATGTTACTGCCTTCTCCACGCCAAAAAATAGTAAATTAGAGTCGGACCAAGTTTTTGTTTTAAGTAAATCAGAAGTTATAGTAGCATGAAGAGTTGCAATATTAGAGTACCTCCAGAGTATCATCAGCAAAAAGAAAAAAAATTTCTGTCGATTTTTAAGTTAGTGATGTCATTTATAAAGGTAAGGAAAGTAAAGGACCCAATACTGAACCTTGTGGTACTTCACTTACAATGCTTTTGTGACTAGAGTCAGTATCATTTCTCTAACCAGTTGCTTTCTATTCCTCAAGTAAGATTGGAACCAATTCAAAGAAATACATTGAATTCCGAAGAAATTTAGTTTTTTTAGTTTTTTTAGTTAAATTCATATTTGTTTAGTACCTTGCTGTATGGCGTGGAAGCATGGACTTTATAACAGATCAGTATAAAAAAGCATTGAAGTATAATGCAGCGAAACATTGAAGGACGAAGGCATTTGAGCCGCAGAAGAATATTCTGGATAAGAAATTGAAGAGTGTGAACTAAGTATTTAGTAACACCCATAAAAAGCATGATAGTTTTTAAGTTTCCTATTTTTAATGCACAAAACTACAACCATATTTACACTTCTTCTTCATCTTCTTAGTCTTCTACCGTTCCATGTTTGGCTATATTCCTCTCCCAACTCCTTCCATCGGTCTGTATCCTGAGCGACATATTTCCAATTTGTTCCGGCTATTATTTTAATGTCATCAACCCATCTCATCTGTGGTCTTCCTCTTGGTCGTTTACTTTCGTAAGGTCTTCAATGTTGTAATGTAGTATTCCAACGTTGGTCTTTTTGTCTAGCAGTATGGCCCGCAAGCTCCATTTAAATTTGACAATTTTTGTTGTTATGTCCTCGACTTCTGTTTTGGATCTTACCCAGTCGTTCCTCTTTTTATCTGACAGTCGTATACCTAACATTCCTCTTTCCATTTGCCTTGATTAGGTCCAGGTTTTACATCCATATGTCATTTTAGGAAGGATGCATTGATTGAACACTTTACTCCTCAAGTATTGGGTATTTTGCGGTTCTTAAGTATCCAACTAAGTTTTCCAAATCCCGCCCATGCTAGTCTTGCTCTTCTAGTAATTTCCGAACTCTAGTTTTTTTTGTCAAGTTTCAGGATTTGGCCTAGGTAGATATATTCCCGGATTTGTTGTATCTCAGTGCTATTTATAGTTATACGTCTGGGGTAATCTGTGCTTATCATTATTTTTGGTTTTTTCATATTCATTTTTAGGCCGACGTATTGGGAGCCCATCATAATTTGCAGTTCCTCAAATGTGCTCGCTATAATCACTATGTCGTCAGCGAATCTCGGGTGATTTAACTTGTTGCCATTAACGTTAATGCCATAAGTTGACCAATTTGTAGTTTTGAAAACGTCTTCTAGGGCTAGGTTGAAAAGCTTTGGCGATATTACTCTTGGCTCACTCCTCTCTTGATGGGGATGGGATTTATATTTTCGTCTAGTTGTACTATCATAGTTGCATTTTCATATACAGTTGCTTTTCAGATAAAACTATACACCTTAAAAAATTTTTGAACCTCTAATTTTTTGGAAAAACGCAAAAACACTTCAATTAATATTTGAAGGGGAAGGCATAATATCATATTTAAGGTTGCTGGAAAATGCACCCTCACACCCCCTGTATCAACCCTTTATTTTTTTTTTTAATTACTTCCCCCTTTTTTATTTCATATTTGGATTCTTCTTTTTGTACTGATTTCAGAAATGTATAATACATGATACTTGAAGTGATTAGTTTATGAGAAAAGTAAATACAAAAGAAAATTGGATCGAAAAAAAATTTTTTTTAACAATTTTATTACACACATTTAGAACAAACATTTCACTTCTTAAAGTTTTTACAATAATTGTTTAAAATTACTGCCTTTCACTTCCATACAATAGTACAATCTATTTTGAAATTCTTCTCTGACATTGCTTAACACGTCTGCATTTAATTGTCGACATTCATCCTCTATTCTTTGTTGTAAATCAACTAGATATTCTGGTTAAGTAGCATAATTTTTGTTTTTAAATACTCCCATAAGAAGAAGTCTAGGGGTGTTCAAATCCGGTGACCTAGGTGGCCAATCGATCATCTGTCGTCTTTTACCTATCCAAGGACCGGGAAACGTTTCGTTTTAAAAATTATCGCACAGGTACAGCAAAGTGTGGAGAAGCTCCATCATGCTGAAATATAACCAAATCATCGGAAAGGTTATCATCATTCTCTACTATTGTTCTAAAGTGCCTATATAATTCAAGATACGATGCACCATTTAAGTTTCCAGTGATAAAGAAGGGTCCGATAATATGATTACGTAGGATACCACACCATACGTTTAACCTTTGAGGAGGCTGTGTGTGAAATTCGCGTGTCTAAGTTAACTTGCCGTAAAACAGCTACTTGGATTGCTTTTTTTATTTACAAGTTCCTGTCGGCTATGTTTTTTATTGCAAACTGACCCTCTTGCTCTAATTTTTTCTGCATCAGTTCAATCACACACTTATGAGTTGCATGTCTATTGTGGTGTGTTTCATTAAAAATTCTAGCAGCAGCTCTTGCACAATTATTATTTTTGTAGTATAAACCTACAATTTCAATTCTTTTCTTGCAAAGTGTACCACCACTTTGCAAGAAAGAATCGAATTTGTATCACCATTTCAGCGATCAAATTGCACACGTATCAAAATAAGCTGTTACAAGTTATAAACAAATTGTCGCTATTAACCGATTACAACAAATGTAAAAATGATATCGAAAACCTTTGATAAAACTTGAATAAAGAGTGAATTTTTTTGTTTCTTGGTTTTTGAAGGTACTACAAATAGTACGGTTAAATATTTTTAAAGAGTTTAAATTATGCTACAACCTATTTTGTTGAGTCAATTAAGGTGAGGAAGATACTGTCTTGTTAACAGGAAAATTGTCTATCGGATAAACTAATCACTTCAAGCCAAAGGTATTATACATTTTTGAAATCAGTACAAAAAGGAGAATCCAAATATAAAATAAAAAAGGGGGGAATTAATTAAAAAAAATAAAGGGTTCATACAGGGGGTGAGAGGGTGCATTTTCCAGCAACCTTTATATGATATATATGTCTCCCCCTTCAGATATTAATTGACGTGTTTTTTGCGTTTTTCCAAAAAATTAGAGGTTCAAAAGTTATTTAAGGTGCATAGTTTTATCTGAAAAAACACTGTATATTATATATTAGTTGCCTATATCTCGAATCTATTCTACAATTATTAATAGCTTGTTCTATGGCCCACATCTCGATACTATCAAACGCCTTTTCATAGTCGACGATGGCAAGAAATACGGGTAGTTTGTATTCATTTGCCATCTCTATCAATGTTCTCATATTGTCAGCAGATGGTCTGCTGACTTCTGACTGCTGTCTGCATATTACACAGGATTGTTAAAAGCACGAAAGGTATAAATGTCGATACCTTTTTGTCTCAGTTTTTTATAAACAAATAAAAACTGGCGTAGATTCGTTGATAAATTATAAAAGAATCGTTTTCATAGTTGTAGCAATAAATATTTTGTTTGATAAATCATAAGGTAAGTCTAAAGCAGCGAAAAGGGCTGATAACCCCAGTTTTAAATTTTGAATTCGTCCTCTTACATAATTTCTGAAAATAATAGATATAAGATTTTATTAAAAAAAGCTTCTTTGACAATAACTTTAGGTAATTTAGTAAGCTAATAGAGGATGGATCAAATTCCAGTTGAACTGTTAAAAGCCTTAGATGACGGTAATATAAAGAGACTCACCCGAATTCTCAACCACATATATGTAGAGGGCAACACATCCCGGAAGAATGGCTTAAATCGATATTTTTACTTCTACCAAAAAACAACAATCCCAAATCATGTAATGACTATAGATTGATAAGCCTAATGTGCCATCCTTTAAAGATTCTTTTGAAAATTGTTCAAAACCGAATTTATAAGAAATTTGAGGAACAGATAGATGAAACTCAGTTTGGCTTCAGAGGAGGCATGTGTACAAGAGAGGCATTATTTGCGTTGACGGTACTCTTGCAGAAATGTCGGGAATATAACAAGAGTGCATATGTATGCTTCATAAACTTTAGGAAGGCCTTTGACCGAGTGCAGCATATGAAGTTAATAGATGAATTAAAAAACATCAATTTAGACAAAAAAGACATTGAGTTTAATAAGGCTATATACTGGAACCAGAAAGCAGTAGTAAAGGTGATCGATATAGAAACAAATAATATACCGATTGCGAGAGGGGTTAGACAAGGATGCGTCTTGTCTCCGACGCTTTTCAACGTGTACTCACAGGTCATATTCAGAAAAGCCTTATGGGAAAGAAAAGAGGGAATAAGAATTGGTGGAGAAATCATAAACACCATGAGATTTGCAGATGACACGGTAAGTATGCTGAGAGTATAGAAGATCTACAAACTTTACTAGATGCAATAAATAGTGAATGCATTCAAATGGGACTTGACATCAACACAGATAAGACCAAATTTATGATAGTATCAAGGAGTCCAATAAATAATGAACAACTAACTCTTGGTGGACAGCAAATAGAGAGAGTGACAAAATATAAATATCTGGGAGCTTACATCAACACAGAATTAGATCCAGACCAAGATATCCGGGTACGAATAGAAATGGCAAGGGCAGCGTTCTTAAAATTCAAACAATTGTTCTGTGACAAAAATCTGAATATTGCGCTGAGACTGAGGTTTGTTGAATGTTACGTCTGGTCGCAATTATTGTACGGGGTAGAAACATGGACACTAAAAGCGCAAATAGTTAAAAAGATTGAAGCCTTTGAACTTTGGATATACCGGAGAATGTTGAGAATCCCATGGACTATACGAACGACTACATGAACGATAAAAGTACACAAGACTGCATACCTTGGACACATACTAAGAAATAATAAATATAGTCTTCTGCAGGTCATCATGCAGGGTAGAGTCGATGGCAAAAAAGGAATAGGTAGAAAGAGGAAGTCATGGCTGCGAAATATTCGAGACTGGACAAACATGACTGTAGACGAATTATTCCACGTTGCAAAAGACAGAGAAGCCTTTAAAAATGTGGTCGCCAACCTCCGTTAATGGGGACGGCATAGGAAGAAGAAGAATAGAGGATGAATGTTAAACAAATAATGTCATTTTGAAAATTTATTTTCATTTGCCTAATTAATAATGTAAAATACACTGTAAATACAGAATCACATAACTACACGATACAAAAACTTAAATACATGTATATTTATATTAGAACAAAAACTGTATTTGAAAATCCCTCATTAAATTGACACTTGAAAAATAAGTCACCACAGTCAAATACCAATTTGTTGTCGGAATCTCCCTTTCCTAGCTTATCTAGATGAAACATTTCGAGAAATAGTTTAAACGCCAGAAAGCACGCACTGGAGAATTCAGAAAATGTCACCTACAAAAATTTCGAAAGAAAAATTCGTAAAATCGGCCTCCCAGAAACTCGAGCTTCGGCACCTCTTATTAATTTTGTCTTCTAGGAATTAAAAAGTAGATTTGTCAAGACAAAGCCGCCGCGACATGGTGAGAGAATTGTTGTTATAATTAGTGGAATCAAGGCCGTGTCGTGATGATTTTCTCAGAAGGAGTTGGAATGGGAATCTCTATATTTTGTTTAGAATTTTTAAGATTTAATAATTTTATAGTTTTTGCAGGTTCATAAGTTCAGTTGGTAAATATTTCAGTTCATATTGGTAAAAAGATTCAGAAACAGTTTTAAATCTGTCAAAACATATCCAGGAGCGGACATTGAATCTGACCACATACCTTTAGTGGCAGTCATGGATGTGAGACTGAAGACAATAAAGAAAAAGTCTAGACCTAACTACGACATGACAGCCCTGCAACATCCGGAAGTTAAAAATCAAGTGGGGGAATATATTAACAACCAAGTTAAACAACTAAAAGAAAAAAATAACATCCAACGAGAAATCAATCAATTCGAAGAAATAATTAAGAAAACTAAACAAGATCTGCTAAAACCAAACAAAGAAACAAAGAAGAAATCTTGGATGACTCCAGAAATCCTTCACTTAATGGAACGCAGAAGGTTAATTAAAGGAAATAAAGATGAGAATAAAAAAATGCAGGCTTACATCAGAAGAAAAATAAGAGAAGCTAAAGAAAAAGAAGCTGTAGAGAAATGTAAAGAAATAGAAAGACTACAAGCCAAGCATGACAATTTTAATGTACACAAAAAGGTAAAAGAAATAACGGGTACTTTTAAAAAGCGAACACAAATGAAACTCATAGACACCAATGGAAAATTAATCATTGACACCCAAGAGATGAAAGACAAATGGAGAATATATTTGGAGACACTTTTTCAAGATCAAAGAACGGATTATAGGCATCCATTTTCAGAGAGGATGACGGGCCCGGACATACTTAAATCCGAGGTAGAAGAAGCAATAAAACGGATGAAAAGTAGGAAAGCTGTAGGGCCTGATAATATCGAAGCTGAATTTTTAAAACTCTTGGAGGAAGAAGGAATAAATTGGATCACGGCTGTCTTCAATAAAATATACAATACAGAAATCATCCCTGATAAATGGCTAGAATCAGAATTCATAGCGATACCTAAAAAACAGGGGGCTAAAAAGTGCGAAGAATATCGAACAATCAGCCTAATGAGCCACATGTTGAAACTGTTTCTTAGAGTCATCCATGGAAGAATTTATAAGAAGTGCGAGGAACAAATATAGGACAGACAGTTCGGCTTCATTAACGCAGTGGGTACCAGAGAGGCACTTTTCGGAGTACAGGTACTGATTCAAAGATGCAGGGACGTTAACTGCGACGTATACGCGTGCTTGATCGACTATGAAAAGGCATTTGACAGAGTTCAACATCAAAAGATGATAAACATTTTAAAGGAGGCAGACCTGGATGACAAAGACCTCAGAATAATTTCAGAACTCTACTGGAATCAGACCGCATACATGAAAATTAACGGAGAAGAAACAGATCACATAAAAATACTACGTGGAGTTAGACAGGGATGTATCCTATCGCCGTTGATATTTAATATGTACTCAGAGAAAATTTTTAACGAGGCTCTTTACGGAATAGACGAAGGCATCCTTCTAAATGGTGAAAGAGTAAACAATGTTAGATATGCCGACGACACCATGGTGATAGCAGATAGTTTAGAGGACTTCAGAGGCTAATGGACAGAATAAACGAGTACAGTCAACAGTACGGACTAAACATTAATACCCACAAAACGAAACAAATGATTATCAGCAAGGAGAATATAAACGGGGCTCATCTATACATTAATGGGACGCAGATAGAGCGAGTAAAACAGTATTACTACCTGGAACTATTATAAACGAACAGTGGAGCAATGTACAGGAAATAAAGTGCCGCATAGGAAAGGCAAGAACGGTCTTTAACAAAATGAGCGCCATCTTCAAAAGTCACAACATATCCCTTGATACAAAAATGAGACATTTGAGATGCTATGTTTTCTCTGTGTTGTTGTACGGGGCGGAGGCATGGACGCTTACAGACACCACTATTAAAAAACTTGAAGCATTTGAGATGTGGCTTTATAGAAGAATGCTGAGAATATCATGGACAGCAAGGATCACGAACAAGGAAGTTCTAGGAAAAATGAAGAAGGAACCAGAGATTGTGTTTACGATCAAAACGCATAAAATTGCAATATCTGGGACACGTTATGAGAAATCAGCACCGTTACTCCCTGCTACAGTCTATATTGCAAGGTAAAGTCAAAGGTAAGCGAGGACCCGGTAGAAGGAGAATATCATGGCTGCGGAATTTAAGAACATGGTTTAAGAAAACCTCAACGGAGCTGTTTTGAGCCGCAGCGAGCAAGGTTTTGATTGCCAATATGATTTCCAACATCCAAAACGGATAGTAACCAGAAAAGAAGAAGTTCAGTTAGTACCTTATAATTCTCGATTCTAGGTATGGCTGAGTCTCCCACTATATTTTTATGGTCAAAAAACACATTTTTTAAGTTGTTTAAGCTAAATATCGCTTATTCCGGTTAATCATTCAGGGCAAAATCGAAGGAAAACGTTGGGTCGGAAGAAAACAACTGTTCTGGCTGCGTAACATTAGACAATGGACAGGTCGTTTCTAGCTGCCGACCGAGAATCATTTCATCAGCTTGTCAATATGACGATAGCCAACGCTTGAATACAAGCACGGCACACAAAGAAGAAGAACTTTGCTTTTGCTCAACGTAAAAAGACTTCCTTTAAAGCTACAATAATAATCTTTAAAACGAATTTTAAAAAATTTAATTTTATCAATTTTCATGAAGTTACAAAACTCATTTTGATGCAGTTTTCGCCAAAAAAACAATAATTTACAAGTGACCCAGCTATTGGGCTTACCTCGCACCCAACGCGTCGGTCGAACACAACTTTACTCGCCCTTTGTAATGTTAATATATATCTACAAAAAAAACTTCTGCTTGTCTCGTAAATCTCAAATTATTCCTTGAATATTGTTTCTAGAAACCCTTCTTTGTCCTTAGACTAGATAGTTAGATGACTTCAAACAACTTAAAACTTATACTTCGCTATTTAGATACAAGTTATATTTAGCAATAAATACAATAAAAGTAAATATTATCCTTTTGCCAATCCCTCAGGTAACAACTCTGAACAAAATATAAATTGGACGATATTCTCAGAATCCCGCCTTTAAATGATGTCAACAAGTTTTTTGTGTGTTTCTGGTAATTTTGTGTAATATATGATGACTGAGCGTAAACACTATTAAGAGTGATAATAATCGCGTATTTAGCGTCAACGCTTACTTATGCTCGTGATTGTTTTAATGAGGCAGTTGTGGTAACGCGTATTTTAGATCATTAAAGAGTTTATTTTAAATGCGATTTCTTTATAATGCCTTGTAAACTTTTAAGTGCATTATAGGGGTGCAAGATATAATCTGCGTTAAAATAAAATATGGAACACGATATACGAATCAAAATTTGCAACTGAATTGGAACCGTTGGAAATTTTAGCCAAAGATTAACACACAACAATTTAGCAGAAAAAAACCAAATGTATGACAACATGTAAATACCCACTATGATGTAAAATCGAAATTGATGTGAAAATAATAAATCAGGAAGCAATGTTTAGATATCTGGGACTAGATAGAACTAGTTACGGAGATGTTGAAGAAGAAGTACGACAACAAAGTTTAAAAGCAAGTAAAGCGGCGGGATTTCCTAATGACACAATCTGGAAGAACAAACACTTAAGACAAGACACCAAAACAAGAATCTATAAAGCACCAATTAGACCTTTATTAACATACACATCTAAAACGAAACGACTGACTAGAAATAACAAGGATGAAACAACTTCGTCGAATATCAGAAAAAAGTCTGATTGGATGGGAAGAGAAGCGGAAACATAAGAAGAGCATGCAATATAGAAGACATAAATGATATGGGTGATCAAAACGGAAATAGGAGTGTAACAAACACATTAATAGAATAGCAGAGGATAGATTAGTACCAATAGCACGAGATAAGTCACCAAATGGATGAAAAAGTATTGGCAGACCAAGAAAAAGATGGTCCGATAATTTAAACAATTTGGGAAGCTAATATTGAAAAAAAATCATGCTTTAAAGCCTACATACAAGAAGGAAGGAGAAGAAGAAGAAGGAAAATTTAGGTTGTCAATAATTTCTGCAAACTCATATCGTGTACATTTTTAGAAATGCGTTTCTGGTCTATTCTACTTAACCTTTGACTTCTTGTTCTGAGCCTAGCTGTTTAAACTTTTTCAATTTGAGCAGATTTTTTCTTTAGAAGAACAGTATAATCTTTTACTGAAGAAACGATCACAGCAGCTGCTAGACGCAACACAAAAAGTTATTTTGTAAATTGTGCACAGAAACAGTTTTCATGATAAGATTAATAAATGGGAAGTCCTGAAAATATAACAAGCGCCAGCGTTTATAGGCCTAGAAAATCTAACAAAAGCGTTTGACCAAGTCCCAAACTTTTATACGCTTTCATAATGAATTGAATGACCGAGACCTCCGTATTATCAAAAATTTTTATTGGCACCAATGTGCAAATATATAAATTGGACACAACATGATAGAAGCAGTGGAAATACGACATGGAGTGAGGCATGGATGATACTAGTAGACATGATAAAAATAAGTTGAAAATAGTAATTGCAAGATTAGGGAGACCAAAGACAACACAAAGAGACTATGGGTCCCCTTTTGATGAATTTAATCATGATGAAATTACAATAAAAGTAACTAATTTAGAGTTACTTACATTGAAAGAAGTATACCATGAGGTTAAGGTGAAAAAAAACTATGGTAATGACATAAGAGCTTATCACATGCATATTGGTAATTAAAAACAAAGCGATTGAAAAAATTGTGGCAATAATCTGTCACTTATTTGCATTTAGATTGAAATCCGTTTCTTTTTGTTTGTTTTTATATACGTATGGAAAGGCTTGAAACGCAGAAACACTATCGAATAGATATGAAATTGAACTGACATTAAAAATTTCGTAGGACACACAACAAACAACCAGAAAAAAACGGAGACATAACTTAAGTACAAACAGACAATTGGACAGCCTCAGTGCAAAGGTAACTCATTTTCGGATTTTTTTTTTCTCATGTGATAATAATTGATTTACCAATGTCTAACTCTGTGCAAAAAGAAACAAGTCTATACCACTAAAAAGGCTACATTTTTTTTACGTGTAGAACGTAAAAAGTTAAATAATATAAAAACTTCATTTGTGCAAAAGGAAATAAGTGGACTTGTTACCTCCTTTACAGTATTTGAATTCACCAAACACTGCCTGGATGTCATGTTTCCAGTTAGTAAACAGTACATTTTGGTTTTGGTTTGGTATCTTTTGTCCGTCCTTGTTTAAGACACTACTACTCTGGCAACTCTGTCCTCAATGACATGTGCATAGATTAATTCAACCTTGGTGGGAGTGTGCTATGGACATGTGCTTAGTGCAATGCAAAGGTTACGTATTGTTGGAGGTTACTTTTGTGCCTTAGTCTTACTTCCTCAGATCGTCAATGATGTAATAAATATAGAGAAAACTCAATCTCAAGAAAAAGTTAAGAGAGGTCATAAGGTGATACTAGAGAAGAAAGAAAAAAAAAAGAAAGTTATCCGAAATCAAGGATTAGCGTATTTAACGGGGCAAGATATGAAAGTTGCTGGGCCGAATTTAGCTACCACTGCCTTCTTGTAAAAAAAGTGCAATGGGAAAAATTTCACTTGAAAATCAAAAAAATATTTTCACTGTCTATTGGAATTTATAGACACGTTACCGAAGGGCAGCCTATCTGTGCGGTCTCTTAAGTAAAGATGATAATCTGAACCAGGGTTAAGGACGCGACAAAATACGCCTAAAAACCAGAAGAAAACAACAGCTTTAGTTCATTACAATATTCCGATTCAAGGCCAAAGGATCGATGTCTGTAAGAGCTGTTGTGTAAGTTTGTATGGACGATTGTCCAAAAAAAAAGGCTTTCCATGCTTCAACAACCACCCAGATGAACGAGCAAGCACATCCTTGGAAATAAAATATCTACAAACAGAATGGCTTTAGTGTATTAGCACCTTGCATCTCTTCCAGCATATGAGAGTCATTACTGTCGTAAAGAGACTACTAAAAAATATTTGCCACCTCACTTCACGCCGGAGGAAGTTTACAGTAAATATAAAGAAGAAGTAGATGACCAGTCAGTTAAACTATTTATGGCAACGCCTTTTGTAACTCCGGAATAAAAATAAAAATCCTAAAAAGGGTACATCTCATACACGTGACGAAATTAAAATAAAATCTTTATACGCTCAAGCTATTGAGAAGGAATTGTTACTGGAAAGTAGGAAGAATCATCACATGAAAGCTTTATTAACTTATGAAATTGAAGTTGGCAGACAACAGCAGAGTCAGAATAACCCAAATTGCATTTGATTTACAAGCGTGCTTGGGGAACTTCACTTGTGCAAACAACAGGGGCCTTCTGTAAACGACAATTATGAACATTTAATCTGACCATGCACAACATGAAAACAGGAATCGCTTCATGTTTTCTGTGGTATGAGAATATGGCAAACAGAAGAGGAAACGAGATAGCTTCTTGAGTGTTCCATGGACTCCACTAAATAGAAAAAAATATTTCACATGTCGTTTTGTACAGCGACTCATGCACAGGTCAAAAACCTGTTGAAAACAGAATTATCATTTACAAAAAAAAACAGGCTTACCAACAACCACTGCCACTATCATTGGAAAAAAAAGACATTTTTTCAGTATTTCTGTACCTCTCGCCGATGAATCATAAATTTTATCAAGATCTACCAGCCCAAGGTGTTTTGCTCGATCCTTTCATAAGTGAGGAAGAGGACTAGCATTTTTTTATTTACCTTTTTTATAATAATACATACACGTTAGATATACCTTTTTTATTAATAAAGTTTTTGTAATAAATTTAATGTATTTTTGTGCCTTGAAGCTGCTAAAAAAAAGAAATAGTACCTGAGTTAGTCTGTGTAATTGGTAACAAGTAAGGAAAATATTGTGCATTTTGTAACAAGTCAAGAAATTTGACTAAATTGAAAGTTCAGCTATAAAATTATTTAAAGTTCAATAATAACCACAGTTTTGTATCGTTTTCTGAAAAAATATGAAACAATTATTCGAAAAAAACCCAAGAATCGTTTTTTTCGTTTCCTCAAAACCAAGTAATTTGACGTGTTACCTTTTGCATTGAGGCCGTCCAATTATACAATAAATAGCAGTAACAATTTAAAATATTTGTAAAAGAAATAGTCTTTTTTGTTTTCAATACTATTTGATTTGGTGCTATTTAAATAAACTTTCCTTTAAAGAATATTTCATATTATAGTAATCAGATCTGTTTTTAAGTAGTTATCTCCAAGCTTTGAACTTATTAGAAACTATAATTAACAGTAACGTTACGTGTAGCCGAAAGTAACAGTAAAAGGCAAAGCAATAATAATAATGATACTCTTAGGCTACGAAATTTAATGGAACCTATTACATCTAATACGCAGTCCGTTATAAATCAAGTGAAATAGAGACACCTTATGAAATATTGATCTATTAAGAATAAATTAAAGGTTATTATAGCGAATAATTGTTTGTGTAAATGTGTGACCGAACAAGTGCAAATGTCTTTTCTTTGGACTAAAATAATTAATCTAGACCATAGGCGTACCATAGTGTTACAGGAAAGGTACCAATAACTAAGTAAATTAAGTGTTTATTTACTTGATTGGGTGTAATAGTTTATTTGATAATTTGAAAAAAGCGACAATAACAGGAACCGTGTGATAACAAAAGCGAAGAGCCAAATGGATACAATGGTGAAAAAAAAATTATATAAATCTGCACATTTTTTAAATAATCTAGTTGAGAAATTCACCCAAGATTAGAACTAATTTAAAAATTAACTCTGGCAGTTTAAATACTTTCTTATAGAATATGGTCAACAATACCGACTACAAAAAACCACAATCAAGATTTTAGAGAGGAAAGCATAAACAAAAGTTTGAAAAAAAGTAAACTTTGCAATATCTCGGCCATGTGATGAGTGGCGAAAGATACAACATCTTAAGACTCATAATTCAAGGAAAAATAGAGAGTAGGAGAAGCGTAGGAAGAAAACGCGTTTTGTGGTTGAAGAATCTGAGAGAGTGGATTGGTTGCAGCTCAAGGCAAGAGTTCAGAGCAGCTGCCTCGAAAGGTCAGAATAGCCATGATGATTGCCAACCTTCGTCGCGGAGATGGCTCTTAAAGAAGAAGAAGAAACTTTGTAGACTGTTTGCTTAGTTTGGCATTCAGACTTTCATACTACTACTACTACTAAGGATTTCCACAGTTTTCACTGTCTTCCTTCACTCAACCGTTTTCTCCAATTTTCCTTGCATTCCAGTCTCCATCTCGCAGGGTCTTTTCTCCATAGCATCGTCGATTTCGTCTCTGAATGACCTTCGGGGTCTTTCTCCCTTTCTTCTTCCGATCGGGCTCCATTCTGTGATTTTGTTTATCCAGCGTCCTTCTGTCTTGAGTGGCCGTACCAGGATAGTCTCTTCTCCTCTATATAGTCGATTATGTCTGATTGCACTCCCATTCTCCGCTTAATCTCTGCGTTTTCAATTCTGTCTCTTTTTGTGTGTCTACAGCTTCTCCTCAGGAACTCCATTTCTACTGTTCTTATTCTACCTCTATTTCTCTTGTTTATTATCCAGTTTTCGGACCCATATGTCAGGATACTTCTTGTCAGGGTCAAAGAAAGACAAAAAGAGAATATATAATACCCTGACAAGATTCAGACTTTCATATAGAAATAAAATAATTGTTATAGCAGATAGTCTTTTTTCAATCCAACCCCCCCTCCTTCCTGAGGGAGCACAGTGGTCATCATTATGTCGTGTATTGTATAGTCCGTCTATTCTAGTCTGGTCATTTTTTTTTAACTCATGAATAGGTCTTTTGCATATTCTCGTAATTTGGTCGATTTATCTTGTTGGTGATCTTCATTGTGATCTTACACCTTTACTCGGATACTAAGTCTTTCCCTGTTTTCTGTGCCTGCTTTTATAACATGTCCAAAGTATTTTAATTTTTGGAGACGGACTTTGCTAAAGACCAGTTTGCTGACCTTTGGTTCATTTACTGAAATACTGAAACTGAATTTATTTGTCCTGTGGTTGGTTTACGGAATTCATAACATTCTTCTCTACGCTTTATTCTTACTGTACTGAAACTGTGTTTGTGACTGACACCTTGTTCTGGATGGAATACGTTTAAGCGTGTGTCAAGCACTTTAACTGTTGCAATAGTGTGTTCGTATAATTATAAGAGAGATTACGTTTGTGGTACGTACTTCTTTTATTATCTGCCACAATTGTTGCTATTTGAACCTGTTGAATGGTCTGCGATAATCTCTAAGACAAATGTACAATGGGTATTGAATTCCCTTTATTTTTCTATTATTTGTCTTATGTTGAGAAGAAAATCTCCAGTACCTCCACCTTTGGTAAATACAGTTTGCTCTTGTTTAATAAAGACAAATAAAGATATTTACCGCCCATCGAAAACTTCATTGCTTGTCCGATCAATCGAAGACATTCTAAACAAATAAACAAACCGAAGTTTATGAAATTCCTCGTGCAGACTGCCCCTGGTCGTATATAGGACCAATCAAATCGTAGAATCCAAAATAGGATTTATGAACTTTCCATTTCTGTTTGTAATTTTTATTCAATTTCAACTTTCAAGTCAACACCATCTTTATACAGGTTATAAAATTGATTTTGAAAAACACTAGAACCATAGTGGCACTAGTTTGGATGACACTATCAAGGTTCAAATTCAAGACTCAAATTCAACTGAGATTAAGATGGGGATAAAACTCTTCAAACTTCAGTGAAATATCTAATCGAATGGGTAATCTCACCAACAAATTATTTACTATACAAACGAAAAAAGAAGTATTGAAGAAAAATACATTTTATGCCACCTCAGGTACCCAAACTAAAGTCCCTGAACATATCGAATCAACAGAGAAAAAGCCAAAAATTACAAAAGATAAATGCCAGTAGGTACCTGGACTACCAAAGGTATCCACATATCAACCAAGAATATGTTTCACTACTGTACCTACATCAAAAAAATTTACTATTAACGTCTTTGTCACTGAATATATCCTCAAGCACAGAGTGAAGCTATTTAAAACTTATCAACACAGCTAACAAAATGTATCAGAATTGTCTGGAAGCTCTAAAAATGTTGCAAGAGAAACTTGGTCCAAAATTAACGATCTTCGAAATAAAACTACCGCAGGTCAAACATTTTCTCTTCCAAACCTTGAAAATCTAAATGAATGTTTCGTTAATGTGAGTAAAAATATAACATCAACTGTTTTGCTACATCATGATCCTATTTCCTATCTCCATAATTTAAAAAAGGTCTTGAATTTAATCTTTATAAGACCATAAATCTAACTTGATCCAAACAATCAGTAGTATTAGAAGCAAATCTTAATGTAGTACTGATGGACTATCCATAAAAATTTTCCTAAATCTCACAAAAAATGTGTTGGAAGTCCCTAATTAACGATTTCTTTAAAGAAGGTATATTTCCAGAATGCCTAAAGACAGCCATTATTATTCCTCTTCACAAGGGTGATGAAAAATCTAATGTATGCAACTATAAACCTATTGCCTTACTAAAGATCCTATCCAAAATTACCGAGAGACTTATAAAAACCCGACTTATGTCCTTATGTCCTAACAACATTTTATCACAAAGTCTGTTTGGCTTTTTATCCAATAAATGTACCAGCGATGCTATATGATTTCTATACTACATGAGTTATATCAAGCACTAAACAATAATTATTATACTACCACTGCTTTTTGTGACCATGCTAAAGGTTTTGATTGTGCAAATTACGACATTGTGATAAAAAACTAAATTTCTACGTAATTTGAGGTATCTCTTTGAATTGGTTACAATCTTACTTGAGGAATAGCAAACAACTAGTTAGAGCAAATGATACTAACTCTAGTCACAAAAGATTTGTATGTGGAATACTACAAGGTTTAGTATTGGGTCCCCTACTTTTAGTACTTTTTGTAATTTTAGTAAATTTTAATTGTTATTGGTATTTTTGGACTTTTTGTAAGCTTTTTCCATAAAATTGTACAATTTTCAGTAACAATAAAGCATATTTCTATTCTATTTATTCTATAGCCCCCATCCACTTTAATAAAAAAAGAATTATCCTAAAAGCCATAAAAATTAAAAAAGGTCAAATTGTCCCAAGAAAAGCGATGACGGCATCCTTCGACATAGAGACTTCTCATAAAGAAAATATTGTCTGTTTCATCCTCCAATAAAAATTCCGCTGTCAGAAATATTCGCACCAACCCCCGCACGAACTCCCATCCAAATCACGTCACCATCGACGGAGTAGACGTTGCAGTAGTTCAGTGATTAGTGATCAGTGTAGTAGTGTTTGGTAGCTCTGAAGAAGACATCAGAGAGGATGTCGAAAGCTCGATACAGTTATAATCGACGGCCTTTGAAGTAAAGTACATAAATAGATAAGTAGATAGTAGTAAAGTAATATAGAATATGCTTAGAATATTACAGAATTAACACATTTTTAATGAAATCATTTTAAGAAGGAGAATATGAATAATGCTATGTTAATAATTGACGAAAAATAAAAGTTATCTGGGCATATAATGTAAAATCACAAACTAAGAGCTTTTAAGACTAATAATGGAGAATAAGATCGAATGAAGAAGGGATCCGGCACGAAAGATAATCCTCATGGCACCATGAGGAAACAACAACGATTTAAATATAATTTTTTTATAGTTAGAATATATAAAAAATGTAGATATAAAAATAGTTTATTTTGAATTAAATTCTTTTTACATTTTATTACTATTTTTCTTAATTCTCTCTGACGTAAGCTATAATAAACACAAAGTCTCCGCCTCTGAAGTCTAGTTCATTCCTTATACAAAAATAATTAATCTCAATTTGAAATTGTAATTGAAAGTCGTAATATCGAAGTTTCAAAAGACATAAAGGTAATTATTTAACTATAAAAATGTCGTTGGTTGAATTATTCAAGACTTTTAGTCGTTTCTTTTTCATAATTTAGTATTAAAACTGCTGACACCTCTCACGCCATTTCCTAACGAGATACTTAATGTCATGTTTAACATATCAATAATTATTTCTACAACTGCTTGCAGTTCTATAAATTGCACCCAAAACTAATAAACAATAATTTAAAGCGTTATAATTAGAGAGCTTATAGATTATTTCTTTAAAGATTGACTGGAAATTTCCAGAAAATTCCTTCAGCTGACTGCTGATACAGTTAGTCAGTATTTTATAACCAGTTTTTAAAATGTTCTTCTTTGAGTACCGTGCCCAAGTTTTAGACGTGGTTAGCTTCCATGACGATTTGCCGATATAGTTCTCGATCTTGCGTGCTTGTAATAATTCATCTGCTGATAAGCCAGTCCATTGACGAAGGTTTCGGAGCCATGAGTATTTCTTACCACCAATTCCTCTTTTTCCGTCGATCTTTCTGTTGAGTATCAACTGCATTATCCTCTATCTGCTTGCTCTCACCTCCACCTTGATCTACTCTGTTCAAGACTTCTTAGTTTGAAATGTGTTGAACCCATGATATTCTGAGCATTTTACGTATAATAACCGCAATTTTATATATATTTTATATAAGTAAAACAAACTTTAGAAAAACTGAAGAACAGAAAAGCTGCAGGTAACGATGGAATTCCAAATGAATTATTGAAATATGGTGGAGACGCATTAACAGAACAGCTAACAGCACTAATTAACAAAATCATCCAATAATAAAATACCTGAAGAGTGGAAGAAAAGCGAGCTTATTCTACTATACAAAAAAGGAGATAAAAAACAACCTGAAAACTACAGAGGTATTAACTTATTAAACACGACTTTGAAGCTTACAACCAAAATATTGCATGGCCAAATAAATCAGAGAATTACCTTAGCGGATGAACAGCAGGGTTTTCGCACAGGAAGATCGTGCACAGATGCAGTATTCATCATAAAACAGATTACCGAGAAAGCACTGGAGTATAACAGACCAGCATTCATATGTCTAATAGACCTGAAGAAAGCGTTCGATAAAGTAAAGCTTAAAGATGAAATTCACCTTCTTTTCGATAGAGAAATTCCACTAGATGTTATAAAAACAATAGAGAACATTTACCAGAACAACAATATGGAAGTCAGAATAGATGACCAGCTTACAGATCCAATAGATATGGGCAATGGAATAAGACAAGGAGACTCGCTTAGTCCAACGCTATTCAATCTAATCATGGATGAAATCATCAATACTATTAATAAAGGAAGAAGATACAAAATGGGGAACAAAGAAATCAGAATACTCTGCTATGCAGATGATGCGGCCCTAATTGCATCCAATGAAGACGATCTACAAAGACTATCCCATAGATTCAACACAAGGGCAAAGGACTTTAATATGGTGATCTCTACAAAGAAAACTAAAACAATTGTAATCAGTAAAGAACCAATTAGATGTGAACTGGAAATCGACGGTATCAGCATTGAGCAAGTAATGGAGACAAATCACCTAGGAATTACACTGTCTAGCTACGGAGATGTGGAGAAGGAAGTGAAAAATCAAGTACAAAAGGCTAATAAAATAGCAGGTTGTCTTAATAACACGATATGGCGCAATCCCCACATTAATACCGACGTGAAATCAAGAATCTACAAAGCAACAATAAGACCAATAATGACATACACTTCAGAGACAAGACCGGATACCTCCAAAACTCAGCAACTACTAGAAACAGCGGAGATGCGTTTACTGAGGAGAATTACAGGAAACACACTGAGGGATCGAATGAGGAGTGAAGAGATCAGAAGAAAATGCAATATACCAGAAATAAATGAGTGGACACTGAACAGAAAAAAGGAATGGAACGAACACATAAACAGAATGGAAGAGACCCGATTAGTCAGAATAGCGAGGGACAAATCACCAAGAGGTAGAAGAACTATCGGGCGACCACGCAAAAGATGGAGTGATAACTCCAATAGAGGCATTAATCGACATTGAACAAGCATTTTGCTTGGAAAAAAGAAGAAAAAGAAGAAGAAGAACCGCAATTCGTAGGCTTCCAATTTGTTCA
This sequence comes from Diabrotica balteata, assembly GCA_918026665.1. Lineage (NCBI taxonomy): Eukaryota > Metazoa > Arthropoda > Insecta > Coleoptera > Chrysomelidae > Diabrotica > Diabrotica balteata. The sequence goes on along the minus strand of OU898278.1, from coordinate 6,004,990 downwards.
TCATGTTAACCTTCATAATCCAGGTTTCACATCCGTATCCTGTCAATAGAGTCAAAAAACTTGCACAAAATACTCTTAATCATCTTGAATCTGAACGTACTTTAAAAAATTCTTACCTTTTCATTTTGGTATGCTGTAACTGCTATAAATTCCGTTTCCTTGAAGACGTACGTCCGAAACGTTGAGTAAGGTAGTTTTAAAATATCGTTAGCCCTAACTAAGTGAAACCTGGGTTGGTATTTGTGCATGGAGTTCAGTATCGTCTGTAACAAAAGAAATGTGTATTAGTAAAACTTTTATGTACTTTTACTGTATTAGTAAAAATATTTAACAGTAACAGAATATGACATTTGTATGGACTTTTTTTTTATTTGTATAACTGGACATTTGTATAACTGATGACCGCAACCAGTGGAGAAATATTATCAATCAAACTGTCCGAGCTGCTGAAGCCCAATTATGAACCACAACACATCTACTAAGATGTTAATGACTGTGATGATGATGGACTTTTTGCTTTGAGCTTTTATATATTAAGTTTAAGTCGATACTGATTGGTTTATAACAAGAAAATTTGTCCGATTTGTACGCGTTTTAATGCCTTTAAGTTCACTATGATATAATTTTTTGCTTTGACAACCTCTAGCACTTCCTTATGTAAATAAAACGAAACAAATTATAATATTTAGTATTCTAAAACTACAAGTTTACTGTAGTTAATAAATCGTTAAAATTTTTTATCGTAACACTAAATATTTCCAATTTAGTAAGAAAGGCAAAACTCTATAAACTTTTGAAGATGGTCTAAATTTGCGAAAGATGCTCTTTACAAAATGGTCATATTTCAATCAATCACAAATAAAAGTCAGGTGATTAAATTCTATTGATTTCAGTTTTAAATCAACAATAGATAAGTTATTAGTTCATAACAGGTGGTCTATTATACAGAAAAAGCATAAACGAAAACAAAAACTGATGCAAAAACGAGTAAAAGAAAAGCTAAAAAATCCTTTTACATATTTTTCAAATAACGAATGCGTACCTACGTAGTACGTACAAGAACTGGTTCTTTTACCAACTTACCATTCGATAATGATTTGTTGCCAACATTATAAACATCTCTGTGTGGTCTGAACCGCTAACTTCGTGTTGATCGCACACGGTGTATGTACCAACATTTAAATTTTAACAGATACTACGTTCACCAGTATAGATTCGGTCGATTGTTTTTCTTCTCTTTTTATTGATCTTTCGCGAGAAACCAGTACAGTATGGATATATGCAGATGTAGTTTTTAAGAGTTAATTATTTTAAAACGTTTCTATCAACAGGTTTACCAACTGGATATGTGTGGGAAAATGCGCCGACAGGAAATTATCTATGTTTTCTAATTGAGTTGCTTTTAACTTGGCAGGATCTATCAGATTTTATCGCTTTCTTTCGAATACTTGCGTAGTTGTACGTGCTTTTAATTTTTAAAACGCGTATCAAAAAATTACTTCGCTAAAATGTAAAATTAATTAGATTTTACCATATGCGTTCACTGTTATTAATATTTTATAACTGCTCCTCTTGCTAATACCTTCATTTATTTTCGCTGTTAATGTTGTTTTTATTAGATTTTTTGCAAAGAGACGTATTACGGAAGATTATAAACAGTTAGAAAAAGATAAAAGATCTTCAGAACAAATACGACCTATTCAACCTACATAAAAAGGTTAAATAAATGGCAGGGCTGCAAAAAAGAAACCACAACACAACTCTTTTAGATACAAATGCAAGAGCTTTTCGACGACGAAAGAGGAAACCTACAAGACATAACTTTGTAGGACAGAGACAGATGAAACAAGTATTGAATGCACTAAAGAACACCAGAAACGGAAAAAGCCCGGGGCCAGATCAATTGCCTATTGATATCCTTAAAATAATAGAAAATGAATACATGGATGTCCTCTTAAATATCTTTAATAAAATTTATCAGTCGGGTGGCATACTCAATGAATGGTTGACCTCAACATTTATTTGTCTTCCAAAAAAGAAAATGCACCGACTACCGCACCATAAGCCTGATATCTCACACACTTAAAATAATTTTAAAGATTATCCATAAAGGCATTTACCAAATACATGATAGGGTTATTAAAGAAACCCAAATTGGATTCCGTAGATGGGTAGGTACCCGTGAAGCACTCTTTGCATTCAACGTAGTAATCCAGAGAAAGTCCGCCACAAAGAGCTAATGGACATCCTCAAAGCAAAACAATTACAATACAATGACCTTTAAATTATAACAAACCCATATTATAAACAGCAGGCACACATACGCATTAATAAACACACATCAGAAGAGTTCGAAATTAAAATAAGAATGCGACAGGGGTTTGTATTTTCACCACTACTATTTAATACATACAATAAAGAAATTATAAAAAGAGATTTTGTGGGAGAAAAAGCAGGAATAAAGGTCAATGGAACACCAATTAACAACATTTGATACGCGGACGATACTATCATAATATCAGACAACCTACAAAACCTCCAAAAGCTAATGAACAAGATAGTTAAAGTATAGAGAAGAATATGAATTATCAATAAACATCAAGAAAACTAAATTTATGAGGATATTAAAAACTTCAGAATTTCAGGTGGCAGGTAGCATCAGGTGGCAGGTAGCACTCTTCTACAATCCCAGTAGAAGACAGGCTGCTACAGGGATTAGTGACCCTGCCTTATGCTAGCTTCTGGTTCTCCCTCCTTCCTTGCCTGAGGGAACCAGGTTCTCATACCCTTTTCCTATCCCCCCCCTTTTAAAACTCCTACCTTCATCCTACCCTCTACCAACTCGCACTGGCCAGCGCGGTAGAGTATGGCTAAAATCCAAGCATGTTTAACAGGACAAAAACACGACCCTCAGTCCCCGGCAGTGAGCTGATCATTGGTCAAGGTAGCGATCAAGAAAGACAGCAAACAGAGGGTGCGAAGAATCCCCGGGTCAGATCAGGCTACCACGGACGACGACAAATGTGTATCGCCACGTACAATGTAAGAACACTGTCATCTGAAGAAAAATTACTGGAATTAGAAGAAGAGTTAAAACACATAAAATGGGACGTTATAGGTCTCTGTGAAGTAAGACGTGAAGAAGAAAACTGTATAACTCTTAAATCAGGGCATCAGCTTTTCTATATGGGAAACAAAGAAAAAATAGGAGGAGTTGGACTTCTTATACATAAGAGACACACTAAAAATATCCAACAACTTAAAGGTATCAACCCAAGAATAATACTCTGCATACTGAAGCTTAATAAAAAAACCAGCCTTAAAATAATTCAAGCCTATGCACCTACATCTACACACTCGGACGAGGAAGTGGAAACCTTTTATGAAGACCTAGAAAATGCTGTAAAACTAGCGCCTACTACACACAACCTAGTAATGGGTGACTTTAATGCTAAGTTGGGATGTAAACTAGACGGGACCGAAGTAGCAATAGGTCCCTATGGATTCGGACAAAGAAATGAAAGAGGCGAAATGTTTTTGGGTTTCTTGGTACGAAATGGCCTCTTTGCAATGAATAGCTTTTTCAAAAAAAGTCCCCAAAGAAAATGGACCTGGGCAAGTCCAGATGGAGTCACCAAAAATGAAATTAATTTTGTCTTAACCAACAACAAAGACATGATCCATGATGTAACAGTTCTTAATAGCTGTTCAGTGGGAAGTGATTATAGAATGGTAAGAGCGAAGATCATGCTAAATCTCCAAAAACAAAGATACAAAATGATAACAAAAACACACCCAATAGAATGGAATCCAATCAAAAACACCATGTCCTTCGAAAGAGGAAATTCTGATATGTCTAGAGACAACAAATATAGACGTTATGGTATCGAAACCTTACATGATAACTTAATAAAAGCTATTAAGCTATAAGAACGCAGAGAAAAAGTGCAATACAAATTCTAGGAGAGATAAGGAGGAAAAGCTCAGTCAAGAAACAAAAAGACTTATGGAGGCACAAAGAGAACTTAAGAACAAAAACGATACGAATGCACGCGTACTACAAAGTCAAGCTCTAGGTAAGAAGAACATTGTTAAGCTCGCAGATCGAAATGGAATAGTGGTAACAGATAAAGATAAGATAATTAAGGTAGTTGAAGAATTTTACACAGAATTATATAGAGAAAGGGGGAAGAAAGACGGCACCAAGTTGAGAAAAGTCCAGAATGTGGGTTCAGAGGATATCCCAGAAATAACAATCGAAGAAGTCTTAAAGTCATTAAATAGAATGAAAAACAATAAAGCAGCTGGTGATGATCAAATCGTTATTGAGGCAGTTAAAGCAGGAGGAAAGACAGTATTGAAAGCATTAACGCAATTATATAACTTATGCCTTTCAAACGAGGTTACACCATCTCAGTGGAATAAAGCTGTTATAGTAGTCATGCACAAAAAGGAAGATATAACAGAGCTAAAGAACTATATACCTATTAGCTTGTTATCTCACGTTTATAAGTTGTTTATAAAGATAATAACTAATAGGTTGACATCAAAACTAGACTTCTATCAACCTTGCGAGCAAGCAGGATTTAGAGCTGGATACGGAACAAATGATCATTTGCAAACCAAAGTGGTTGATTGAAAAAACCATTGAATATAATAGACCCCTGATAATTGTCTTTGTCAACTTTGAAAAAGCATTTGATACGGTCAATCAAAGTGAAGTGCTCCAAGCTCTAACACAATGTAGAATAGATCACCGATACATATCTTTCATCAGATACATCTATCAACATGCTACAGCCTGTGTAAGACTTAATGAAGATACTGGGACTTTTCGTATTGAAAGAGGCGTTTGGCAAGGAGACACATGTCTCCTAAATTATTTACATCTTTGCTAGAATACGCTTGTAAAACAATAGATTGGAACGAAAAGGGCATCAATGTAGATGAAAAATTTTTAAATAACCTTAAATTTGCAGATGATATCGTTCTTATTGCAGACAGCTTTGATCAGGCACAGATAATGCTCCAAGAACTCCATACTGCCACAAAAAGAGTTGGTCTTAAAATAAATTTTTCAAAAACACAATTTATGACAAATTTAGTCCACAACAAAAACATCTCAGTAGAAGACAAAGATATTGAGCCAGTTGACTGGCTGGTCTCGATAAGTCGAGACAACCAAACAATCGAGCTGAAAAGAAGAATAAACCTCGCTTGGGCTGCATTTGGAAGGATGAAGAATATTTTTAGGTCTAAGATTCCAATGTGTCTGAAAAGAAAAGTATTTAATCAATGTATTTTGCCAGTGATGACCTACGGCGCAGAAACCCTAACGCTGACAAAAACAACAGTGAGTAAACTACAAGTTGCGGAAAGAGCAATGGAGAGAATTATGTTAGGGATTTCTCTACGTGATAGAATACCCAATGCTACTATACGCAAAAGATCAGGAGTAGCAGACGTTATTGAAAGGATAACAACACTAAAGTGGAACTGGGCAGGTCATGTAGCAAGATCAGTTGATGACCGGTGGACAAAAAGAATTTTGGAATGGAGACCCCGAATACAAGCTTACAGAAATAGGACAGATGACAATGACACAGACAACAGATGGACAGATGACATAAAAAGAGTGACTCCAAATTGGATTCAGATGGCGCAAAATCGGACCAAATGGAAAAGCATGCGAGAGGCCTATGTTCAGCAATGGACGTTAGAGGCAAGTTGATGATGATGATGATTAAAAACTCAAAATAATGATGAAAGCCTGACGATTAACGGTAAAACTTTAGAACAAGTTAAAAACTACAATCATCTTGGCCCAATAATTAATCACACACAGAAATACTCCAAAGAAATCAAAGTTCGAATAGAGAAAGCACGAACAAACTTCAATAAAATGAGAAAGATACTTTCTACTACTAAAACTACGAAACTAAACTACTACTTCATGAGAAGAGTCAACAAAAGAATGGATATATTGGAAACCATCAAGGCATAAAAGTTGAAATACCTAGGGCATGTTATGCGTAGTGAAAGATAGACATACTTCAATAAATAATACAAGGGAAAATCCAGAGCAAGAGAAGTGTAGGAAGGAGAAAAATCTCATGGTTCCGTAACTTGAGGAAATGGAACGAATGCACATCAATCGAACTATTCAAAGCGGCAGCATCTAAGATCAGAATAGCCATGCCAACATCCGTCGCGGATATGGCACGTAAAGAAGAGGAAGAATAAACAGTTAACTGTGTGACGATTTGAATGCATAACTATGAGTGAAAATCGATCCAGTTGAAAAATCAACTGGACATTTTGGCACAACGCGTAGAAAAGAAAGAGTTAGAGTATTCTTAACTGTCATGTTGAAAAGTAATATATTCCTAATGAACAGCTTCTTCTTTAAGAAAATACATAGAAGATGATTTGAAGGAGCCCATATAACAAAACCAAAAACCAGATCAAATTTACTACTAATTCAAGAAGATTTATTCATCGTAAAATGTAGGTACCTATACGATCAATCCTTGAACAGCTTTAGATCAGTTCTCGAACAGCTCTTGATCTGGTCTCGATCGGGTATTGAACAGCTTTTGATCAGGTCTCGAACAGGTCTTGAAGAGCTTTAACAAATTTTAAGCAGTTGGCATACCCGGAGCAGCTTGAGCGTGGAGTGGGGACGAAGGGCTTGTGACGTCAGAGGTCAAAGGTCAAAGTGGAGTGAAGTGGCTTATCTTCTACTTCCACGCAGGAATGTAAAGCCAGAATAATGATGATGATAATGTCATAGTTGCATTCGACCTAATGCTGTGTGTATTCACATATATACAGAAATTAAATCATCATCCCTGATATACGGCGCCATTATTTGAGAAGATACCAGAGTTATGCTACAAGAACCACAACAAGTAACACAGAGGGTTATTTTGAAAATAGGCTATCAAAAATTAAAAACAATACCAAATCTTGCCCAATGAGTTTATAGAAGTTGAGGAATCGACTGCAGAAATTAGAGAAATTAGCGGAAGATTATGATAGATAAAATGCTTGTAAAAAAATTGTGTTTTTTTAATAAACCAAACAATTCTGCAATAAATATTTTAAATTAAGTGTAACGCACATTTCAACAAGAATCTTAAATAATTATTCTATTCATTGCTGTTGAAATTTATTGAACATAAAAATCAACGGTATTTACGAATTTTCATAATTCTTTCTAGATTGTAAAGATACGTCGGCTAAGTATACAATATTTACATAATTCAAAAACACCCGCACATTTAAATGCAATAAACACATTAGTATTCCATTCATAACTTTATGTGAATATGTGTTATTTACTACCTATTAACTGCCTTCATCGGTTAACACCTGCAAATACAAGTTGAGGAAATGTATTAGAAAATATGTTGAAATTTTTTGATTTAATAACGTATTTTGGAAACTATTATGTAGAAAGTGTTGGATTTACATGCATAAAAGGAAAGGAATTCAAGAGATTTTATTATTGTTTTAAAGCTAGTTTCTTGTGGCATCTTAATATAACTTACTATTTTTACTGGGAATTAACCATAATTTTAGTGGTTAATGGAATAAGTGAGATAATGCAAGGCGGAATAGTCGGATCTTAACAAGAATTGTCTGCCATAGAGGAACACATGGTAGTGTTCTACTACTTTAACAACTGATAATAATTTCCTTTTCTTCTTTTTTTGCTTTTCCCAGAGTTTTATTGAAGTATTCTATAACATGTTCCTCATCTCTCCTGCACTTGGGAAAGCACCGCGCCGATGTCATTTTGAGAGGCATAAGTATCCAGCACGAAAAGACACTGTTCTTTCAGATATGCCAGGATTGGAGCTGTCGTCAATTTATGTTTAAGTGTTTTGAAGGCAAGGTGGCAGTCTGGTGACCAGTTAAATGGCAAAAACTAACATTTTCTTGGAAAAGTTCGCATTTCTTGGAATTTATCTGTAGGCCAGCGTTCTTAAGTCTGATAATTTTTTTTCAATTTGGCAAGCTGTTTTGTAATATTTTTCAATGATTATGATGTCGTCAAGGTATACCAGACAGGTTTTCCATGTAAGTCTTCTAAGTACTAGACTCCATTATCTGTTCAAACGTGACAGGTGCCTTACACAATCATAATGCCATCACTTTGAATTGGTAGAGCCCATTTTTAGCAGAAAATGCTGTCTTTTCTCTGTCTTCAGGGTGGACTGCAACTTGATAATAGCCGCTTTTGAGATTCACGGTGGCAAACTATTTTGTTCCAGCCAGGACACGAACGGTGTTGTCAATACGGGACAGATGGTAGCTGTCTTTTTTGGTGACGCAGAAACTTGTGGAACCATCTTTCTTAGTTACTAACACCACTGGTGAAGACCAGGGGCTACACGACTCTTCGATATGATTCTCCTTCTGCAGATCTTCAAGAATGGCAGAAGCTTCTTTTTTTCGCAAATAGTAGATGTCTTGTACCTGCCTTATGATGTTGGAAATGTCAGTAATTATCAATTCAGTGGAAAGTTAGTGTGTACTGCTGGCTGTTGGTAGGTTTTCTTCTATTCTGGCAATTCTTACAACTAGCTCGCCTATATCAAGTACCTGTCCCTTTCTGAAGGTGATCTTGTTTTCGGTTAAGTTGGCCACCCTTACTGGACGTCTTCTTATCCTCATATACCAAACATCTGGCCACAATGACGCCTTAAGCCACTAAATACTCCATGTGTGCGTTTTTTGTCAAACAGTCTAAATTCTCAAAAGAAAAAAACTTGGTCAAAGAGATATAAGCAGAATTTTTTGGTTAAGAATGAATAAGGGTTAATCTCAAAGTACTATAGGTAGTGCTATGTTTTTTTGAAGTAGAACAATGTGATTGCTAATATCAGATAATCCTGATACAAGCATAATGAAAAAGGGGTTTGAAAGGTCCATGGATTATATGGTAAACCAGGTTTTTAAATTTTTTAGTCAGGATTTTTGTTCTGCTCTGTCTTTTTTTTCTGTTCTTCGCATTAATTTTGCAGTTTGCCCAACAAAGACTTATTTTACCTTCTTTGTTCTTCTAGTTCCATGACCGTTATCGATCGTTGGATATCATGTTGGCTACCATATTCGCTATTGTGACTTTATTGACAGCAGCTCTAAATAACGATGTAGTTGATTTCTATACCATTGCCTTAGATTTTCAGCCATGATGTTCTTCTTCTACCAGGAACACGATTACCTTGGATCCTGAATGAATCATATTTTTCAGGGTGTCTCATAATGTGACCGAAGTATTCCAGCTTGCGTTTCTTTAATATATTGACCAGTTGTTTTGTTTGGTTCAGCTGTCTAAGGACCTCCTATTTCTAACTCTGTCGATCCAGCTTATTTTCAGTAGTCGTCTGTATACCCACATCTCAAAGGCTGTCAAGCGTTTAAGGATAGTCTCAGTTAGAGTCCACGCTTCCACTCCATACAGCAGGACAGGAAAGATGTAGCAAGATGTCATCGAACCTAAGGTCAATGCTAAGATCGTGACTGCAAAGTACGTTTCTCATTTTTACAAAGGCAGCTCGGGCTTGTTCTATTCGGCTTTTAATTTGTGCGTTGCGATCCCAGCTCTCATTGATATTACTGCGAGATACACGAAGTTCTCTACTCTGTCCAGCGTGGCATCTCCGACTTTTATACTGTCATCCTGTATATATTTTTGTTTGCTAACTATCATATATTTAGTTTTCTTAACGTTGAGTTTTAATCCATACTGATCACAAGTCTGTTTTATTTTGTTCATTAGATTTTGAAGGTCTTCTCCGCAATTAGCAAGCACTAAGGTATCGTCAGCATATCTAATATTGCTGACGGTTACTCCATTCACAACAATACCTTCGGTTGTCTCCACTAATGCTTTCTTAAATTTTTCCTCCGAATATAAGTTAAAAAGTAAGGCGACAATATACAGCCTTGTCTCACTCCTCTTTTTATATTTATTTCATGCGACAGTTCTTGTTCAACCTTTATTCTTGCCACTTGATGCCAGTATAGATTTGTAATTATTCGTAGATCTTTATCGTCCAATCCAACTGTTTCCAATATTTCTAGTATTTTGTTATGTCGGGACTTTGTCAAAAGCCTTTTCAAAATCGATTGCACAAATGTACACATTTTGATTTATATCTGCATCTCTGTACTAGCACCTGTATACTAAACAAGGCTTATTTCTACATCTTTATAATAGCACTTATATGCTGAATAGGCATCTATTGTTTTCAGAGCTTTAATAAAACCAAGTTGTATTGGTGATACTTGTTCTCCGCAATACTTATTACAAAGTAACTCATGAGATTGTTCTGTAATCACTGCACTTTCTGGCCTCTTGACTTTTTGGCTGTATAGTATTACTATAAATTCTGATCTCAACCGTTTTTGGGTATTTTCCAGTAATATATGTCTCATTCAAAATGATAGTATTCTTTGCTAAAGTTCTCAGTGAGGAGTTTGATGACCTGTGACTAAACTTCATCTAGACAACAAGCTTTTTCATCTTTAAGGGATATTATTGCTGGTTCTACTTCCTCTAAAAGGATGTCCTGGCCTGTTATAATATTTTTTATTTGTAGTTCCACTCTTAGATCTGAGAAAAATTCTTTTATATAATTTATTGAACTACACTAACTGTGTCATATTTTCTTTGTGATTTTCTTGTTGTCTCTCTGCACTTTTTTTTGAGATCATTTACAAATTAACCACACAATTTATGAGATAAAACAATTTTAACATCCTGCTTTTCAAATTTAGTGATAAGAGTAACTGAAGAAGTAGCAAAATTTATGTAAAAATTGACACAAAATTACGGAGGTATTTTAGTTTCTTATAACGATTCTATTTATGCAAATAGTCCCACACTTACAGTGATCAAATTAATTATCCTTTGGCTACTAATCGACGAATTATGTAAATATTCCACATTTAATTTTTTCCTTAACACCTGCAAACAAAGTCTGAGAATTGTCTTCTGGAATTTCGCAAATGTCGATAATCGTGAGCACTATCACGCAATTATCTAGTCATACTTTTTATAGATTTACCTATAATTTTATATTCCGTTCGGTCTTGGAAAACCACAGTTTATGGTACCTTGAATCATTGAAACGACATCTTAATTACATGATAGATAATTAAAGCATACATATATGAGAATTTAATGCAGTTCAGTAATTATGCTTTTATTTCTTTAGTTAACGGTTAGTCATCAAGAAATGAACACGGAATATGGTAGTATGGTCATAAAGACATATAAAATCTAAAGATTGCCTTCATTAAAGCCATGTATTTTCCCACTCGGTGAAATAATGTTACATTTTTGCAGTTCAGATAATCTCATATACAGAATATTAGTTGTCACGATTAAATCTGTTATTATTCTCATAAAATATACAATGTAACATATTATCAGATGTTTTTGCAACCATGTTTCAGCAATTAAGAAAAATATGGTGCAAAATTAGATTTTTATACGATCTGTATTTAAAATATCTCTTTTTATCAATTTATATGCATATAGAAGTTGTTTATGGTTCAGTGAGCGATTGAGTGGCATAATGTTAACTTTATTCTATTATTAGTTAACTGTAGAATCTGTGTAAGCGTAAAATCTGTTTTTATATTTTTGAAATCCCTTTTATGTTCTGCTGTAAGTTTGTCAAAAGCTCTACCAGTTTGACCGATATATGTTTTTGAGCAGTCGCCACATGTATGTTTGTATACACCACTGTGTAAGTGCTTTTTCTTTTGACTATTATTTTTAATATATTTGCTTAAGTTGATTGTTCTCAAGTCTTCTAAAAGTACTGAAAGAGTATCAAGAAATGCCTTTATAGGTACTTGATCTCAATGAAGGAACCCCCAGTCTGCACTCACGCGTAGAAGACGGGCAACACTTAATTAAATACCTTAGGTGGCTGACGCAGATGGGGACCGAGTGTTTGCCGGTATAAGCATTCAACATTATTCTTAGAATATACGCAAAGGCACTCCACTAAGTCCTGGAGAGGAAAAATCGTCACCGAAGGCGGATGAACGACATACCGTTTTCAACGGCATAGGATGCGAAAGGCAATGGGAAAACCATCGCATTAAATTCCAAAATAGTTAATATGGTAGGTCAAAATCAAAATATGGCCTCTAGTTCCCGGCAGGCGTTCTATCGTCAAGAAGGTGCTAAGAATCCCGGCAGGAAACTTAGAGGATATTGCTACTGTGGAATGTTGAAAACTTATGTAGAGCAGTCAAAACTAGCAAATGCTGAAAACGAGAGGGGTCGAAGTGGGACATACTCGGTATGTACGAGGTGAGATGGAAAGGAGATGGATATGTGGATACAGTAAATGGCAACGTTTCTCTAATGCAAGCAAAGATGATGATGCCCAGTCAGTTGTTTATAACGTCTTACGACGTTGTCCGACTCCCAAACGCCACTGTAATTCTGTCTTGAGTTAGGTCTTCGTCCAGATTTCGAGCGCTAATCGCTTTCCTAACTCCCAGTTCCAGCTCTGTGGAGGTCTTCCTCGTTTCCTCTTCTCTGGGGGATCGATGATGTGGTTTTCCCCACATCATCGTCTTTATTTAGGCAATCTTTCGTCCACCTCATTCGGCTCACATGCCCATACCTATATGAGCTGTTTTCTCTCAATATCCTCAACTATAGTGCCCTCTATACCCATTTGTTGTTCTATCACTTCATTCCGTATTCTGTCGGCTCTTGATATTCTCATCGATCTTCTGAGGCATCCATTTCCGTGGCTTCGACCTTTTTCTTATTTTTCTCGGTTATTCTTCATGTCCTCAGCTCCATAACGTAGGCTAGTTTTAACCATTATGTCTCATAAGATTATCCATTTTCTTTTCTTTGATATTTCTCTTACTCCATAAAACTCCGTTCAAACATGCTATAGCTCTTCGTGCTTGTACAATTCGATGTTCTATTTTCCTCGTTCCGTCTTTTCCACTACGGTCGAAGATGACGCCCAGGTATTTATATTCGTTGCTTGGATTTATTTTTTGATTGTCATCGATATCGAGTTGTTCTGGCTTCAGCCCAATTGAGAGGTATTTTGTCTTTTCTAATATTGATATTTGAATCCCCATTTCTTGGTATTCTTAAATTAGTTTTTCTAAGCATGTATTCATGCCATCTTTGTCAATTGAGATCACACACCTGATCATCTGCAAACTGTATAAAGTAGATATATGTAATCCTGATCGTTTCAATTGTATATCCCATTCCTTTGACTTTCCTTTTCCATTGTTTAGAAGCTGCAGAAATATAAATCTTAAATAGAGTCGGAGAGATACAACATTCTTGCCTGAGACCCTTAGTAACATGCAAATTTTTCATCTAAGAGGTTTCCGAATTTCATTATGGGAATTTGAACCATAATATAGATCTTTGAGAGCCACTAACCAATGTTAGATGTATGTTTTGAATGTGCCCAGGATCTTCCCATAGTTTTATTTAGCCGGGACTGTGTTATATACCTTCTCAAGATCTACAAAAGTCATATGTAACTGTCTATTTGTCACAATTAGCGTCAGATTAATGATTATAAAATTAAATAGACAACCATTCGACATCAATATAATACAAATATACGCACCGATAGCTGACAGCCCAGACGAAGATCTTGAGATTTTATATTCCAATATTGAAAAGATTAAAAATCACATAAAATCAGACGACATCAACATATTTATGGGAAATTGGAATGCCAAAGTAGGAGCAGAAACACATAATTAGAGCTTTTCTTGAAGATCACCCTAAAGGTGCCAGAATCAATGAAATCATCATGAAATCATCGCTGAATGTTAAGCATAAGATGGATCAGCAGAACTATGAATGAAGAAGTACTGAGATAATGAACACACGCCCTCATTTGGTCAAGACTATCAAAATTAGAAAAATGTCATATCTAGGACACATAATGCGCCATAGGGAATTTGAGCAGCTCCAGGTAATATTAGAAGGCAAGATTGAAGGTAAAAGGACCATAGGACAAAGAAAAAATCTTGAAACATCAAAGATTGGACCCACACAAGAGGAAATGAATTAATTTATCAAGCCCAGAACAGAGGGAAATTTGCCATTTTGATCGCCAACCTCAACAGAGAAGGCACTTAGGAGAGAGGAAGGAGGATTATTCTAAAAGCTTTTGTTATTTGTTTTTTTTTTTTTATGTGTTGTTGCCTGTATATGTAATCGAGCAGAAGGTACTGGGTTTTTTTCTTTGGTTGTGGAAATAATAATTTTAGGGCTTTCGTACGTAGTTTTTAATATAAAATTTTTGTTTGTTTGTTCGTTTACTTACCTTTAAGTATCACTGATAATGTTCTGATCATTGAAAGGCCAAAGCCATTTGGATTTTAATTAATTTTTTTAAAACTATGGTACATAGCCAACCACTGAGAATTTTGCCCTACTTTAAGTTTCTTAAAAAAGTTAAAAGTAAAAGTGAAACTGAAACAAAACCAAGAAGTGGAAATATCCAGGAGTGGCTAGTATACCTGTTGAATCCAAAGCACGTGGTGTTCGTGTGTATCAAGGTACAAAAAATGCTTATTAAAAGCTTAAAACTTTGATTTTAAAGAAGATCTTTTCGGAATTGAATCATCCCATCATCAGTTTAATAAAAAGTTGTTAAAAACATTGTTCGGCCACAGAAAAACAATAGAAGGACATCAGTAACAAAAACA